>JAPQNM010000004.1:9189792-9199792 GCA_029783475.1 Metacarcinus magister
CTGGTCACCGATCTTTCAGGTGGTTACGGTAACTGAACTGAAGCCCAACATTAACTCATTCTTACAGGTTCCCCCGCCGTCCGTTGGTGGTAGCAGGGGCGGTGCACTGGCCACCCCATGTGATGGTGACCCGCGGCGCTGACGGTCTCCTCACAGTCTCGGGTGCCATGGGCAACGTGATGCAAGTGCTCTCTGAGACAATTAATTTCACGTGAGAAGTCGTGATAACTGCTGTTTTGCCCATATACCTCGAAAATGGTGTTGTTATTTAGGTTACCAATGGTTTGTGAGTGCCTGGTGATGTCAGTGACGTACCCATTCTCACTTGTGTCCAGGTACAGGGTGATATCACCTGAGGATAGATCGTGGGGCGCCGAGCGTCCCAATGGTACCTGGACGGGCATGATGGGACAAGTGGTTCAGAAGGTGAGTATTTATGAAACTTTGGTGCATTGAAGTATACACTGAAATTCATCTATCCACTAAATATGTAATTTAATGATGTTGGCATGATTATAAGAAAACGAATTATTTGTCATTTCTCCATTTTGGCTTATATACAAAGAAGCTACTCCCTAAATGATGCAAGGCTGAGCTTCATGGCAGATGCACTTCACTGTTCGCAGGAGGCAGATATAGCTTTGGGTCCTTTCGGTATCAAGCTGAGCAGGAGCAAGGTGGTTGACTTCACTGATTCCCTTTATTTTGATGATCGATCTATTCTGTCGAAGAAGGGAGAGCCAGAAATTGACCCATGGGGTTTCCTATATCCTCTGACGGAGCCAGTGTGGGCGACGATGGCAGCTGTCTTGGTAGTGGTGTGGTTGGTCATGGTGGGTGTAGGGCAGCGCCCCAAGGGTGCTACTCCCCTGGGCTGGTCTGGGGAACTTCTACTGGAGAATATTCGTGTCTTTCTCAACCAAGGTAAACTTGAATTACTAAATTATGTTCATGTATCGATTATGTATCAGCAACATTTTGCGTCGGTTTTGTCATGTAATGATTGATGTGCATCATTGTTATCAGCTGTAATATGTTTATCTTCATTAAAAACTAAGCTTTCATTCAGCCAAAACACTTCAACAAACTAAAGTATTTCTGACCCTGACTCGACATAGATGATTCCCCATTCTCTCTCTCTCTCTCTCTCTCTCTCTCTCTCTCTCTCTCTCTCTCTCTACTTCATGATTCCCCCCATTCTCGCCTTTCCCTTTGTCAGACGTAAAAAAGACACTGCTGTTCGGCACTTTGAGAATCCGGACTGTGCTGGGGTCTTGGATGGTGGTGGCGGCCGTGGTGTACTGGAGCTACACGGGCACCCTCACCTCCCTGTTGGCGGTGCGGCACATCCCACAACCCATCCAGACCCTCAGGGACCTGCTTGATGATCCTGCTGTGTCTGTTATCATGGAACCAAACACCATCGTTACGGACACCATCTCAGTAGGTTTTCACTGATGAAAATTGTTATGTTGGATTTCTTTCATCTGTTTGATAGTTATATAAAGGTCTGATGTCATTGGTGGCCACATTAACCTCCTCTTCCTCTTCCGCCTCCTCTTCTTCCTCCTCTTCCTCCTCAAATACCTAGTTTACTACCTTACTACCTTACTACCTCATGACTCAGTACACAGTGTTAAGCGCCAAGTGTATTCAATCAGAATACTTATCGCTTTCGCCTGCAGAAGATGAAGTCAGGTGAGCTACGGGAACTCCATGAGCTTCAGTTCGTCGGTCGTGTAAGATATCAACACGCCTCCACCTTCCCCGCCGCGTTAGACAAACTGGTCCGACGCCACCACCACGCCATCATCGCCACCAGCCTCTCTGCTGACCTATTCATGGCTGACATCTTCACTCTAACCGGTATATTATCTGTACCTTTCTGGGGTATGTTGGTGGTGTCTTTGTCTTGTATTAATGTACTCATGCATGTCCTCTGTGAATGCATTTTTGTCTCCACTGATTTAGTCCCTTCAAATTGTCCCGTGGATGTGACGCCGTCTGGAGGATAACCAAGACAGTAAACATTGCCTTCTTTATTTGTATATACTTACACTAAAATAGGCTAAAGGCTTCAAACCTGCCTCTGGATACCTGCTAAGTGGGTGACGTTAGGTGTTTATATGTACCTGCAAATGAAAGGTGTCAAATCTAACAACTTGTGATCATAAACCAAACAAAGCACACGTGAAAAAATGTTGATAAGAAAATAGCTATAAATATGATTAGAGATACATTAGTGGAACGTCCCATGATACTCAGTGTGTAACAGCGTCTTTCTCATGTCCTGAAGGGAGGTGTGACTTCTACAAGGCGAGACAGACTTTCTTCACCTCCACCTACTGCATGATCAGTGAGAAGGGTAGCCCCCTCATGCCAGCCATCACACACAGGTAATCATGCATTCTTCTCTCGTATGAAAAATGACTTGTAGTAACTAATGAAAGAGAAAGCAAAGCACACGACCTACATGGAAAATAAAGAATATCTCTCTCTCTCTCTCTCTCTCTCTCTCTCTCTCTCTCTCTCTCTCTCTCTATATATATATATATATATATATATATATATATATATATATATATATATATATATATATATATCTTTACTGATGTGTAGCCTAGTCTCATGGATCTTCATTATTCTCAAGGTTGTAACTCTTAAGTGTGACGCTGTATTCTTTTTCTAATTGTAAATCTTAATTCTCGAGTACTGATGGTGTCAATCGAAGCTTCACGACAACAGTCCGAACCTTGTTTCCCTTACAGGATCCGCACCTTGGTTGAGTCCGGTTTGTACGGGCACTGGCTGCTGAGCGAGGTTCCTGCCATCACTACCTGTCGCTCCTCACCTCCCATCACCCTTGTAAGGGCGCCACTCTCCTTCGCCAACCTCTGGGTAAGGCAAAGGCTACAGAGCTTCTTGATGTAGTATCAAAACCTGTTGGAAGGCGAGTTTTAACGACCCAGTATTATTCAGTATGTGATTAAGTATATTTTGTAATAATAATGGTAATAATTATAATAATGATAATAATAAGGATAATAATAATGATAATGATAGTAACAGTAATGATAATAATGATAATGATGATGATAACAATTATTATTATTATTATTATTATTATCATTATTGTAGTAGTAGTAGAAGTAATAGTAATAGCAAGTAGTAATAGTATTAGTATTAGTAGTAGTAATAGTAATAATAGTAGTAGTAGTAGTAGTAGTAATAGTAGTAGTAGTAGTAGTAGTAGTAGTAGTAAGACACTAACAAATCCTTGTCGCTAATAAATGTTGGTGTTGCTCTTTGGTCAGGGTGCGGTGGTGTTGTTGGGAGCAGGACACCTGATGGCTCTGGCGGCCTTCTTACTCGAGCTGTGCTGGGGCTGGACTATTCACTGAAGACACAGTTATATATATATATATAATCTATTAATTTCGTATTCCTTTGTATTATAACTGCATTACAGCCATACCATCCACAGTTTACTTCTTGATGCAGGCAGGACTTAAAATGAAACTCAACTACATATCTATCTAGGTTGGCACAAGCTACCTGGATCTTGGGTTGGCAGGCATGTGGTGCCTCCAGCAGTACTTTCAGTGGTGTTGAGATAAACTTGTTACCTCTGTTGCATAGAAGTAGTTATTTTAGATTTGATGAATGCCTTAAATCTCTTTCAAACACTTTTTTATGATTTCATCCTTATACCGAAATTGTCCAAGGGTTAACAAGGAGCCTTCATTACCCTTCCTGTCCTGTGGTTACTGTACTACTAATACTGCTGAATAAAGCACTCTACTTCACCTCGTTATGCAATATCATTAATTCCTCTGTTCCCTACAATTTATATGTTCCTATCTTCTATGTTTCTCTATTCCTCCTCTCTTCTGCAGTGGCCATTCATTCCCTGGGGTGAGTTCTTCGGAATAGGCGTCCGACAGATAGATAAATAGATAGATAAGTATATATAGAGATAGATTGATAGATAGAGGGGAGGCGGTAATACAGTGGTTAGCGTTCGGGCATACGAACCTAGGGTCCAGGGTTAGAGTCCCTAAATCCGCTGGCCACTTTTTTTTTCTTCGGTATTACCACCGAATGGTCAAAGATTACCCAAATTACTGCTAAACTGTCCTCAGACGGGACTTACAATGTTATATGCATTTGAGTCTTTAGCAGCAATAGCCCCTCTCGTTCTCAACATCGAGAGAACGTAAAAAATCGAGGCGTCACTATAAAAAATCAAAACCTGCGCCAATAACGGGCAGGAGGCCGTCCATCTTAGCCTCCATAAAGCCTGGTGAATGACATAGTACAGTGTACTATGTCATTCACCAGGATTTCTCTGCTGTGTACTGGAAGCTTCCTCTCAATGACTCCTAATTCACTTTTGGCTCCTGCTGCAACCTGTACGTGTTGACTTCAGGCTAGATAACGCCATGATTCACAGGTCTTTTGTTCTGGCTATATTTTTGAAGTGTTTTCCCTCAAAGCTGGTACTTACCTCCTGACTTGTGTACATTATCTTGCCTTTATTTTCTTTGGAGGTCAACAGCCAACTGCTGTTCTCTTTATCCAGCTCCTTCATGTCCCTCTGCATTTCCTCTTAGTCTGTTTGTTATGATAGGCTTATATGTTTTAGCATCATACACAAGTAAGCTGGCTTTTTACTCTAATTTGGGTGTAAGGTTATTAGTATGAATTATAAACAGTATGGGATCTAACTCTTATCCCTGGAGAACTCCACGGTGTATTGCTAGTATATATCTTAATTAACAATGATAGTTTTGTGTGGTCACTCTATGTAGCCTCCCGAAGAGTATTGATCACCAATGTGTGTGTGTGTGTGTGTGTGTGTGTGTGTGTGTGTGTGTGTGTGTGTGTGTGTGTGTGTTACATCAAACGTTCAGGTTCTCTCTCTGGAAACGAGTGATAGGAATGCATAGAACTGACAATTCTTTATTAGTTTATTTCTTATATGTTAATGATATTTTTCCGAGCATGACATGGCACGAGTTTAAAATTTGCATAAAGAAGACCTGAAAAGATGGTAGGAAGGGAAAAAAAGAAGAAAAAAAGGAGGTGCAAGTTACGAGAGAGAGAGAGAAAAAAAAATCTCTATGTAACATTAGAGAGCTCGCACTAAGAGGAATTCTACCACCAACACCACCGACGATAGCCCCAGTCCAACCCCGAGCACGAAGAAGGCGCCCTGGACCTGGAAAAAATCTGAGTCTTAAACAAAAAGCAATAGTGGCTCTTTTGTTCATCAGTTTTTTTAATATTTTTATTTTGACTGATTATACATAGGCTACAATGAAATTTCAAAGAATGACATGTAGAGATTCGTAAAATTTACATATAGCAACAAAAAAACAAACAACTTGGAAGAGGGGTAACAGTACAGATTAATGTCAAGAAAGCCAATTTTAAACTATATATTATTTGGTTTCCTTTTGATAAGCATAACAAGATCAAACTTTCTAATGATTTGAGTTGATTCAATGCATGGAAACACTGATGTAGAACACTGCTCACGAACGACACACCTTCACGAGTTTGAGGGGTGAGGGTCCGTTGTCCAGTTCCACGACGCATAGAGGCTGGTAATGTGTCCGCTTCAAGTTCTGAACAAACCCAAAGTACTGGAGACTCATCAGCCTGGCGGTGGGTGTCCATTCATTAGAGTACACACACACACACACACACACACACACACACACACACACACACACACACACACACACACACACACACACACACACACACACACACACACACACACACACACGGTCACGGTCACGGTCACGGTCACGGTCACGGTCCGCTAGCGTAGTGGTTAGCGCACTCGGCTCACAACCGAGGAGGCCAGGGTTCAATCCCCTGGGCGGACGGAGATTATTTGGGTGTGTTTCCTTTCACGTGTAGCCCCTGTTCACCTAGCAGTGAGTAGGTACGGGATGTAAGTCGAGGAGTTGTGACCTCGTTGTCCCGGTGTGTTGTGTGTGAGTGGTCTCGGTCCAACCCGAAGATTGGTCAGTATGAGCTCTGAGCTCTTTCCATAGGGGGACGGCCGGCTGTCTCGAGAGAGACCAGCAGCAGACTGTACAGTGAATACACACACACACACACACACACACACACACAGTAGACAGGTCGTGGTTACAGTATTTACTCACACGGCGTTTGTCTGGGTGGTGAAGCGACTGTTCCTGCTGATGGCGACGGCGTCCAAGTTGACCTGAATGTTCTCCCTGGCCGTGTGGTACTTGCATCGATCCCCTCGCCGGGTGAACTTGTTGGCCCGCCCCATGGCTGAACTTAATGTGTCTTGAAGGAATGTATAGCAGAGGGTGAGTGGCATGAGGGTCAGTCCTTCATGACAACTTTTATTCTCTCTCTCTCTCTCTCTCTCTCTCTCTCTCTCTCTCTCTCTCTCTCTCTCTCTCTCTCTCTCTCTCTCTCTCTCTCTCTCTCTCTCTCTCTCTCTCTGTGTTTATCAAAAGAGTATATAGGATGGAGACTTACCAATGAGTGCATATTTGCCTTCTCCCACCTGGTCCATGTACTGCTGGGTGTTGAGTTCCTCTCCACCCATGATCTTCACCAGGTGCCGCGACCCGTACAGTACGCCAGAGGGATTGTTCTGAGAAAAGTTGAGAAATACCAACAGTGTTAACACCTCCCCGATGACACTGCCGCTTAAAAATGATATTACTTATATAATTCATCCATGGAATACATATAAAGCATCGAGTAGTCTTTGCGAGTATCTTGTGCTTGGTCTTGGTCTGAGGGTGTATGTATAACTCAAGAACATGAACACTTACAATGATGTTAGCGAAGGTGTTGGTCTTGCTCCTGCCGCAGGGGATCACGTCTGAGTCCAACATCTCCTCGATTGAGTTTATAGGCTTTGACCTGACCATTAAGGAAAGAGAACAGATGAGTGTGAGGGAGGGGAGTGGAGTTTAGGTTGGATTTTTTCCTAATTTTATAATGAATCTTATACCTCTAATGTAAGTCACTCGTATAAAGGTTTTTGATGTCCAACTTAAATTCACTATGTATAATGCACTACGTATTATTTGATATCCGATAAAATAACTTATAAATTGTATATGTCAACGGGAGGTTCGATTCTGCTCTAACAGCCTACCGGAAGGGAATGACGAGGAAGGCCGTGATGGAGCCGCTGTAGATGGAGCCAATGCACAAGGCGACGAGCATGAGGAACCCTGCGAGGAGCCTGGCTGATGCCCCTGGAGGCAACCCTAGCGAACCTGTGTTGGGGATAGCCTGCTTGTTGTGCTTGGTTGAGAGAGAGAGAGAGAGAGAGAGAGAGAGAGAGAGAGAGAGAGAGAGAGAGAGAGAGAGAGAGAGAGAGAGCGAGAAAAAAAACAACCGTACGAACTTGTAAATATGTAAGCAGGTGGACAAGAAGACAGACAGACAGACAGACACACAGGCAAACAGACAGACGGGTGAATAAAATTGGATCGATAGACACCATGAATACAGAAAGAGGCGACACTAGACTGGTGCATAAATAGCTTTAGAAGGTATACATACAGACGAACTGCAGCTCTTAAGGTTACTAATGTCAAGGCCAATGTGAGAGGGACAGGGACATATAACAGTGTTGTGGTGATGACGTGGCAAGGTAACAATGATTTGACGAGGGAAATGTAACAGTTCCTCTTAAAGTAATATTGGATCTCCTAAGACTGTTTACACGTTCACTTTGGAAATACATGGTTTTCTGTTGCAGTAATTTAATGGTTACGTATGTGATAATGAACTGACTATCGTTTACAGCTTAACATCAGGTTTATTATTCCTTGTGTAGTTATCTAATATCAGCAGTATAGGGGATAAGATTAGTTACAAAGCACATATGATTTACTTTGAAAGACGTGTATTTTGAAGACTAAGAGCAAGTTGAGAAGAAGGCGACTCCCGTCAGATTCCGTGGCTGTGAGACTGGACTCTGCCTGCCTCACCCAACTCAACACTGCACCGCCCCCAACAACCGCCCCCGCAATGCAAGCCCACACCTGAGATTGGTAAACAAATTTCTTGGCTTTTAAATAAGGTCTACCAATTCATCACACAAGGTCACATTAAACAAGGTGAAACAATAATGATAGTAACATGATAAGTAATTAGAATGCATTAGCAACATGCAACGGTTATCTGAGAGATACCAGCTGCAATTACCTCGGGGGAAAATATCTGAAGGAGAAGGAATGGTTTGATGATAATGTAAGGGGCGCTTGAAAAGATGATGACAGGATCCTGACCGATGGCGACACTGAAGTCCACCACCTCCATCCTCTGGGAGTTAGGCAAGAAGTCCACCGCGCCGATGTCCGCCTCCTGCAGGAATTAATGGTGAGGTGTAGTTATCCACGTCCAGAGGTGCTCCTTGTGTGCAGGCAGAAAGAACGGGAGTTAGGTAGAGTTAAGAAGATATTACACATCTATCTGTCCTTCAACCGTCCAGCCATGGGTGAAATTTGTTTCTATACATGAATAATCACGTCATGTCCACCCGCGAACCTTCCGTCTTCGATCAGGCTCGACACAATGGTGTTTCACGTTATGGATGAGGTTATTGATATGTTGAATAAATCTTATTGTTTAGATTTAATCATTTTGTTGATATGGAACGTTGTTTCTATTAATATATATGTAATATTATTACGCAGGAGGTTTTAGTGTTTGTTTGGTTATATATTATTCCTGTTATTATGAGAATTTACGAGCACATCCTCGACTGGACGAAGGCAACCCATTCCCCTGGCTCACCTCACCCCATGGGGAAGGGAACGCAATGAGACCCCGCCGCTGGGGAGCTGATAACGAAATTCCTTTCCAGGAGATAGTGGATCTTGTATGTATGTAGAGGACGAGGAGTCAGATTCTAGTTGTAGTTTTATAATTTACAGATTGTGCCGCAAAGCAATCAATTCATCATACTCCGCGTATTTTTTTTTTCTCCTCGGCTACACCGTTTTTCCTGACGACGACGTAGAAAGATGACAATGAGTACATAGAACCTACGACCATAACAATACTCAGTCATTTTGACATAATGCAGTATTTCTTTACACAGTATAGTATTGTAGTATCCTAGCCACCTTCTTGTCCAACGTCACCGTTGTCTTTGCCCTCTATATATGCTTATCCTCCTCTTTTAAGGTTTATATTATCAGTCTATCAGCTATGATTGGCTAACGAACTGGACCCATACTTTACAAACGGGCCTTCCTATGCTTGAGACGATGTGTTTGTTGACAGTACCTTGTCAAAACAAATTCAAGCCGTGTAATAATGCTCTGGGTCTTGTCCGATGTACCGGCATGTTTTATCTTGGACGTATTAATAGAAAATATTCGTTTGTGTTATAGCGCCTTTGAAATAGTGGGATCAGTGGTATAAATAAAGTTACCATGCAAGATACGCAGAGTTTTTCCTCCATACGTAACTACCAACATCACTGCGCGAAGCTACAAACTCACGCCTCTCACAACGACTCCTATCACCCCATTCCAGGTCCCGGTGGCGTCCTTGGTGCCGGCACCTCGGGTCAAAATCAGGACTCCGGTTGCGTTGAGCCCCTCCATCACAATCTTCAAGATGTCAGCCAGGTAGCCTCGGGCGTCCCTCATGTCGGTGCTGACTCTGTTCTCAATGGTTCCTGCTTTCTGTTGGTCAGGGTGATAATGTTCTTTATTTTTATCTTTCTTTTTCTCAAAACGTATTATGTTAGATCCCGAACACTAAACATTTTAAAGTGTTTTATGGATAAAATGTTTTCGATATATTTTGATAATGAATTACCTTTGTAGAAATTCAGTAATAATTCTTAATGATATGTTCTACAAGAATACAAAGGACACTGCAGCTCACACTCCTAACATCCTGCTGTCCTGCATCTCACATACATTTCTGAAGTGTGTGGAGTCAGGAAGGAAGGGACGACTTACCTGTG
>JAPQNM010000004.1:9204792-9207292 GCA_029783475.1 Metacarcinus magister
GGGTCCCACGTTGGAGCTCCGGGCACGGGCTGGCCACTTTTCTTTGCTACTACCGCCTCTATATGAAACGAGGTGTCACTTAAAAAATCTAACCCACACTACTATTGGGCGGAGGCTGACCATCTAAGGCAGGGGCGGGCAACCTTTTCAGAGTGAGGGCTGGATGAGACTTTTGGGATGGTCAAGATAGTTTTGGTCATATTATGGTAATTCATCTCAACAATAAATGTGGCCTCTAAACACTTATCGCTAATTTGTAGAAAGAGATTGTCAAAACATGCCTTTTTTCAAGATTTACCATTCAATGTTTCTTTTTCTTGATTTCTTTTCTTCTATAAATTATTTTTTTTTGGGCTTAGACATAATAATAAAGATACTGATACCTTGTAAGACATTAGTAGCTGCCAGGGGAAGCTTGAGTTGTTAGTGAAACATGGTGTTCACCGAGCTTAGCACTTGCATTGATGCCTGGTGGTGAGTGTGAAAATCTTTTGAAGATTACCCTATGACAACACAATATCCAGACATCAGCCTATCATGTTTCAGTATTGCATGTACCCCATCACATGAGCAGAGGTTTGAATTTCAGTTATGTAATTTAGTTGCTCTTTAGTTCCAATGTAGAAAGGTGTGCTTGTGCCCCGAACCCCTTGGAGGCTGTAAAGCAATTTTAACGCCCTGTAAAAATCTCCACTGAACTTTCTTATGGCAGTAGAGTGCTCTGACTGGCAAATGCCCAGTATTTATTATGTACGAAGCACATAGTGGTACTACGTGTACGCTCTACTCTTTGAGTGCCGGGTGGCTCGGCTTGTGGCCTTATGGTTGTGAGTTTAATCCTGGCTCATGGCAGCTTTTTGATGAGAGGGGTAGGGGCTCTTGTTATCCCTAGCAAAATTATATGGTGTATAGTTACCTAGTTATGGTCGGAAAAGGATGAGATAAAAAAACTAGTGTTTAGGAAGCATAATGAAGAGGTGTGTGGCTGGGTACCATAACTGAATTTTACTTGTACATGCCATAGTCAGAGCCTTGGCTGCTATGGAATGAGAACACCGTTAATTAATGTTAAATGTTTATATAATAACGGACATAGAACCTGCTGAGTAAATGTACATGCAGGTGAAGCTATAAAAAACAATGTAATGAGAATATATGACATAAATGTAAGGTAGATGATTGATAGCTTGTGTGTGTGTTCCAGGGAAAGCAGCTCAGCAAACTAACGCAATTGGACTGCCTTTTTACTTTCTTCAAGGAGGTGGCTGTGAGTTCACCTCTTCAATTGGGTGAGTGTTTTGGGAATGTAGTTAGGATAATTGACGAGGAATGATTGTGGGTTCAGTGATGCAGAACTGCTTGCTTGAGGGAGGCTGACTATGTATTTTCACAGACAAAATGTGTGTGTAGGCAACAAGGATGTTATATGATATAGTCTCTTAGAGTACACATCTATCTGAGTATATACCCAAAGCAAGTATTGGTTGATGTGTAAATTGATATTTGATTAGCGAGGTTGAATATTTTTTTCAATAGGTATGGTGTGCTATAGTGGATTAAATGTACTTTCAAAACTGTATGTGCTTGTCTAATATTCCTTCCCTACTTTTCAGGTAAGTACCATTCATATACCATCGAGGGACAGAGGAAGCACCACCAAAAGGTATGTCAGAATTATTTATGTGTACATTTCCTGCTTCAGTGTGTTACGCAGCTGGTATTTTTGTTTATTTTGTGATGTATTGTTCCTGTTTTTTTGAGAACTCAAGGAAATGCAAGGCTATGCGATAGCAGCCCCTTGCTTTCTCTGCCCCTTTTCTCCCCGGTGAGATGGCGGAGCAAAAACCTTCATTTGTAGAGGTGATGTAACTCCACAGATTTTAAGATGATTGTATTGTATTTTCATTTGTGTATTCCTGTATTGAGGGGGCCGAGTGGCTCTTTGGTACAGTTCTTGGCTCGTGACCTAGAGCCTTATTCTCAGTCCCTACCCACAAACCATACCTTCGTGTTGCGATATCCCTAGTCTACTAGTTGACATTAGCGCACAATATTGGAACCTTCAGGTGGGCACCCCCACCTGAAGCCTTGGTCATGATGTGACCTGGCCACATCATGACCATCAACAAAGTTTACTGTTAATAATGATCGTTATTTCCAATTAAGAGATTCCATATATTTGAAAGATACTGAATTATTGAAACAAAAAATATTGATGTAGCTAGAAGATGCTCCAGAACACTAAAATAAGAGAGTTAAATTTTGGTGAAGAACTTATTGTCGATGAAAAATGGAAGCCGACACTTGGTGAATTTAGTTATTTCCAGCGATTTAAGGTAAGATATCTATAAGGTAAGATATATATATACAAAGAAACACAGGACAAGGCTGTTAAAATTTTAAACCCAGTTACGTATCAGGTATTTTTGCCCAATTTCAAGCAAATTGTGCAAGTGGCCCGGCCGGTGGTGATTCCATACAGTTGTTCAGTTTTCATATA
>JAPQNM010000004.1:9214792-9229792 GCA_029783475.1 Metacarcinus magister
GTTGATGGGCTGGCATGTTTGAAGAACGTCGAGATCGTGGACTGTTTGGCACAAAGTTTCACTGTGTTTGTAATGGTGGCGCGGGAATGACTAGTTGTCGGAGTTGGCCGCATGTAGCGTAGCGGCGTGGTGGCGCTGCATGCCTCACCACGCTGATTTGGCCACGCCCAACTCGCCACGCCGATTTTGGCGCCTTTTTTTAATATCGTAACTGCGAATCAAGTATCGTAAATCGAAAAAAGGGTACTAATTGGCTAGTATCGTATCTGCGAATTTAACGTAAACCGAACTATCGCATATATATATATATATATATATATATATATATATATATATATATATATATGTATATATAATATTTATATGTATATGTGACAAAAACAATTTTTATGTTTATAAAAGGTACGATTGGGTGTGGTGGTGGTAATTGATCTGGATTACTCAAGCTAAAGCTGTTTGGGAAATTGAAACCTAAAACCATAAGTTTAAGGAAGAGGTATATACTTTACTTTTGAAGATGAAAAGTCGCGAAACTTAACATTGCACATGATGTATGTAATTTATTGTCACATTAGTTTGAGCTCAATGATAAAAGGGTCAGTTGAGGGCATGACAGCAAGTGATATTGCATAGATTTCTGCAACTGTAGTTATCACACGATTAAAAGAAAAGAAAGTGATAGAATAGTAACTGCTGTAAGTATGTTTATAAATCTGATACTCGATGAGAAAAAGAAAACGAAGCTTGATACAGAAACTTTCAAAGTGAGAAAAATTTGATAAGTAACCGCTAATAAAAAAAACCTCTGCAGAAAATAAATAGAGTAACAAGGGACCTCTGCAAATAATAATCTTGTGGGTGGACCGACCAGGGGATACTCATACTTTTGTATCGAACCTCGGTAATTGCACTTTGAGCCATGAAAATTAGTTACGCATACATGTTATTGACAATGTTACTAGTTATGCATATTTCTTTTGTTATCCTTTCCCTCACATTTCCAAAGTGATGAGATGCTCTCACTCCGTTCTCTTCGTGCATATGTCATAATCTTTCTCCTTCCCCCTTGAATTATGCAAGAACTCTTTGATATTTGTGACGGTTTGTGGCTTCACCGACAGCTGGTGACAGGAAAGCTCAGGTGTGTGTGGGTGAAAGTGATGTTCTTGTTTGATAGATGACATATATCAAGCAGGACCAAGGAAGTGAGTGTAGAAGTGGTTCGACCTCGGCAGCAGAAGGTGAGTGACGCTGAAGCCGAGATAGCGAGGTAGTAACACACATGAAAGCGATAATATAAATGATAATAATGATAATAATGATATAATAATAACAACAATATTAAGGGTAATGATAATGATAATGATAATAATAATAGTAACAATAATTATGATGAGGATAATAATGATAGTAATAATGGTAATAATGATAATAATAATAATAATGATAATGATAATAATAATAATAATAATGATAATAATGATAGTGATAATGATAATGATAATAATGATGATAATAATGATAATAATGATAATGATAATTATAATGATATAATAATAATAATAATAATGATAACAATAATAATGATGATGATAATGATGATATTTTTATCATATTGTATGTTCAAGACAAAAAATTGAGAGAAAAAAATTTGTATTAGATTGAATTTAAACGCGATAAATTTAATGAATTATTTGATATAATAACTGACATTCCGTTACGTGCAGGAGAGAGTAACATTTCGCCATGCAGGCAGTAGCATCGTGTTACTGTTGTATGAGAACTGCTGTGAACTGGGTGAGGTGACGTAAGTAATCCAGGCGCCTTACATAATTCACTCCTATTGGATTACCACGTGGGCTGAGTCCAACCAAGTGTTCTGAACCTTTATCTTGGCAAATTGTTACTGATAATTTGTACTTCCAATTTTGTAATGTTATGATTTGGTGCTCAAATAAGAGGCTGCATCCTCTTATTTGAGATTGCAAGATTGGGTGATCAGATCTGTACCATTTATGTGTGGTGGTCTTTCACTCAACATTTCATTGTGTCGTCAGGTTGGTTCACTATTTGTATTTTACAAGATTTATAGAATATCATAATGTCCAACATCTACTCCATCGTTTTCTGCCTGAACAGTCTGTGCCACAACGGTCGACCAATTTTGACAGATTTTATGCATTTACTGTGACTTTACGACTCAATGCGGTCCCTATTTTATTCCTGCAACAATAAGAGGACAAGTTTAAATCTTGTGTTCGTGATCATACTATAGTTTCAACATTTTTTTTGTCTCTTAGTTGATTTAAATTTTTTCTTTGGTTAGTTTATCGGTTGGTTTGGTTTTTGAATTTTCCGTTTTTCTTTTGTTTTGTAGTATTCACCGGCCAGTGACGCTTTGGCAATTCGTTGTGTTGCTTCAGTTTTCTTGGCTTAGTTGACATTGCCCAATTTGATAGTAATAATAATGACTAATGAGAAGTCTGCATGGAATAGGACGACCCTGTACGGTTACTTTAAATTAGTTTAAAATAATCAAATAAATGTGACCGTTTTCTCGGTTTGTAATGGTAATAATGAAATATTACTCCTTTGGTAAAGTAAATAAGAAAATACTTTGGATAATTGCCTTTTACAGTCTACTGGAAATGTCTTAAAGAGGCAAACTTATGGTTTATCTTTTGTGTTACACATTCGTGTATTTGTGTGTTCAGAGGCTCCATTCTCCATAGCTCTGCCACACGAAACACGGACGGCATGGCTCGGTCGCTACCAGAGGTGCTGGATGACCCTGAGGTGATGCGCGGCATCACAGAGCACCCAGACACCTTTAGGTAACTCACCATTCCGTACCGCAGTTCTATTGCTGCTCCTCTGGTATGAAATGCCATTTATCTAGGAGGGTAGATTTATGATATTTCTTGTCATTCATCACATATTATGAAAAAGTACTTGATTAGGTGGGTGTACTGTTAAGAAAATGTTCTCATTAGCGAATCGACAGATGAACTACATCAGATAATTTTACAGTTTCTTGGAGAAAGCCATAAAGTGGGTTTAAAGATGAATATGAAGAAAACTAAGGTGATGATGTTCAACAATTACATACTAGACCATGACATTGAAATAAAGGATGAAATAATAGAATGTGTCCAGGAACACATTTAATTAGGACAAAATTGGTAAAAGTCCAGATCAAAAGGATGGGACGGAGTATTTTTGGGAGATAACACAATGTTATGAAAAGTATCTCCCATTATCACTGAAGAGAAAAGTGTATAATCAATGCATTCTACCTGTTCTAACATATGGATCAGAAATCTGAAGTCTTACAAAGGCTCCAGAACGAAAACTTCAAAGTGCCCAAAAGGAAATAGAGAGAATAATGGTTGGTATAACAAAAAAAAAAAAATAAGAAGAGAGCATAATGAATTAGGGAGCAAACCAAAGTTGATGATATTTTGACCATAATTACTGAAAATAGTGCAAATGGGTAGAACACATCATGCGATGAATAGATAATAGATGGACTGTGAGAGTAATAAAATGGCAACTCAAGGATGATAAAAGAAGGCAGGGCAGACAGAGAACTAGATTGAGAAATGAGATAGAAAGTATTATTGGAGCTAATAGAGACAAGTGAAGAAGGTTGGGAGAGTCCTTTGTTCTGCAGTGGACTCAGAGGCTGATAATAATGTTAATTATAATGATGTTAGGAGGTACCTATACTGCAGGTTTCCCGACGGGGCGTTGGTCACAGTGACGGCAGTCCAATTTCGGCCGCACATCATCGTCACTGAGAAGGCTGAAGGGAACCTGGAAGTGTCGGGGCCATTTGGCAATGTTCTCAATGTTCTTGCTGAGGCACTCAACTTCACGTAAGGAACAAGTTCTTTTGTTACGTTGATCTTTACACCAAAGTTTGTATCCACGCTCAAAGCGGGAGGGCAAAGGCATTGGGTCCGGTAATTTTGTCACAATAACTCATACATGACCCACAAGCAGGGAGCATGAGCAGTCAAAAGTGCTAGCTCATGTGATTGCACAGACATTGTCAATTAATTTCCTTTGATTGTTCTCCCTTTGGCAATGTCAACATTCCCTTAAAAGCGGATATTGAACAATTCATCACTAGAAGTGATTGTTTTTGGGCAGCAATTCATATGAAATGTAATGACAATTAGCGTTTGTTGCATTTCAACAAAAGAGGAATAGAGAAAAAAGTCTTTCTTGTGAATTTAATGTAACTCAATTTTCAGCTGTTTGTATATGAAAAGGAAAGTGAAAAGACAAGCATGCGCTTATCTATCTATCTATCTATCTGTCTATCTGTATATTTAAATCTAATAGTAAAATACAGCAAAATAGCTTTATACAATAAAAAGACGGTAACACTCAAAAACACATCTAGAATTGATAGCGTAGTAGATACATTTTTAAACGACTTTTGAAGGAAGGTAAAATTTTTGCGAAGCCCTCCCACTTTGCCCCCAAAGCAAGTGTTACAATTAGGTACATAGAGGCTGAAAAACTTTAAGAACCACTACCTTAGTGTTTTCTTACTTTCAAAGAGAATACAAGTCTACAGGCAATGCCCATGGCTGCTCGCTCTCGCCATCACCTAAGAGTGTTGCGTTTGAGCATCACGGTGTTTCCTGTGTATACAGGTATAAAGTGGTGACGGCGCCGGACAGAGCGTGGGGCACTCAACGCCCAAACGACACATGGACGGGCATGGTGGGCCAAGTCCATCGTAAGGTAAGAAATCGCTTTGCCACCCCATAGATATAGAAATGGTTATCTTATCTGTGAGAAAAGAGGTTTTTAATCGGTGATATGTTTCTTATGGGTACATTTATTTTAAGTTAAGGGATTACAAAATGACCAAATACACTATTATTCTAATCCAGTCCTTAAGGAAGTAAATAAGGATAATTAATAGTTCTTACAAATTCAAAGCTTCGACCATATTTTGTTCATTTAACAGGAAGTTGACATCGGCCTGGGGCCTTTCGGATTCACTTACAACAGGACAAAAATAGTGGACTTTACAGACTCTCTTTTCTTCGATCCTCGTGGGCTTTTGTCGAGGAAAGGTACACCGGAAATCGATCCGTGGGGGTTCCTGTATCCGCTGACAGGATCAGTGTGGGCGACAGTAGCGGCGATTATGGTTGTGGTGTGGCTGGTTATCATTCTGCTGGGTTGCCGACCTGGAAACGCCATTTCTGTGAGCTGGGCGGAAGAAGTGTTTCTGCAGAATATACGGGTCTTCCTCAACCAAGGTGGGTTAATGTCAGCAAGAAGATCGTAGAGTTTCGCAATAAAGGAGGAGAAAGAGGAGGATCCTATCTATACACATGCTTGATTGAGTGAAAACATTCAATAGGTAGTGGAGGCAGTCATGAGAGGCTGAAGATGTAGCCGGGGTTCAAGTATTGTGGAAAACATGACGTACGAACATTACATTACACTTATAAGGGATCTCCAGTGTCCAAATGTTATTTTTAGCATACTTAAATTTATGGCGTCATATACGCGCCACTCCAGTAACGGGCCTTAGAAACAACAGGGTGATAAAGCTTGTTGGCAAATCTTCCTTGCCTTATTTGTCTCCAACGTAGGAAAAATAAAAATACTTGAAAATAATCCTTTATGAAAAATACAATATTTGTTCGTGGCAGCATTTTTATTCATCATGTTAATGATGTTCGCTGTTGTAGGTCTGACGAACGTTGTGCTTGGAAATGGCGGGGTGGTGATGCTGGGGTCGTGGGTGGTGGTGGCGGCAGTGGTTTTCTGGAGCTACACAGGCACTCTCACCTCTCTGTTGGCGGTGCGGCACATCCCACAACCCATCCAGACCCTCAGAGATCTGCTTGATGATCCTGCTGTGTCTGTTATCATGCTTCCCATGACTATGGTCACTGATGCTATATCGGTGAGTAACAGTGGCAATAAAAAAAGATATATATATATATATATATATATATATATATATATATATATATATATATATATATATATATATATATATATATATACATACATATATATATATATATATATATATATATATATATATATATATATATTTATATATATATATATATATATATATATATATATATATATATATATTTTTTTGTCCTTAACCTGTGGCGCCGATAGGCTTAATGGAGGCGTTAGATGGTCGGCCTCCGCCCGTTAGTAGCGCAGGTTAGATTTTTTAAGAACATAAGAACATAAGAAATGAGGAGACTGCAAGAGGCCAGTTAATGACCTACACGAGGCAGCTCCTTGCCCCCCACCCTTGGAATAATCCAATATTTAGCCATCCCACCTGTCATCCCTATCCATACTCTGATCCAACCGTCTTTTAAAGCTATCTATTGACTCAGCACTTACTACGTGTCTACCCAGCCTATTCCAATCGTTCACCACTCTGTTAGTGAACCAATATCTACCTATGTCTGTCCTGAATCTAAATTTTTCTAGCTTGTACCCATTTCCACGTGTCCTATCCTGACTACTAAATTCTAAAACCTGATCAATGTTACCCTTATTAATTCCTTTTACCCATTTGAAAACCTCAATCAAATCCCCTCTTGCCCTCCTTCTCTCTAGGGAGTGGAGATTAAGACGTTTTAACCTATCTTTGTAGGGTAAATCTCTCAGCCCCTGAATCATCTTGGTCATTCTTCTCTGGACTGCCTCCAAGGAGCCTATATCTTTCCTATAATAAGGGGACCAAAACTGAGCTGCATAATCTAAGTGGGGTCTTACTAGCGCTAAATACAACCTCAGAATGACCTCAGAACTCCTATTTGTCACACACCTCCTAATAAATCCCATTATCTTGTTGGCTCTATTTCTAGCTATAATACACTGTTCCCTGGGGCGCAAGTCACTGCTTATTTGAACTCCTAAGTCCCTCACACTATATGACTTTCCTAAGGTATTGTCATTTAATGTGTAGTCTACAGACCTATTACCTTTACCTACACTCATAATGCTACACTTGTTAACATTAAACTGCATCTGCCATTTCTCTGACCACTCGTACAGCCTATTTAAGTCATCCTGCAGCATCCTAGCATCATCTAAATTCTTTACCGGTCTTCCTATCTTAGTGTCATCGGCAAATTTACTGATATCACTGTTTATTCCTGTCTCTAAGTCATTTATATAGATTATGAATAACAATGGTCCTAGTACTGATCTTTGTGGTACCCCACTAGTGACATTACCCCATTCTGATTTCTTCCCATTAATCTGTACCCTCTGTTCCCTACTAGTAAGCCATCCCCTAATCCACTCTAGTAACTTCCCACCTATGCCATGAGCCTTGACTTTACTTAACAGTCTCCTATGGGGTACTCTGTCAAAGGCTTTACTGAAGTCCAAATAAACTATATCATACTCGTCCCCCTTATCTATGGTTTCAAATACTTTCCTATAGAAGGATAATAAATTTGTCAGGCAGGACTTCCCCTTGCTAAAACCATGTTGACTATGTCTAATTAGCTTGTGTTCATCTAAATGTTTTCTAATTGCCCTTGCTATGATAGCTTCTAACATCTTGCCTACCACTGATGTTAAACTAATTGGGCGGTAGTTACTACTTAAGTGCCGCCTCATTTCTTGTTGAGAGGCTCAAGCTGCCCGCGAAATCTCCTCGTACATATAACTTTGCAGTCCCGTCGAAGATAGTGTTATAGCAGCATGTGGGTGATCTTTGGCCACTCCGCGGTTTTACCAAAGAAAAGTGGCCATCCTGTGTCGGGATTCGAACTCGGGAAATATATATATATATATATATATATATATATATATATATATATATATATATATATATATATATATATATATATATGTATATGTATATATGTATATTAGTAAACTGCCTCGATAACTTTTCACTGTGTGACTCGTTAGTTTGGAATTCAAGGAACAAGGATAGACACTAAAGATATGTTTACAAAAGTAGTTTATTGAATTTAGGAGTCACTCTTCCTTTACTTGACTTTCCTATAAATTTTTTTTTATCACCATCTAAGGGTGCAAAACACAAAATTTTTACCATTCAGTGTTTTTCGTAAGCAGCCGGCGAGGCTTTACTCTTTTATTTCAACTTGTGTGAAAAATATGGGGAGTTAAATTAAGGATTGGCGAGGCTTATTCCAGGATAGCAACCAACCTCTACCCTCGTTCCCTCTGGAACATAGTAAATCTAAAACTACACACTGGTCTCCCTCGACTAGGTTATTCACAAAAAATCTTCGTGACATTTGATAACAAACTAGTATTGATTAAACAACTTCAACAGAATATCATCTCACATGAATACACAACTAGTAAGTTAAGTAGGAACAGGGGTACCAAAGAACAGGGGTACCAAGAAGTTTTCGATAAATGTATGTACTTGCTCACGTCAGTTCCTTATATGCTCCGTTAGTTTGTCTTACCCTTTTTTCACCCCCTCATTTGCAATATCTTTCTTAATGGGATTCAATATGTCATAAAATTATTGGCAATGTTACAAGCTTGTTTCTTGTTAGGTAATCTGCTTCTGCTGCACACTTATGATTTTATCATAACAACTGCTTGGTACTTCGAGAATCCCAATATGGGGAGGGACAACATGCTTAGTTATAATGATACTTAATTTTTCAAGCATCTGTAGCACAATGGCCTTTCAAATTGTAATTGTCTTCGATCTGTTCTTTTGAAGCGTTGTTTTTCCTATTGCGTCTGCAGAAAATGAAGTCTGGAGAGATGCGAGAGCTACACGAGTTGAAGTATGTGGGTCGTATCAGGTACGAGCCAACCAAAGCTTTTCGTGAAATGCTTGAAACTGTGGTGCGTCACGACAGTTACACCATTTTAGAAACCACCCTTGCCCTTGACCTTTTGATAGCCGGTGACTTCCTCAAAACAAGTATGATCATGGAAGTTTAGTAAGGTGATAAGCATTACTTCTGATATAATTTTGAATTCAACAGAAAATAAATAGTGTCTTAATGCATCTTTCATTTTGCTCTCAGACAGGTGTGATTTCTATAAGGCGAGACAGACCTTCTTCACCACAAGCCACTGCCTAATAGGCCAGAAGGGCAACCCGATTGTGCCTGCCTTCAACCGGAAGTTCGTTTACCCTTATGAACAAGCTTCGTGTAGACATACATGTCCATGTAGCATGTCTATATGAACCTTGGCTACTGTGCTTCTTTATTTTCTTAAAACAAGCAATATCAACCACAATTCATTATTGTAATATCTCAAACCTTGCTTATGGTGTAACATTTATCCACTCCTTGTAATGCAACCCAATTAACTTGATTCACAGGTAAGCAAGACACTTAAAATAGATGATACCTCACCTCACGTTTATAGTATTGAAAGTCCCAAGGTACAAATGGGATTTTATTCCAATGGTCCTTCTATATCTTGTCTTTGGTGCTGCCGGCAGGATCAACGCTTTAGTGGAGTCTGGACTATATGTATACTGGTTGATGAATGAAATCCCAGCTGTCACCACCTGTCAATACTCGCCCTCCATCTCCCTGGTCAAGGAATCGCTATCCCTTTCCGTTCTATGGGTAATTGGATTTTGTGATGTAACTGAACTTCTTGATACCATGTCTAAAATGAGTCTCTTTCATCCACCTGGTGAAATTTCAAGGGGATGTGTAATCAAAAGCATTTGATGTGGCAAGTAAAACATATTCCCAAATTCACACCGATGAAAGCTTTACAATGAAAAATCTTTTTTTTTGTCTTTCTATTTATTTTCTTTATAGAATTGGGCTGAAATTTAAAAAGTGGAACTCGATAACACTTATTTCTTATTGGCATATACTATATATATATATATATATATATATATATATATATATATATATATATATATATATATATATATAATATATATATATATATATATATATATATATATATATATATATATATATATATATATTATATATATATATATATATATATATATATATATATATATATATATATATATATATATTATATATATATATATATTATATATATATATATATATATATATATATATATATATATATATTATATATATATATATATATATATATATATATATATTATATATATATATATATATATATATATATATATATATATATATATATATATATATATATTATATATATATATATATATATATATATATATATATATATATATATATATATATATATATTATATATATATATATATATATATATATATATATATATATATATATATATATATATATATATATATATATATATATATATATATATATATATATATATATATATATATATATTATATATATATATATATATATATATATATATATATATTATATATATATATATATATATATATATATATATATATATAATATATATATATATATATATATATATATATATATATATTACATATATATATATATATATATATATATATATATATATATATATATATATTATATATATATATATATATATATATATATATATATATATATATATATATATATTATATATATATATATATATATATATATATATATATATATATATATATATATATATATATTATATATATATATATATATATATATATATATATATATTATATATATATATATATATATATATATATATATATATATATATATATAAATTGTAGTCTTTTTTTTTCTTTATTTTTCTATATCAATTAACCGTTGGTGCCAGTAGGCTTATGGAGGCACAGATGGACTTTCCTCGCCTGTTATTTGGCGTAGGTTTTCAGATTTTTTATAGTGACGCCTCAAATGTTTACATTCTCTCTTGAATATGTTGAGAACGTGCGAGGCTAACTGCTACTACAGCCTCAGATGCATATAATATTGTAAGTCCCATCTGAGGACAGTATGGCAGCAATTTGGATAGTCTTTGGCCACTCGGTGGTGATATCAGAGAATGAAAAGTGGTCAGCAAATAACGGGGATTCGAACCCGGGACCATAGGCTCGCATACCCGAGCGCTAGACCACTGTACCACCGCATCAAATTAAATACCAAACGTTTGTCTTTCATATTCTTCTTATTTGATTTAATTTCTTTCTTTCTTTTTGGCAAATAGCTGAACATTTACCTTAGAACCTTTCTTGATAATAACTTTTATAGTTTTTAGAATAATTACAATGTTCCTCGGATAATTGTTTTTATTCAAATGATATTTAAAGAAAAATGTTTTATGTAAAAGGGAATCATACAAAATAAGGAATTGACAGAAGTTTGATATTTTTGCACTTTTTAATTACCTTTCCTGTCTGTCTGTTTTCGAGTTGACAATCTTGTAAGTACTCATTACGGCTTTTTCATATAAGAAATCGTGCACAAATGAGCTCTTTTTCTTCTCAAAATACTGTGAACCCTTCTGTTTGAAGTGTATGTTGGCTTAATGCGAGTTTCATTGCAGTTCTCTTTAAATTTAATGATGACCTTCCTTATGGATTACTTCAAGTTAGATTAATATACCTGTGACTATATGTATGAGGCCTAAAATATTACAAAGCTAAATGTTAAAGCAGTATCTGTGCAGTATTCCTTTAAAATGGTTATGCATTGGAATACAGCCTTAAAAAGTAAGGTAATAGAATATTGCTTTTTCCACTCGCGAACTTCTAATAGTAATATCATAAACGTGTTTGCTTTTGGAAAACATTGCAGTCTTATTCACATATGAAATAAATCTAATGATGTTGCAAAACAAACTCCTGTGGTCCATTGCTACATATATATAGTTCACAGCACTCATGTCCAACCTTATGTAACTCGCTAAGATTAACGTAAACAATGAAACTCTGAGGCGCAAACCTGACCCCTTTCTTTATGTCTTATATCAGAGAATATTACACTAAACGAACACTGTGTGGCCCAGTTACTTCCATTATAGGCTTCTTAGTTTCTATCTTGCTCCGCTCTATATTTTTGTAGAGCATGTAACAACGCTACTCTCACTCCTGCAGGGCTTGTTCGTGGTATTCGGTGGGGGGCATTTACTGGCGGCATCTGTCTTCTTACTGGAGATGTATGTTTCTCCAAAGACGAGAAACAAACGGTGAAAACAAAATGCATTCTACTCTGCTTCCCCGCCACCACTACCTGCACCATCTCCACACCGCAACATTAATGGTGGCTCAGTACTGTGTGAAAAGACTCGCTTTCTTGATATCGAAAGGCGCATTATTTAATCTTCACTTTCAGTGTTGTTACGCAAGGCTGGACATTTTATGAATTAGTCGAATATTTACTTCATGGAAATATACTTAAATATAATGATAAATTAATTGATTACTGATGAAATGTGAATTTTTCCTTGCCTTGATAGGATATGACAAATATAAAAGATGTATTTCACTCAAGAAGATAGTCTTTATAATAAATGTACTGTTAATATCATTCTTAAACTTTGAATCCCGGGGAGAGAGAGAGAGAGAGAGAGAGAGAGAGAGAGAGAGAGAGAGAGAGAGAGAGAGAGAGAGAGAGAGAGAGAGAGAGAGAGAGAGAGAGAGAGAGAGATAATAATAAAAAAAAAAGATAAACAAAGACAAAAAGAGAAAAAAAGAGCTAAAAGAAAATAGGAAAAAAAAAACAGAAGGAAAAACATGAGTGTGTGTGTGTGTGTGTGTGTGTGTGTGTGTGTGTGTGTGTGTGTGTGTGTGTGTGTGTGTGTGTGTGTGTGTGTGTGTCTATATATATATATATATATATATATATATATATATATATATATATATATATATATATATATATATATACATATACATATACATATATATACTAGCAGAGTACCCGGCATTGCCCGGGAAGACACAAAGGGGGTCCCACTGAGTATCCCCTCCAAGCTTCAGCTCAATCCCACCACATTTAGATAGGTTTTACTGCTAACACACACACACACACACACACACACACACACACACACACACACACACACACACACACACACACACATGCACAAAATACCTCATTAAACCACCATTTCTAGAGATGAAAGTGGAGACAATACGTGGATTTTCTTAATTATTTTTATTTACTGTTTCCTCTCCTTCCTCCTTTACAACTTCTCTTAGTAGTCTGCATGCAGTCCTCATGTCGCTTGTGTTCCTGTAGGAAAAGTCAAAGGCTAATTAACTTGTAGTTAATTCATCTTTCGGGAACTAACAGGTGGACAGTGCTCGCGTTGCAAAGGTTTCTATACTTGTGAATATTTCATGGGTGTTTCAAAGGTTGATTTAATTTACCTAACTATTATTACTTCTGGGGGGTAGAATGCCCAATGGGTGGGTCTTGAGGGTTTGGTTTTTGAAAATGGTAGAAGTGATTGCGTACCGGAATTTTTGAGAGAAATTTTTTTTTATAATTCAGTGTATAATAATGAAACATGTGTCGGCATTGTTATTTGATATTTTATACAGATTGACCACAGGAAAAATCATTAGATAATTTATGCTAAGTAAGTTAACTCCCGAAAGAAAAAACACAAAATAACCCCAAATAACAGAGTTACAATTACAAGGTTGAGAACAATACTCATAATCATCATCATCATCATCATCATCATCATCATCATCATCATCATCATCATCATCATCATCATCATCATCATCATCATCATCATCATCATCATTGATTTAAGGCATTTAAAACACCTTAAATGATTATGGTATGATTACTATGTATCTAGGTTGCATTTTTCTTTGTAATTGGATCATAAGCACCATCGTTTCTCCTTATCTTTTGATGTAAGAGCGGTAGAGCCACAACAGACAACTGCTGGCAGGTCGGGGAACCAATCAGTAAGTCTTTATAGAGAAAATCAATACTATGTGGATACGCTGAGACAGGCTGCATTGAAAAAATACGTATTGATCTAATTATTGTTTCTTGATTTCAACCTTCATCAATATTAAAAAGATATGTGTCGTATCTTGTATTACATATCTTGTATTTTTTGCTTCATGTTGAATATTAGGGCGGGGATTTGGGTCTTGAATACTGGGTGTAGCATGCTGTAGGACTGACAGGCAGGTGGGAGGGGGGGAGAGGAGAGAGAGAGAGAGAGAGAGAGAGAGAGAGAGAGAGAGAGAGAGAGAGAGAGGAGAGAGAGAGAGAGAGAGAGAGATATTTGAGCGCGGGAATATGAGATACGCCAAGGGATGTTGTTCGTTGGGTACATGGTATGACTGAGGTAAATGAAAGTGGGTAGTACCTGTTAAAAGTGTGTGAAGAATGAGGTTAGTAGTAGGAAATACATTCTTCTAAAAGAGATATTCACAAGTACACATGGATAAATTTTTGTTTCTTTATTTTTCATTCATGTCTTAACCAATGGCACTGATAGGCTTGGATGGTCGGCCTCTGTCTGTTAGATGCACAGGCTAGATTTTTTAAGTGACGCCTCGTTTCTTGTTGAGAGGCTCATGTTACCCGCGGAAGCTCTTTGATGCATCTTCACGTTGCAGTCCCAGTCGAGGATCATATACTGATAAATATTTGAGAAAAGGACAAGCAAACAGATGTATATGTATTAAGATAACTGGCAGAAGGGCTGTCTGGCCACTACCATCACCTGGTAGTTGTAAGAAATGAAAATGGGTCGTGGACGTGTAGAAAGAAGACCCAGAGATAAAGTGAAATGGAAATAGGATCAATGTACTATTAATAAAAAGGACTACAGGGAAGATCAGAGTGGAGTAAGGTAACAGCCGGTGCAAGGACAAAAACCAGAGACTTGTAAGTAGTGCAAAGGAAGTATCTAGTGTGAGGTAATTAGGTGGCGGAAACGCAGCCGAGGCACTCATTCATTTTTACTAAAGTTATTCCCTCCAGCACCATCAATAGTGGTAGTCCAGTATAGAATCTTTCTAATTTTATTCTTTACTATAAATTTTCTATGTCCTTGT
>JAPQNM010000004.1:9234792-9249792 GCA_029783475.1 Metacarcinus magister
ATACCTTTGTGGCCGATAGGCAATTGATGGAGGCTTATTGATATTCTGCTTCCGCCCGTTAGTGGCTCAGGTTTATATTTTTTATAGTGACACCTCAAATTTCTCACGTTTTCTCTGATGATGAGTGCGAGAGAGGCTAATTGCTGCACTGTGCACTGCCACAAATACATATAAACATTGCAAGTCTCGTTTGAGGACAGTGTATGGCAGCAATTTTGGGTAATCTTTGGCCACTCAGCGGTAATACCAAAGAAAAGTGGCCCGCAGATTTCGGGGAATCGAATCCTGGACCCTAGGTTCAAATGCTCGAACGCTAGCCACTCTATTACCGCCTACCTTTGAGTGGAAGGGATATAGTATTACTTTCAGGGTGGACTGTTGTGTTAAAGGAAAAGGGGGCGAAGTATTACTATTGTACTCTCTTTGTCTTATTCATTTGTTTTCTCTTGTTTATATAATGCTTGCAAATGACACGGAATAGAAATAATTTCTCATGTGGAAGCGCTTTGTTTTTATGTTGATGGTTGTCGATGTTGTAGGCTTGACGAACGTTGTGATTGGATATGGTGGGGTGATGGTGCTCGTGTCGTGGTTGATAGTGGCGGCTGTTGTCTTCTGGAGCTACAATGGAGCTCTCATCTCTCTGCTGGCGGTACGGAATATCCCACAACCCATTCAGACTCTAAGGGACCTACTCGACGACCATACTATCACACTAGTATTGCTTCCCATGACTATTCTCACAGACACAATATCGGTGAGTTTCTTCGTGGTGAGCAAAGGCTAAGAATAATGAATGTCATTTGTGTATAGCTGATGCTATTGTCTGTATGTGGCAGGGTTTTTAAGGTTATAGAAATGTAAGGAGGCAATGCATTTTTGTACGTGATAAATTAGTTTTGAAGTTTATGAATGTATTTTTGGGTCATGATCTGTTGAAACTCTGTTTTTCGTGTTGTATGTGAAGAAAATGAAGTCCGGGGAGTTCCGAGAGTTGCATGAGTTGAAGTTTGTGGGTCGCATCAGGTATGAACCCCCGAAAGCCTTCAGTGGGTTGCTGGAAACTGCGGTTCGATATGACCGTTATTCCCTCCAGTCAACCAGCCTCACCCTTGACCTTCTAATAGCCGACGACTTCCTCAAAACAAGTGAGGGAAAGGCTGTGTATTACCTCTGAAAAAATGTTTTAGTACAACAAAAACTAATGATAAGAGAGTTATGTTTTAATGCACTTCCATTGCGCCTACAGAAAGGTGTGACTTTTACAAGACAAAACAAACTTTCTTCACCACCTCCCACTGCATGATAGGCCAGAAGGGCAGCCCCCTCGTTCCCGCCATCAACCACAGGTTCGTACAGCTGAGGGAGTGCCCATGTAAATTTGTATATGTAGTAATGTCATGATAAACCTTGACTCGAGCTATTATTCGCACCTTTGAACGAGGAAAAGCAATGAAATAATTTCAACTTCTGAGATGTTTTCTAACCGTGTGACATACTGTATCTCCCGACCTATAAAATGTACCGGAATGTAAGAAGTACCTATAATTTGGCAAGGAATATTTATCAGAAAAACAAAAAACCTACTTTTTCTGTGGGCTTTGTGCCAATTCGATTATTTATTATGAGCATTATATTATTCACAATTTCGCTATTAATTCTCTCAACAAATTTTATTCTAATTCAGTAACATATTCGGCTAGGTTACGGTACTACATCATGAGCAATCTTTTTTTTTTTACCGTACACATAACCGGTACTTATATGTTCAAAACATTCCATTGTTGACGAAGAGTTACAGTGCCCCTACTTCGAGCAGCTATGGATTTGAAATGGTAATGAAAACCGCTGATTGGTCTTGTTTCGCTCCTAGTGCAGTTCAGGTTTTGTGCGTGCAGCTTTGTTTCATGGTAAACATAAGGCCACTTTCTTCAAAGGTCTACGGCTTCAGCATAAAACTATTCGTTACCTTAAATAATTTACAAAGGAGTATATTTAAAGAGTAACAACAACTGTATTCTTGAGCTGGACAATATTAATATTTTCGCAAGGGGTCATTAAAGGCCCACTCACACGAAGCCTACAACTGTTTGCGACCACCTGCGACCAGGGGGTGGCGGCGAAATCGCATGTGGCCTTTGGAAGTTGTTGGTAGTCGCAATTAAGGTTGTAAGTGGTCGCCGATGTTACACCGACAACCACCTGTGACCAATATGGTCGGCAGAGATTCTTCCGGAGGTCGGCCACCAGACGGTGATTGGTTGACTTTCAGTGGCCGATTTGTGGCCGACTGGTCAGCGACCATTAACCTTTAAAAAGGTGGTCGCCGACCGGTGGGCGTTCACTCATAATGTGGTCGCCGATCGGACACACGTGGTCGCAGGTGGTCAGCAACTAATCAAAAATGAGTACTCGCGACCACCGATCTCAGTGGGAATCGTCGTTGCGTTCAACTAGCTGAGTTGTCAGAAATTTGGCGGGCGTAGCAAGTGGTCAACTACTCGGCGACTAGTGGCTAACTGGTGACCATGTAGGGGCACCCCAGTGGCCAACTTCTCGTAGGTTGTCGCCGACCGATGTGACTCAATAGCATGGTGGAAATATGAGAAGGACGCGCGCTCGCTGCTGAAAATTTTTGGAGAGAGCCGTTTTCCAAAAACTAGTAATAGTAAAATGCTACTGTTTAATGAAATGGCCCTGTAACTTTGAAGGTTATTGCAATGATTCATATAACATTTAAAATAGGAAAAAAAAAAATGCAATTTTTCTATCGTTGCAGATTATAGAAAGGGAATCGTATATCATTTTTATTTTCCGGACGAGTAAAAAAAAAAAAAAAAATTTCAATTGTTGTAACTATTTAACATTCTGCATACGATGAATCTCTTAGGAACCATGTAAGGTGTATTCTATTTTTTTTTATATAAAGAAAATCGAATCATATTTGGTGAAGCTATTTCAAAATTTTTTTTTTAAAGCAAATTTTTTCATAAAAAATACAATATATCTTCCAATGACTTGAAACTTACATAGGAATATCTTCAAATGTATCTACAAAACATACTACAAAGCCAAGGTACTGTGGGATGTTTTTCTATTTTTGGTGTTGCAAGTGATACAGTCCATTGATGCATATCATGTGCATAAAATAGTTACAGTAAGACTACACCTATATTAAGATAAATTGAAGGAAAATGAAGGTGCATGAACATTTTTTCACATTTTAAAAATAAACTCACTGTAACTCCCGTAGCTTTACTTGCATTGCATTTTCAATCACGGATTAAAAATCTGCACACTTTTCCTATCCTTATGGTATATAACAAATACTGAAAATGCAATGCAAGTAAAGCTAAGGGAGTTACAGTGAGTTTAAATAAAAAATGTGAGACAAAATGTTTATGCACTATTTAATTTTCCTTCAATTATCTTAATATAGGTGTAGTCTTACTGTAACTAATTTATGCACACGATATGCATCAATGTATCACAAACACGATGGTAGGCTCAGTTTTCCTTAATATTATCTGGTAGTTTGGTAATATTGAGTAAGAAAAGTGCGTCGTATATGGCGGGAAAGACGGGTTATTCTACTTTCTTGGTATATGAACGACGTTCATTCAACTCGGTGGAAGACGCTTAAAATGTTTGTTACCCCTCGTGTATAGTGGTGAAAGTTATCAAGATATAGTATAGCTGCTGTCCTGATAATGTGTGTGATGGTGCCGGCAGGGTTCGTGCAGTGGTGGAGTCTGGACTCTATTTACACTGGCTGATGAAAGAGATCCCGGCTGTCACCAATTGCCGCTACACGCCCTCCATCATCCTTGTCAGGGAGCCGCTCTCCCTCGGCAACATATGGGTAACTCACTGATCTTGGCTTTTGAAGCAATATTGTTGGCTTACATAAAGTGTCGGGCTAGAGTTTGGCGGGTAGGTGATTCATCTGATCAGTGGCTTGGAGGATACTGCCGAGGTATTTTTGTTCTTGCGATGTATGTACGATAATGACCTCCCTTATATTTTTTTGTGCAGGCAATATATAGATTGCAAGGAAAATAGTATTCATTTAATAGTTTTGTTTATGCTTTGTGAATTGTTTATTTTATAAATCTATGATCAAAAATTCATATGAAATACTAGTGTATGTAATACGGAGGTTCTTTACTCCTGCAGGGGTTGTTCGTAGTGCTTGGGGCTGGGTTGCTGCTGGCGGCGGATGTCTTCTGTTTGGAACTGTGCGTTCCCCAAAGGAAACACATACCATAAAAACTGTTGTCATATACGTTATACCTCCTTGTCCAAACGTTGACCATCAACACCTGCACACTTGATGCCCAGCACATCTTTATTTTCATGTTATGCCATTGTTTACTTCTAGTTAAGACTATATATGAAATATTAAATTTACCGTTAAAGACGTTAGTAACCAGAACAAGTAGCAGATCTTCCCATGAAGCCCAATTTGTAAGTCCCAGACTGCAGGAAAAGGTGTTTAACATTCTAAGCATCTATCACCGTTATAAGAACTGAAAATATACTGTAACAATATTAAAAAAATATTATCTGACAAAAATTTACTCATTGCCGTGTTGTTGTGATATTAAATGATTGACGAGTTTATAAGAGAGTGTCAATTGCTGCGACTATGTATGGTGTTTACATTAACTTGTTGAGATTGCTGTAACTAATATTGTTCATGATGATGTTGATGATGATGATTATGATGACGATGGTGATAATGATAATGATAATAATAATAATAATAATAATAATAATAATAATAATAATAATGATATCAACGACAGTTATAATAATGATAATAGCATGAATAATTATAATATTAGTATTTATAATGATGATAATGACTGATGATTATAATAATAATAACAACAACATATATACACACATACACACACACACACACACACACACACACACACACACACACACACACACACACACACACACACACACACACACACACACACACACCGGTCCATTAATTGATAGAGGTGTGTGGTGGGTGTTGATAATGGGTGATAGGGCGTGAATTGGTTATTGACGATTGAAATGTTGGGTGATATGGGATAATGATTGATCTTAGGAGAGCGGATTACTTTTCTCTTGAAGAACGAAAGGTTTTCTATACATAAATATTTACAGTTTCTAAGAAGCGGTTTCTGTTCGCGGGAACAGCGAGAACATAAATTAATTAATTATTGTAGAGTGGGTGGACAGCAATGTAATGACATGGTATAGTGTGACCAATGTGGAGACGAGTAATTTTGGTATCTAGATAAGCTTTAAGCGAGAATTTGAAATAGACTAAGAAAGTGTGCCAGGACGAGATGTGAGACTACCACATTCCTCTTGCCCTGAACCTAGACTCGCGAGGGAACTCAGCACAAAGACAGTGCGCGTTAGCTTATGATAAATATTGTTGAGGCATCTGTCCAATGGGATAAGCCAAACCTTCGTAGTTGTCTTTTTACTTTACTGTATTTTCCAAAATCACCCCACAGAATGGATTTTTCATTTTAATAAACTATAAATTTGTACATTATCAAATATAGTAAATTGCGTACATTATGAAATATAGTAAATCTCAAATATGAATACATACTGCAACACAGTCAAAACTCAAAAAATATTTTCTACCAACAGTGCACTTAGTCTTCCTAATTTGAAACACAAACCTATTTTGCCAAATGTTACATCTCTACATGAACATACATTACAAAGGTAACAATATGCACTTAGGTTCGCTTCTAACTATGCACATAATCATTTGCAGTTGTACTGAGCAAAGGAACATAAATGAATTTATAAATATTAAAACACTCATAGCAGTGAAGCTGTATATTATTTCAAATGTGATAATATAACCCAATCTATTCTTTGCTCAATTATTTATCAATTGTATCAACATGAGTCAACACACATATATTGCACCTCACTTTGATATACTACCACCTTGAATTCTGAGTCACTCAATAACCATGTAATAATGTCACATATCATACGAACCAAGCTTATATCCATTGATCCCTCACAGCGCCTGAGTTGGCTCAAGCAAGTCATGTCACCTAAAATCAGAAAATGATCATGATAACTATCTTTTATTGATAACTTTCAGTATGTACCATGTGAAACTTGTGGCTCATACAGTATGCTATGATTTCATACCTAAAATTGTCTCTATCTTACAATTATAGCACAAATTTCAATTTATGAAAATAATATTACAAAAGTTACACTCACCCCAACAGCTTAAAAAAATTTTTCTTCATGAGCCGGCCTTTGTGCATTCTCGTGGTTACATTAAGAACTGATCCATCGTTTCCAATGAGATATCCACATGTCCTCGTACTGAATGTTTATTGGATTTTAAATATGCATCTTATACTATTTAAAATTATAATGTCATATCACCAACAAAAATTAATGCAGATGTTGATCATATTATTCAGAGAAATATATAATCATACAATTTATGTAATATATTTTCCTAAATTACTTTTGCCCCACCTCCAAAAGAAAGAAAAGAAAAGAAAAGAAAAGAAAAGAAAAGAAAAGATTCCTACTAACGATCAACTGTAAATGTGACCGTAACAAAGCAGAATTCAACCTCCAGTAAATCTGAAGGAGGGGTAAGCATCGGCATGGAGAAATGCAGTGTAATTCACCCGCTTGGTGCAGTAGTCCAGCATGCTGAATGGAGATCTCCAACTGTGTGAGTTTAAAGATGAATATGAAGAAGTAAAACTAAGGTGATTGTCAACAATTTCATACTATAATAGGCCATGAAATTCGAATAGATGATGAAGTAATAGAATGAGTCTAGGAATACATTTATTTAGGACAAAATAGGCACATTCATTTTAGGAAAAAGTGTTTTTGGTAGATAACACAATGCTATAATAACTAACCTCCCACTATAACTAAAGAGAAATGTATATAATCAGAGAGAGAGAGAGAGAGAGAGAGAGAGAGAGAGAGAGAGAGAGAGAGAGAGAGAGAGAGAGAGAGAGAGAGAGAGAGAAAGAGAAAGAGAAAGAGAAAGAGAGAGAGAGAGAGACGTATGTGTTCTTCCGTTCACATGTGTGTGTTTGTTCGTTGGTTCGTTCATACTTCTTAACCCATCCCCTCTATCCCCGCTGCATGATTTGCTGGATAGACGCACAGGCTTCTCTAGGATCTGGCAAGAAAAGGTCAACTGCTAATTAACTGATCAACTTATTGGCAATTCACTTTTCCAAAACAGATGCATTGATGATCTCAGATCTGATGACGCTTTTCATCATATGAATATATCATCTGGCAGTGATGCATTTTTCAAGTTAAATATCTATTGTTTTGGAAAGTGAAAAGAGCTAAGCGGTGGCTTAGCTATACAACATGATGTATTTAGTTGATAAAGATGGTCACACACACACACACACACACACACACACACACACACACACACACACACACACACACACACACACACACACACACACACACACACACGTACACACACACGTACACAAACACACACACACACGTACACACACACACACACACACACACACACATTTCGTTGTGTTCTATTGCATATGATTATGTTTTCCCTTGTAGTGTTTTCCTGAAGTACATTTTTGCTCTCTTAGACTTTCCTTTGGCCGATCTGCCTAACATGATCATGTCGTAGATTCTATAATATCTTGCTTTAAACCTTTACTTTGATTATAAACAATTTTATGATTAGAAAGCAAATTGTGATTATAGTAATTAGATTATTTATTGCATAGAAGAGACGGTAGGAAAATATGTATTACTACCTATTTCAGAGTGCATATAGTTACATATAAGAATTATTTTCTGCATAATAAGACGGGTAACATTTTTTTTCTTAATCTCATGAAAATTTGCACACACGCATTGTAACAAATGTATTTATAATGACAACGTTTTGACTTGTAAACCTGATCACTTCAATAATGCAATACCACCATGAGCTGTCGTCAATAGCGACAGCCAATGACAAAGTAAGGATCAGGTGTGTGGGTGGAGGCGACGCTCATGGCTGACAGGTGGCATATATGAGACAGGATGAAGGCGTTGGGTGTAGATGTGTCTGGACCCCTGCAGTAGGAGGTGAGTGTTGACCTGGAGGCCACACCGAAGTGGGAGAACAGACTTGTAACTGTAATACTAATGCCGCGCTACTTACGGTAAATTTATGTTCAATGCAGTATGGATTTGTATGTATTTTCATATCACTCACTTCATTTATAGACATTGTGTTAAACAATATATATATATATATATATATATATATATATTTTTTTTTATGTGTGTGTGTGTGTGTATATATATATATATATATATATATATATATATATATATATATATATATATATATATATATATATACATATATATATATATATATATATATATATACATATATATATATATATATATATATATATATATATATATATATATATATATATATATATATATATATGGTGGTGCAATGGTGCAGTGGTCAGTGTTCGGGCATGGGAACCTAGGGTTCCGGGTTCGAATGCCCGATATCCGCTGACCACTTTTCAATATTTGATATCACCGCCGAGTGGCCAGAGACTACCCAAATTGCTGCCATAGTGTCCTCAGACGGGACTTGCAACGTTAATATGCATCTGAGGCTGTAGCAGTAATAAGCCTTACTCGTTCTCAACATATTCATTCGAGGCGTCACTATAAAAATTCTAAAACCTACACCAAATAACAGGCGAAGCAAGTCCATCTGTGCCTCCATATGCCTACTGGTGCCAACGGTTAATGATATATATATAAAAAAATTTTTTTTTTATATATGTATATATATATATATATATATATATATATATATATATATATATATATTTATATATATACATAAATATATATATATATATATATATATATATATATATTAATATATATATATATATATATATATATATATATATATATATTAATATATATATATATATATATATATATATATATATATATATATATATATATTAATATATTTATATATATATATATATATATATATATATATATATATATTTATTTATTTATTTATATATACATATACATGCTTTGTCAATAAAACACTATTTGACCCACAGACTAAATATTGAAAACCAAATAACCAATGTTACTGATAAAACCTGCAGGTACCTGGCCTAATGCCAAATATTAACCTTCTTGCAGGACATAAACTCTTTGCTCCCACGTTTAAGTCACGAATACCATCACACTGTCGTGATACATATATACCAAGAATTTGTGACTCTGCAATTCCTGCATATGCACAAAGTTTGCAAACATATCTCTGTATGTACGTATGTGTGTGCATGAGTGCGTCTGTGTGTTTGTGTGCGTGCTTGGGAGTGCGTGTGTACAGGTACTGAGGTTTCATTCTCTGCAGAAATGGCTCAGCCGCTGCAAAAGGTCCTTGAAGATCCTGAAGTTCTGCGTCGTCTGACGCAGGACCCTTCCACCTTCAGGTAACGTGCACCTTTCTGGGTCTGGGGTGGGGTCTTTTGGTGTTCTCAGTGGGTATGAATAGGTGGTATTTACACCATGATTGAACCTCACACTACCCTCCTTTGTGACTAAATTACTGCATTACTGCGCACCATACCATCACAGATTAGCCAGCAATCCTCCGCCCAAACAACCCTACAGCTTCCTGCTTTCGTCTCCTTTACCACCTCCTCTATTTTCTCTTCCGTGATCTGTGCTTTATTGAGCATCCCAAACACCTTCACTCCAATTTCCTTTTCAATTGAGTTTATTGCATTGGTAAGGGAATATGGAGTGAAGGTGTTAGGAAGGTTCAGTAAAGCACAGATCACGAAAGAGGAAGTGCAAGGGGCCGTAAAGGAGATGAAAGCAGGGTTGGATGGATGTGGTGTAGAATGTTTGAAAATTTGGGATAGATTTTTTTTTGTCATTTACTTGTGCCGCCAGTAGGCTTAATGGGACATTAGATGGTTGGCCTCAGTCCGTTAGTAGCGCTGGTTAGATTTTATAAGTGGCGCCTCGTTTCTTGTTGAGAAGTTCATGCTGCTCGCTGAAGCTCCTCATGCATATAACTTTGCAGTCCTGTCGAGGATATTGTTATGTCAGAATGTGGGTGATCTTTTGCCACTCGGAGATTTTACCGAAGTAAAGTGGCTAGCCAGTACCGGGATTTGAACTCGAGACCCTGAGCTCGTCTGTCTGACCGTTAGCCACTAAGCCACCATCTCCCTATTGAGTGGTTGATAAGATTGTTAAATGTTTGTTTTGTGACAATTATGATACGAGTTGATTGGACGAGTGCATGTATTGCTCCTTATTTTTAAAAGTATAGGCGACAATTATGAGTGTACTAGTTTTAGGGGTATACATGTGAGAGATGGATATTATTAACATTATGTAGGACTCGCATGCGCACAAAACATTTCACTCATGAACTCACTCAAATTGCCTTCTTGTGTGGTAGTTTAATTTTGTTGATGTTAAATGAGCCATGAGTAATACATAAAAAAATAAGAAAATATATGTTGTGCAGGTAATAATGCACAAATGTTTCTGACTAAAGTTTTTTTTAATATTTCTTGTCCTCTGTTTTATCTGTGAATTTATACCGTATTGAAATAATATAGACGTTCCTTCATGATCAATAAACCTGTGTAGTATTGTGGTCCTGAGTGTTTATTTATCCGTAGGAGTTGTTTCGTTAACCACACAGACATCTTTCATAGTGTACGTACATTGATAATGTTGAGTCTTGGAGACACTTCAGTTCTTGAGGGTCACATAGCACTTTCATTGTTGCTGAACTTTTTGCCAAGGATGTCATTGCTGAGAACCTGTATCGCAGGTTTTCCGACGGGGCGCTGGTGACGGTGGCGTCTGCTCATTGGCGTCCGCATGTCATTCTTACTTCTAATGCTGAGGGTCATCACGTTGTGACTGGACCCATGGGCAACATGATCGCTGTTCTTGCTCAATCACTGAACTTCACGTAAGGAAGAGTCTTGCTTGTACGTTAATTCTTTCACCTGAGTGTGTAACGTGTATGCGTAACACTACCTCTGTTATGTGTGCAGGTACAATGTGGTGTCACCAGCGGACGGTGCATTTGGTGCTCAACATCCCAATGGTACCTGGACAGGTATGATGGGCCAAGTGACCCGCAAGGTGAGTGACTGTGTGACCGTGGACATCCCAAATTATGTAAGGCACTATTAAGGCTGCGTCTTGATTATGTCGCACAGTTTTCGTCTCCGGTAATGGTGTATATTAATGGTAATAGAAACATAATTATAATATAAAATTAACAGTTGTTTGTTAGTATGTTAGCAGCTTGACAGCACCATGCATTGCACCGTCATGAAACTTCATTAACATGTCACCCTACCCTAGAGCTCCTTTCCATTACATTTTGAATATTTATGGTCAAAGGCAAAGGTCAGGAAAATTTAAAAGCCTCTAATATTATTCTTATTGGCTGTTATCATGTGTGCCACCTTGAACGTTACCATTATGAGGCTAGTCGCTAACCCATAATATTTTCAAAACTTCATAATTCTGTTAAAACTCACCATCCCCTTCCCAAACTTTCCACTTCATTAAATCTTTAAAGGTTATTGTCAAAGGTCAAGGTCAGGAAAGAATCACAAATATTAGCGTCGGCGGCGGTGGTGAGTACTTGTGCTCTATTGAGTGCTCCTCTAGTTAAATAAATCAGGGACCGGTTAGCTATGATACATTGCTTGGCTCATGGCATGTAGGTTGGGAGCTCGATGGTAGCTTATGGTAGCTTCTTGGTGAGAGGGGTTGCACTCTCTCTCTCTCTCTCTCTCTCTCTCTCTCTCTCTCTCTCTCTCTCTCCTCTCTCTCTCTCTCTCTCTCTCTCTCTCTCTCTCTCTCTCTCTCTCTCTCTCTCTCTCTCTCTCTCTCTCTCTCCTCTCTCTCTCTCTCTCTCTCTCCTCTCTCTCTCTCTCTCTCTCTCTCTCTCTCTCTCTCTCTCTCTCTCTCCTCTCTCTCTCTCTCTCTCTCTCTCCTCTCTCTCTCTCTCTCTCTCTCTCTCTCTCTCCTCTCTCTCTCTCTCTCTCTCCTCTCTCTCTCTCTCTCTCTCTCTCTCCTCTCTCTCTCTCTCTCTCCTCTCTCTCTCTCTCTCTCTCTCTCTCTCTCTCTCTCCTCTCTCTCTCTCTCTCTCTCTCTCTCTCTCTCTCCTCTCTCTCTCTCTCTCTCTCCTCTCTCTCTCTCTCTCTCTCTCTCTCTCCTCTCTCTCTCTCTCTCTCTCTCTCTCTCTCTCTCTCTCCTCTCTCTCTCTCTCTCTCTCTCTCCTCTCTCTCTCTCTCTCTCTCTCTCTCTCTCTCTCTCTCTCTCTCTCTCTCTCTCTCTCTCTCTCCTCTCTCTCTCTCTCTCTCTCTCTCTCTCTCTCTCTCTCTCTCTCTCTACTCTCTCTCTCTCTCTCTCTCTCTCTCTCTCTCTCTCTCTCTCTCTCTCTCTCTCTCTCTCTCTCCTCTCTCTCTCTCTCTCTCTCTCTCTCTCTCTCTCTCTCTCTCTCTCTCTTCTCTCTCTCTCTCTCTCTCTCTCTCTCTCTCTCTCTCTCTCTCTCTCTCTCTCTCTCTCTCTCTCTCTCTCTCTCTCTTCTCTCTCTCTCTCTCTCTCTCTCTCTCTCTCATCTCTCTCTCTCTCTCTCTCTCTCTCTCTCTCTCTCTCTCTCTCTCTCTCTCTCTCTCTCTCTCTCTCTCTCTCTCTCTCGTTCAACAGTTCAACGTTCAACAGAGAACAATACATAGATGCATCAAAAGGAAATAAAACACTTTTTTCTTGATACAGTATTTATTGACGAAGGAGTTACGTGTAGTAGCGAGTCATAGTTTTGTACTTGATGAAATGTTTACCAAATGCCTGACTTACTTCACCATCATCATCAATATTTTGCTACCTCTTTTAAAATTATTTACTTTAGATAGGAAAGGAATTTACACTAAGTATGATTACTAATAATGCTTCTTATTCTTATTACAACAGGAGGCCGATATTGCTCTCGGGCCTTTCGGAATAATTTACAGTAGAGCAATGGCAGTGGACTTTACGGAATCTTTTTTCTTCGATCCCCGATCAATCCTGTCGAGGAAAGGTTTCCCTGAGATTAATCCGTGGGGGTTCCTGTACCCTCTAACATGGTCAGTTTGGGCTGCGTTGGCGGTGGCTCTGGCGGTGGTGTGGCTCACCACAGTGCTGGTGGGTCGCCGACCTGGAGCTTTTGTTTCCCTGGGCTGGGCGGGAGAAGTGTTTCTGCAAAACGTGCGAGTCTTCCTTAACCAAGGTTGGTTTATGCTGTCCAAGAGGAGGGCCAAGAGTTCTGGAATTGGGAAACAGAATGGGAAGGCAATCATTTGTTGAGTGGAATTGACATAGTATTACTTTCAGGATGGACTGTTGTGTGGAAGGGAAAGGGGACGAAGTGTTACTGTTGTACTTTCTCTGTATAATTCATGTGTTTCTGTTGTATCCATGTAACGCTTGCATAAATAAAGAAAAAAACACTCGAGGGTCAGTGTTTTTTTCAGAGTTTGGAGGATATCAGTTTTGTAGGTTATCAGTTTTGCAGGTCTGTCGAACGTTGTGATTGGACATGGCGGTGTGATGATGTTATTGTCATGGATGGTGGTGGGGGCAGTGGTGTTTTGGAGCTACAATGGGGCCCTCATCTCCCTCCTGGCGGTGCGGCACATCCCACAGCCTGTTCAAACTCTCAGGGACCTGCTCGATGACCATGCTATCACTCTCATAATGCATCCCAAGACTGTGTTCACAGACACTGCATCGGTAAGCCATTCTTAGTGAGGAAAAACGAATAATAATAATTGACACTGTTACTTTCGTAACTTCTGCTGCCTTTTCTTGAGTGGTGTTTCAGCACAGGAAATTCTCGTGCTCTGATTTGATCTAAGTTACAACGATAACATCTTTTCTTGAGACTTTGTAGCGAGATTGGCTGGAGCGTGTTTCATTGTTAACATTCTATTGAAACATTATTTTTTCGCGTTGTGTCTGCAGAAAATGAAGTATGGGGAGCTGCGAGAGTTGCACGAGTTGCAGTTTGTGGGTCGAATCAGGTATGAACTCCCCAAAGCCTATCGTACGATGCTTGAAATTATGGTGCGTCACAAAGGCTATTCCTTCCAGGGAACAAACCTCGCACTTGACCACCTGATAGCCGATGACTTCCTCAAAACAAGTGAGAGTGGCGAGGCAGGGTGAGACTGCATTATCTCTAATAAAGCATTGGAGTACAGCAAATACTAATGATAAGAGAGTTATATTTTAATGCACTTCCATTGCGCCTACAGAAAGATGTGACTTTTACAAAACAAAACAAACCTTCTTCACCACCTCCCACTGCATGATAGGCCAGAAGGGCAGCCCCCTCGTTCCCGCCATCAACCACAGGTTCGTACAGCTGAGGGAATGAGTGCCCATGTAAATTTGTATGTGTAGTAATGTCCACATGAACCTTGACACATGTGATCATTGAACACATGTAATCTAGGAGTAGCAATGCCATCTTTCAAAGTTTTGAAGCGTTCTAGCGTTTTGCTTCAAGTGTGACATCTTTCCTCTTAACCTCGTAAACAATAAAAACGACGCTTATTCAGCGCTACTGAAGACGGTCAAAAGTATTACACGTCTTCTATGTAATGATGAAAGTTGTATGGGGTCAGTACAATTGCTGTCCTAATTGTGCCTGTGATGGTGCCGGCAGGATACGTGCAGTGGTGGAGTCTGGACTGTATGTAAACTGGCTGATGAACAAAGTTTCGGCTGTCACCAACTGCCGCTTCACGCCCTCCACCATCCTGGTCAGGGAACCACTCTCCCTCGCCAACCTCTGGGTAACTCGATCTTCTTGGCTATTGAAGCAGTGTTGTTGGTTTACATCAG
>JAPQNM010000004.1:9254792-9259792 GCA_029783475.1 Metacarcinus magister
TATATATATATATATATTTATTTATTTATTTATATATACATATACATGCTTTGTCAATAAAACACTATTTGACCCACAGACTAAATATTGAAAACCAAATAACCAATGTTACTGATAAAACCTGCAGGTACCTGGCCTAATGCCAAATATTAACCTTCTTGCAGGACATAAACTCTTTGCTCCCGCGTTTAAGTCACGAATACCATCACACTGTCGTGATACATATATACCAAGAATTTGTGACTCTGCAATTCCTGCATATGCACAAAGTTTGCAAACATATCTCTGTATGTACGTATGTGTGTGCATGAGTGCGTCTGTGTGTTTGTGTGCGTGCTTGGGAGTGCGTGTGTACAGGTACTGAGGTTTCATTCTCTGCAGAAATGGCTCAGCCGCTGCAAAAGGTCCTTGAAGATCCTAAAGTTCTGCGTCGTCTGACGCAGGACCCTTCCACCTTCAGGTAACGTGCACCTTTCTGGGTCTGGGGTGGGGTCTTTTGGTGTTCTCAGTGGGTATGAATAGGTGGTATTTACACCATGATTGAACCTCACACTACCCTCCTTGGTGATTAAATTACTGCATTACTGCGCACCATACCATCACAGATTAGCCAGCAATCCTCCGCCCAAACAACCCTACAGCTTCCTGCTTTCATCTCCTTTACCACCTCCTCTATTTTCTCTTCCGTGATCTGTGCTTTATTGAGCATCCCAAACACCTTCACTCCAATTTCCCTTTCAATTGAGTTTATTGCATTGGTAAGGGAATATGGAGTGAAGGTGTTAGGAAGGTTCAGTAAAGCACAGATCACGAAAGAGGAAGTGCAAGGGGCTGTAAAGGAGATGAAAGCAGGGTTGGATGGATGTGGTGTAGAATGTTTGAAAATTTGGGATAGATTTTTTTTTGTCATTTACTTGTGCCGCCAGTAGGCTTAATGGGACATTAGATGGTTGGCCTCAGTCCGTTAGTAGCGCTGGTTAGATTTTATAAGTGGCGCCTCGTTTCTTGTTGAGAGGTTCATGCTGCTCGCTGAAGTTCCTCATGCATATAACTTTGCAGTCCTGTCGAGGATATTGTTATGTCAGAATGTGGGTGATCTTTTGCCACTCGGAGATTTTACCGAAGTAAAGTGGCTAGCCGGTACCGGGATTCGAACTCGAGACCCTGAGCTCGTCTGTCTAACCGTTAGCCACTAAGCCACCATCTCCCTATTGAGTGGTTGATAAGATTGTTAAATGTTTGTTTTGTGACAATTATGATACGAGTTGATTGGACGAGTGCATGTATTGCTCCTTATTTTTAAAAGTATAGGCGACAATTATGAGTGTACTAGTTTTAGGGGTATACATGTGAGAGATGGATATTATTAACATTATGTAGGACTCGCATGCGCACAAAACATTTCACTCATGAACTCACTCAAATTGCCTTCTTGTGTGGTAGTTTAATTTTGTTGATGTTAAATGAGCCATGAGTAATACATAAAAAAATAAGAAAATATATGTTGTGCAGGTAATAATGCACAAATGTTTCTGACTAAAGTTTTTTTTAATATTTCTTGTCCTCTGTTTTATCTGTGAATTTATACCGTATTGAAATAATATAGACGTTCCTTCATGATCAATAAACCTGTGTAGTATTGTGGTCCTGAGTGTTTATTTATCCGTAGGAGTTGTTTCGTTAACCACACAGACATCTTTCATAGTGTACGTACATTGATAATGTTGAGTCTTGGAGACACTTCAGTTCTTGAGGGTCACATAGCACTTTCATTGTTGCTGAACTTTTTGCCAAGGATGTCATTGCTGAGAACCTGTATCGCAGGTTTTCCGACGGGGCGCTGGTGACGGTGGCATCTGCTCATTGGCGTCCGCATGTCATTCTTACTTCTAATGCTGAGGGTCATCACGTTGTGACTGGACCCATGGGCAACATGATCGCTGTTCTTGCTCAATCACTGAACTTCACGTAAGGAAGAGTCTTGCTTTGTACGTTAATTCATTCACCTGAGTGTGTAACGTGTATGCGTAACACTACCTCTGTTATGTGTGCAGGTACAATGTGGTGTCACCAGCGGACGGTGCATTTGGTGCTCAACATCCCAATGGTACCTGGACAGGTATGATGGGCCAAGTGACCCGCAAGGTGAGTGACTGTGTGACCGTGGACATCCCAAATTATGTAAGGCACTATTAAGGCTGCGTCTTGATTATGTCGCACAGTTTTCGTCTCCGGTAATGGTGTATATTAATGGTAATAGAAACATAATTATAATATAAAATTAACAGTTGTTTGTTAGTATGTTAGCAGCTTGACAGCACCATGCATTGCACCGTCATGAAACTTCATTAACATGTCACCCTACCCTAGAGCTCCTTTCCATTACATTTTGAATATTTATGGTCAAAGGCAAAGGTCAGGAAAATTTAAAAGCCTCTAATATTATTCTTATTGGCTGTTATCATGTGTGCCACCTTGAACGTTACCATTATGAGGCTAGTCGCTAACCCATAATATTTTCAAAACTTCATAATTCTGTTAAAACTCACCATCCCCTTCCCAAACTTTCCACTTCATTAAATCTTTAAAGGTTATTGTCAAAGGTCAAGGTCAGGAAAGAATCACAAATATTAGCGTCGGCGGCGGTGGTGAGTACTTGTGCTCTATTGAGTGCTCCTCTAGTTAAATAAATCAGGGACCGGTTAGCTATGATACATTGCTTGGCTCATGGCATGTAGGTTGGGAGCTCGATGGTAGCTTATGGTAGCTTCTTGGTGAGAGGGGTTGCACTCTCTCTGTCTCTCTCTCTCTCTCTCTCTCTCTCTCTCTCTCTCTCTCTCTCTCTCTCTCTCTCTCTCTCTCTCTCTCTCTCTCTCTCTCTCTCTCTCTCTCTCTCTCTCGTTCAACAGTTCAACGTTCAACAGAGAACAATACATAGATGCATCAAAAGGAAATAAAACACTTTTTTCTTGATACAATATTTATTGACGAAGGAGTTACGTGTAGTAGCGAGTCATAGTTTTGTACTTGATGAAATGTTTACCAAATGCCTGACTTACTTCACCATCATCATCAATATTTTGCTACCTCTTTTAAAATTATTTACTTTAGATAGGAAAGGAATTTACACTAAGTATGATTACTAATAATGCTTCTTATTCTTATTACAACAGGAGGCCGATATTGCTCTCGGGCCTTTCGGAATAATTTACAGTAGAGCAATGGCAGTGGACTTTACGGAATCTTTTTTCTTCGATCCCCGATCAATTCTGTCGAGGAAAGGTTTCCCTGAGATTAATCCGTGGGGTTTCCTGTACCCTCTAACATGGTCAGTTTGGGCTGCGTTGGCGGTGGCTCTGGCGGTGGTGTGGCTCACCACAGTGCTGGTGGGTCGCCGACCTGGAGCTTTTGTTTCCCTGGGCTGGGCGGGAGAAGTGTTTCTGCAAAACGTGCGAGTCTTCCTTAACCAAGGTTGGTTTATGCTCTCCAAGAGGAGGTCCAAGAGTTCTGGAATTGGGAAACAGAATGGGAAGGCAATCATTTGTTGAGTGGAATTGACATAGTATTACTTTCAGGATGGACTGTTGTGTGGAAGGGAAAGGGGACGAAGTGTTACTGTTGTACTTTCTCTGTATAATTCATGTGTTTCTGTTGTATCCATGTAACGCTTGCATAAATAAAGAAAAAAACACTCGAGGGTCAGTGTTTTTTTCAGAGTTTGGAGGATATCAGTTTTGTAGGTTATCAGTTTTGCAGGTCTGTCGAACGTTGTGATTGGACATGGCGGTGTGATGATGTTATTGTCATGGATGGTGGTGGGGGCAGTGGTGTTTTGGAGCTACAATGGGGCCCTCATCTCCCTCCTGGCGGTGCGGCACATCCCACAGCCTGTTCAAACTCTCAGGGACCTGCTCGATGACCATGCTATCACTCTCATAATGCATCCCAAGACTGTGTTCACAGACACTGCATCGGTAAGCCATTCTTAGTGAGGAAAAACGAATAATAATAATTGACACTGTTACTTTCGTAACTTCTGCTGCCTTTTCTTGAGTGGTGTTTCAGCACAGGAAATTCTCGTGCTCTGATTTGATCTAAGTGACAACGATAACATCTTTTCTAGAGACTTTGTAGCGAGATTGGCTGGAGCGTGTTTCATTGTTAACATTCTATTGAAACATTATTTTTTCGCGTTGTGTCTGCAGAAAATGAAGTATGGGGAGCTGCGAGAGTTGCACGAGTTGCAGTTTGTGGGTCGAATCAGGTATGAACTCCCCAAAGCCTATCGTGCGATGCTTGAAACTATGGTGCGTCACAAAGGCTATTCCTTCCAGGAAACAAACCTCGCACTTGACCACCTGATAGCCGATGACTTCCTCAAAACAAGTGAGAGTGGCGAGGCAGGGTGAGACTGCATTATCTCTAATAAAGCATTGGAGTACAGCAAATACTAATGATAAGAGAGTTATGTTTTAATGCACTTCCATTGCGCCTACAGAAAGATGTGACTTTTACAAAACAAAACAAACTTTCTTCACCACCTCCCACTGCATGATAGGCCAGAAGGGCAGCCCCCTCGTTCCCGCCATCAACCACAGGTTCGTACAGCTGAGGGAATGAGTGCCCATGTAAATTTGTATGTGTAGTAATGTCCACATGAACCTTGACACATGTGATCATTGAACACATGTAATCTAGGAGTAGCAATGCCATCTTTCAAAGTTTTGAAGCGTTCTAGCGTTTTGCTTCAAGTGTGACATCTTTCCTCTTAACCTCGTAAACAATAAAAACGACGCTTATTCAGCGCTACTGAAGACGGTCAAAAGTATTACACGTCTTCTATGTAATGATGAAAGTTGTATGGGGTCAGTACAATTGCTGTCCTAATTGTGCCTGTGATGGTGCCGGCAGGATACGTGCAGTGGTGGAGTCTGGACTGTATGTAAACTGGCTGATGAACGAAGTTTCGGCTGTCATCAACTGCCGCTTCACGCCCTCCA
>JAPQNM010000004.1:9264792-9267292 GCA_029783475.1 Metacarcinus magister
ATGAGTGTGTGTGTGGTGGCCTTTGTGCGTGTGTGTGTTTGTGTGCGTGCTTGGGAGTGCGTGTGTACAGGTACTGAGGTTTCATTCTCTGCAGAAATGGCTCAGCCGCTGCAAAAGGTCCTTGAAGATCCTGAAGTTCTGCGTCGTCTGACGCAGGACCCTTCCACCTTCAGGTAACATGCACCTTTCTGGGTCTGGGGTGGGGTCTTTTGGTGTTTTCAGTGGGTATGAATAGGTGGTATTTACACCATGATTGAACCTCACACTACCCTCCTTTGTGACTAAATTACTGCATTACTGCGCACCATACCATCACAGATTAGCCAGCAATCCTCCGCCCAAACAACCCTACAGCTTCCTGCTGTTATCTCCTTTACCACCTCCTCTATTTCCTCTTTCGTGATCTGTGCTTTATTGAGCATCCCAAACACCTTCACTCCAGTTTCTCTTTCAATTGAGTTTATTGCATTGGTAAGGGAATATGGAGTGAAGGTGTTAGCAAGGTTCAGTAAAACACAGATCACGAAAGAGGAGGTGAAAGGGGTCGTAAAGGAGATGAAAACAGGGTTGAATGGATGTGCTGTAGAATGTTTGAAAATTTGGGATAGAAGTGTGATTGAGTAATTAATAAGATTGTTAAATGTTTAAGTATGGTACGAGTGCACATGTTGTTCTTTTTATAAAATTAAAGGCGACAATTATGAGTGTACTAGTTTTAGGGGTATACGTGTGAGGGATGGATATTATTAACATTAAGCAGGACTCACATGTGCACAAAACATTTCACTCATGAACTCACACGCGTTACCTTCCTATGTGGTAGTTTAATTTTGTTGATGTTAAATGAGCCATTGAGTAATACATAAAAAAATAAGAAAATATGTGTCGTGCAGGTAATAATGCACAAATGTTTCTCACCAAAGATTTATTTTATCTTTCTTGTCCTCTGTTTTATCTGTGAATTTATACCGTATTGAAATGATATAGACGTTCCCTCATGATCAATAGACCTGTGTAGTATTGTGGTCCTGAGTGTTTATCTATCCGTAGGAGTTGTTTCGTTAACCACGCAGACAAAATCTTTCGTAGTGTACGTACAATACCTCTCCTAAGTTGTAAATCTCATCGCTTTATTAAAACAATAATAGACGGTGTTTGTATCTGTCTGTTTGTGTATATATTTGTCCTCCATAGGTGAGCCCTGATAGACCTACAGGCTTAACATTATCCATGTGATCAAGGTTTTCAGTCCCTTAGCAATCTCTTATTTTGGTATTGGATGTATAAGACTGAAAATTGCGGGAACCTGGACACCGGCACCAAGCCTAGTTCTTCCTTTGCTAACTGCCCTTCTAGCTCTGGTTGCTGATTATTCTAGAGCCATTTTCAGCCTTGCACATCCCATATCCAAATAGGGGAATGCTAAGGGGCTGGACTGAAAACCCTGACTGCATTGATAATGTTGAATCTTGGAGACACTTCAGTCCTTGAGGGTCACATAGCACTTTTATTGTTTCTGAACTTTTTGCCAAGGATGTCATTGCTGAGAACCTGTATCGCAGGTTTTCCGACGGGGCGCTGGTGACGGTGGCGTCTGTTCGTTGGCGTCCGCACGTCATTCTTACTTCTAATGATGAGGGCCATCGCGTTGTGACTGGACCCATGGGCAACATGATCGCTGTTCTTGCTCAATCACTGAACTTCACGTAAGGAAGAGTCTTGCTTGTACGTTAATTCTTTTACCTCAGTGTGTAATATGTATGCGTAACACTACCTCTGTTATGTGTGCAGGTACAATGTGGTGTCACCAGCAGACGGTGCATTTGGTGCTCAACATCCCAATGGTACCTGGACAGGTATGATGGGCCAAGTGACCCGCAAGGTGAGTGACTGTGTGACCGTGGACATCCCAAATTATGTGAAGCACTATTAAGGCTGCGTCTTGATTATGTCGCACAGTTTTTGTCTCTGTATTGCATAATGGACGTGGTTTCGTTAGTTAATAAGAAGAGCTGTAGTAGAAAATATTCAGTGTTCTAGAAACTTACCATAAAGGATTACGGTAAAACATTCATTTGCATTATTTAGAAAAGCGAAGGATGCTGCCCAGCATGACTGAGACCTGAAACTGTCTAATGGTGTATGTTAATGGTAATATAAACATGATTATAATATAAAATTAACAGTTGTTTGTCGGTATGTTAGCAGCTTGACAGCACCATGCATTGCACTGTCATGAAACTTCATTAACATGTCACCCTACCCTAGAGCTCCACTCCATTACATTTTGAATATTTATGGTCAAAGGCAAAGGTCAGGAAAATTTAAAAGCCTCTAATATTATTCTTATTGGCTGTTATCATGTGTGCCACCTTGAACGTTACCATTACGAGGCTAGTCGCTAACCCATAAGATTTTCAAAACTTCATAATTCTGTTAAAACTCACCATCCCCTTCCCAAACTTTCCACTTCATTAATTCTTTAAAGATTATTGTCAAA
>JAPQNM010000004.1:9274792-9279792 GCA_029783475.1 Metacarcinus magister
GTGACGCACTTTGTTCAGTAATCAGCAATATAAAAAGGTTTTGGTGTTCGTAGATTCATGTGGGTTTTAAAGCAGAATTATGGTTCAAAGTTGCTTTCTTTTTGTTAATTAAATGAAACTACAATAATGGAAGTTACAAAATAATAATTTTGATCTCTGGCTGCAATAAAACCTGTGGTTATAAGGTACATCTCCACACACACACACACACACACACACACACACACACACACACACACACACACACACACACACACACACACGATCAATCATTATCATCATCATCATCATCAGCCTCTGAGTCTTGATTTTCTGTCCTAAGTAGATGTATTCCTTAACACATCGTGCTACTTCATCCTCTACTTTAATTTCATGGTCTGGTATGTAATTGTTGAACATCACCTTAGTTTTCTTCATGTTCATTTTGATCCCTATTTATTTTACTTTATCTGTGTAATTGCAAAATTATGTGCTGTAGTACATCCGTGGATTCGGTCATGAGAACAATATAATCATAATATAATCAGCAAACCTGAAATTCCCTTTCAAAGTTCTTAAAAACTTCTTCGAATACTGCCATGAAGGAGAAATATTGTCACCTTGTCTGACTCCTTTATTGGTATTTTACCCCATGTTTCCTGAGTGCTTTCATAACTGCTGAGGTTTTTACAGAGTCGAAGTCTTTTTCATAGTCTATGAAAGCCATGGATGCTAATATAGTGTACTCTGCATATTTTTTCCACCACAATTAATATCATAGATGTGGTCAGTTGTTGAAAAGACATTCCGGAATTCTGCTTGCTCTTTCGGTTGATTTGAATCAAGAGTTACATTAATCCTATTCCTGTGAACGTTTTTTAAATGCTTGTATACAAGACAGTAAACTTACTGGCTGGTAGTTTCTTAGGTGTTTAATATCTTTCTTGTAAATTAGTATTATTTAGGCGCTTTTCCAAGTTTTCGATAGGGAGCAAGTTTGCAAGTATTTTGTAAAAAGTACTGCAAGTTTGTCTTGTCAAAAATTGCCATAATTCTTGATTAAGTCAATAGATATGCCATCTTCACCTGCTTTGCCCCTGTTCATAGTAGTGTTTTCTTTATTTCACTTTATTTCACGTAAGGTACTTCAATGTTGATTGTCTCTTCATTGGGGATCTTTATTTTGCTTATCGTTACTACTGTACAGTTTTCTATAGGATTCGTCTGGTACCTTGATCACCACTATATGTATTATCACATTTTTCATCTTTTAAAACATACAGCTGCTTACTGTCTAGGCTAAGTTTTATCTTTGTTGTCTTTGTTATACTTGTTTCCTTATTAAGAGTTTCTTAAAAAAAAAATTCATGTATTTCCGAATGTCAGTTTTTCTCTTAGATATGGTTTTCGTCAGTTCAGTTTTTTTTTTCTTTCTTTTTACATTAAAAGGACACTGGCCAAGGGAAAACAAAAACGTTAAAAAAAATCCCACTTGTCGCCAGACCCTGCAAAGAGGACAGTAGGAGGAATGAAGTAAGGGATGGAGTTCATTTAACATTAGAGGTATTTTGACACTCCTCTTTTGAAAAAGTTTAAGTCATAGGCAGGTGGAAAAACAGACAAAGGAAGAGAGTTCCAGAGTTTACTTTTATTTTGTTTAGTTTTGTTTTTATTATTATTGTGCTGCGTTGTCTTATGAGGTGTTTGATGGCTGTTGATAATATTCTTGTTTTCATTGGGTTCCTTATGTCCTACTTTTACTGCTGTTCCAAATACTATGATAGTTAGGATGCCATTTAAACTCTATTTTCATTTACCTCGTCTACGAGTTGTGAACACATCTTATGAAATCTGATCATAAACTAATAATCCGACTTCTCTGTGACTACTGTGATATTTGACCTCTTTGTTCTTAGTATTTTTTTCTTTGCATCTCTAGCGTTACTTTTCCTAGTACCATCCTGTGGTCAATGGACTTTTATTTATTCAATACTGATACATTTTTTTAGTGTGTTCAGTCTGTCTGTGAGAATGAAGTCGATTTTCTTCGTCGTTTCATCGTTTGATAATTTCCATATCCACTTCTTATATGCCTTTCTTTGGAAGGATGTGTTCGTTACCCTGAAATTCTTCTTCTCTGTAAATCCTATGGGTATGTTATCTCTTTCGTTTCGTGTATCTACTACAAAGTTCCTAATGATGTCATTCATGTAATTTTTTTTCGACTTGTGTATTAAAGTCGCCCACTATTAAGGAGTATTGAGTTTTATATATATCTTCATAGTTTTTCTTAATTTTCATAAAATTCTGTTCTCGTCATCGTAGGCATGTTCTTTCTTTTCTTTTAAGTCTAACACTGTAGCAAAAAATATGACCATTCTTTAATTCTAGGAATTCTCCATTTTTTTAACCTTTGTTAGGACTATGATATCCTATTTGACGCCTTCTAGTTCTTCTAACAAAACTTCAAGATCACCTTCGTTGGCTAATGTTCTAATATTACAAGTGCATATTTGTAAGTTCCTTAAGTGGCCTGTTAATACCCAGAGATTCTTAACATCCCTTACTTTGGAGCAGATCTGGCCGCCGTTATGGCCAGTTGCTCTATCGCTGTTTGGGACTGGGGGCCATGGCGGAATGTGGTTAGCATGGTTGTAAAGGGTAAAACCAGATACTACGCTACGCTAACTTAAGGCGTGCTTGATATCTTACAGTGAACCTACCTAGTTGGGTTGCACCTGTTTAGTTTAGGTTCTCTGATCATTGTAATGTTAAGCTTCTCACTTCAACAAGGTAGTATTCCTTTGAGAAGGTATGTGATCTATTACATAGGCAAACATTGCACGTTGGGTTTATGTCGTAACAAATAAAAAATAACGACTCTGACTCTATTCCTGCAGCGTTGTCGCGTGAAACAAGGAATGGCTCGGCCGCTGCAAGAGGTTTTGGAGGAGCCCGAGGTGCTGCGTGGTCTGACGCAGGACCCGGCCTCCTTCAGGTAACACGCCCTTCTCTGAGCTAGGGATATGTTGGGTGTCACAGTGGGGAGATGTTGACTGACAGGTATAGCAGCAGAGGTATTGAGGCACTTATGACTGCACAAAGTTTTCTTTTTCTTAACGTATTTTGTAATTTGCACTTCAAAGTACGGAAAGGTTGACTGAACTTCATTTCCGTGTTTCAGCACTTGTATTCTCTTGTCCTTTATATACAGGGATCACAAATATATACATGCCATGAAGATTGAGGTAAACTACCGCCCTATAGCTGCCTTTCTAAAGCCTTTGAGTCTGTCCTTAACGAGAAGATAATGAGGCATCTATCAACCCACAACCTTCTCTCTGACTGCCAGTATGGTTTCCGTAAAGGCCGGTCTACTGGTGATCTTCTTTCTTTCCTACCTGAATCTTGGTCATCTTCTTTTAGGGGCTTCAGTGAAACCTTTGCTGTCGGCCTTGACATATCGAAAGTCTTTGATAGAGTCTGGCATAAATCTTTAATTTCTAAACTACCCTCGTATAGATTCTATCCTTCTCTCTGTACCTTCATCTCCAGTTTCCTTTCTGACCGTTCTATTGCTACTGTAGTGGACGGTCACTGTTCTTCCCCTAAAACTATCAAAAGTGGTGTTCCTCAGGGTTTTGTCCTATCACCAACTCTCTTTCTATTATTCATCAATTATCTCCTAAATCTGACTCAATGTCTTATCCACTCCTATGCTGATGACACCACCTTGCATTTTTCAACGTCGTACAACAGACACTCAACCCAACAAGAATTAAGTGATTCAAGGCGGGATGCTATAGGACGCCTAACTTCTGATCTTTCAATAGTTTCTAATTGGGGCAGAGCAAACCTGGTTCTGTTCAATGCCTAAAAACTCAATTTCTACAACTATCTACTCGACATAACCTTCCAGATAACTATCCTCTCTTCTTCAATGACACTCAACTTCCCCTCTCCTCCACATTAAACATACTCGGTCTATCCTTTACTAAAAATCTAAACTGTCAATTTCATATCTCTACTCTTGCTAAATCAGCTTTTAAGAAGTTGGGTGTCCTATGGCGTCTGCTTCCATTTTTCTCTCCCTCCCAGCTGCTTGCTCTGTACAGGAGCCTTATCTGCCCATGTATGGAGTATGGTTCTCATGTCTGCTGGGGTTCAACTCACACAGCCTTATTAAACAGGGTGGAGTCTAAAGATTTTCGTCTCATCAACTCTCCTCCTCTAACTGACTGTCTTGATTATTTAAGTCACCGACGCAATGTTGCATGTTTTTCTCTTTTCTACCGCTATTTTCATGCTGACATTCTGAACTTGCTAACTGCATGCCTCCACCCCTCCCGCGGCCTCGCTGCACAAGACATTCTACTTCTTCTCATTCTTATTCTGTCCATCTTTCTAATGCAAGAGTTAACCAGTATCATCACTCTTTCATCCCTTACACTGGTAAACTCTGGAACTCTCTTCCTTTGTCTGTTTTTCCACCTGCCTATAACTTAAACTCTTTCAAAAAAGGAGTGTCAAGACACCTCTAATGCTAAACTGGACCTCCAACCCTTGCTTCTTTTTTCCCACTGTCCTCTTTACAGTGTTTGGCAACAAGCGGGATTTTTTTATCGTATTTTTGTTTACCCTTGACCAGTGCCCTTTTAATGGGGGGGAAAACAAAATCTATATCTATATCTATCTATCTATCTATCTATCTATCTATCTATCTATCTATCTATCTATCTATATATATATATATATATATATATATATATATATATATATATATATATATATACACATACATACATATACACATAAATAAATAAATAAATATATATATATATATATATATATATATATATATATATATATATATATATATATATACACCTATATACATATAAGCATATATATATATATATATATATATATATATATATATATATATATATATATATATATATATATATACATACATAAATATGTACTCTGAACAGAGGTTTTAAGGTAATCTAAGATGGAGT
>JAPQNM010000004.1:9289792-9297292 GCA_029783475.1 Metacarcinus magister
GGCCAAAGACTAAGGTCCAGGTGTTTGGAGGCTTGCTAGATGAAACAGTACAGTCTATTCATATGTGTGGCGAGAACATTGATATCTTGGACAGCTTCATCTACCTTAGTAGCATGGTCCATAAAAATGGTTGGTCACATCAAGAAGTCTTACGGTGGATTGGTGTCCTTCAATGTTCTAAACTTGCTGGTCAACTGTCTAATGCAGTTTAGGGAATCATCGTAAGTAACTTCTCTTGGGTTGTCGTGCCGCAATGATTGTTTGACTTCCATTCCTAGAGCAATATTGGCAATTCCAGTGTCAATCATGGCACTCAAAAGCATCTTCTCTATGTGTAAGGCATGAAGGAAGAAAGACCCCTTAAGTCTCTCCTCGATAGAAGGTTGCCTCTCCTGGGGATATTCAGTCATCAGGTTTGTGATAAGAGGTTGGTCGCCTTCCTCGACAATGGTTTTTATAGTTAAGTTGGTCTTTCATTGCTTTTAATACAAATGTAACTAGTTCATAATTTCAAGGCCCTGATGTATCTTTTTATACATACATATCAATCAATCAATCATTGGGGGCATACGCTGAGGGGCGTGTCACCTCGCCCATCCATCGACGCCAGCCCAGGCGATCACACCGTGCAATTCTCTATGAAAATCCCCTTCCCATACCAAGTAACTCCCAATCATCGACTTGCCCAAGCCACGAACTTTGAGGGTGCCCCCTTGACGTCCTCTACCCCGGGCTATCGCTTTCAGAGACAACCCAACAAGCAGGATCAGCTTCTGAGTAACATGCCACATGCCCATAAAGCTGGATTTGACATTGGCGGACTATTTTGGTAAAAGGCCTTGATTCAATCTCATGGAGTAATCGCTGATTTGAAACTAAATCACTCCAGCGATACACCATGATACTGCGAAGGCATTTATTACCAAAGACATCAATTTGCCTCTTCAGATTGGTGTTCAATGTTCATGTCTCACAGATATAAAGTAACACAGGGATCACCAGCGACTTGAGGATTCAAATTTTTGTCCATCTGCACAGGTACCGACAACGTCAGATACTCGTGCTGAGCGAGTCCATAAGTCCATGGGCCAGGCTAATCCGCCGTAAGACTTCTTGACGTGACCCACCATTGTTATAGACCATGCTATCAAGGTATTTGAAGCTGTCCAAGCTATCAAAGTTTTCGCCACACGCATGAATAGACTATTATTTCATCTAGCAAGCCTCCAAACACCTGAACCTTAGCCTTGGGACAGGAGACCTGAAGTTCCAAAGGCTTCGCCTCCACCAAGGCTATAGGGCGCGTAATGACTGAGCCATCAATAATTTGAACATTGATATGTTCACCTGTGTACTGACACGGTTTCACCAAACTCTCCCTCACTACACAGCCAGTACACCTGTTATCCCGCATAACTTCCCCTTTCAAGCTACCCACTCTCTCCGTACGCACAAGTAAATTACGTCTACCTGTGGAGGAGGTGGAAGCGGCAGCAGTTAAATAAAGGGGCTCCTGGGGTGAAATTTGCTCCTCCTCGGTGGCAAGCAACTCTGTTTCAAACCTGGCAGTAGAATAGCGACCTCGTGGTTCATTAAACAGGTTAATTTTTGGGTGAGTCTTCCCTCCTGAGTGAGAAAAACCCGTTTCTCATTGGGGTAATTATTTTAATTATTCTTCGAACAATTATTTACCACAGGCTTTGGAAGTTAAACACGTGGTATCACTTCCACTTCACCTACCTTGCTGACACCACTATTTTTGCGGCCGAAAGCAGCAAAATCCACATCAAGCTTCTCAGCCATTTCCTTACTCCCACGAATATCCTGCATCTTTGCAGTGGCCACAAATTCAGGAGGATACATCTCCAGGAATTTATCTTTGAGGATTAACTAGCACAGAGCTTCATAAGACATCCCTATGTCTTCCTTCCCTACTCTCTCGTCAAAGAGGTGAACGATTCTGGCGTGTGCCTGAACACATCGGTTTCGTGAGAGTTAATGCTAGCTGTCGCGAAGGCTTTCCTGGCGTCCTCTGTGGATCTACCGAAAGCTTTCTGCATAGCAGCTTTCATGGGTTCATAAGAACCATGATCTGCTGGCAACATGTGAAGTATTTGAAGCACTTTAAAAGTGGCCAGCGGATATCGGGGGACCGAACCCAGGACCCTATGTTGTCATGGCCGAACGTTGACCACTGTACCACTGCCTCCCTGTATATATAAATATATATATATATATATATATATATATATATATATATGAAGTCCTCGTTTTACGATAGCTACGAAACCCTATCGTAAACCGAAATAGCGTATACCGAACCCATTTTTACATGTATTAGATAGGGATGCGTTCCAGCACATTGCCAAAGTCACTCCTTCAGGTTCAGATACATGCATAAAGACATACCTTTAGTGTAAAAATAAACAAATTGAATAAAGAAAATTAAGAAAAGAATATAATTATGCAATCATCTGATCAGCTGATGCGGGCGACGTATGCGGTGAGGCGGAGGTCGAGGGTGAGGCGGAGGATTCAAAACCTGAAATTGATTGCGTGGTGGCGCTGCATGCGCCACCACGCCGATTTGGCCACGCCCAACTCGCCACGTTGATTTTGGAGCCTTTTTTTAATATCGTAACTGCGAACCAAGTATCGTAAATCGAAAAAAGGGTACCAATTAGCTAGTATATATATATATATATATATATATATATATATATATATATATATATATATATATATATATATATATATTCACGGCTATTTGAATGGACAGGGATGTTTTATACAGCAGCTAGCGGGTGGCTTCGGTCGGTCGCATCTGAGATCGATTAGTTGACACAAATATATTCAAGAACTCGATTTATTTTCATCCGAATCCGAAACAGTCCCCTAAAGCAACACGTAAATGTGGTAAGCTATTGAAGATGAATTTCGTTGGTGTTCTAAGCCTTAAGGCGCCCTCTCTCTCTCTCTCTCTCTCTCTCTCTCTCTCTCTCTCTCTCTCTCTCTCTCTCTCTCTCTCTCTCTCTCTCTCTCTCTCTCTCTCTCTCTCTCTCTCTCTCATGTTCACGGTGAAATATTTTGTTCCACTCTATTGCCTCCTTTTCCCCACACGTGTTTGCATTTACCTCGATATGTTTGCCTCCAACCTTGCATCAGGATGCATTTAAATACACAACAAAAGATGTTTGCTGAGGATGCTCCGTCAAGGGATAGTACGGTTTATACTTGTTGCTTTAGTTAAGCAGAATCTCAACTATTGCTCATGTATCTACTACGCTTTCTTAAGACTTAAGATTTTCATTAAAATCAATGTGAAGAGAGAATTATTCTCTGTCGACTACAAACTTAAGATTCGTATTGTAGTACAGATTTAGTTCTTTGGTTTTCACTGTTTGTAAGTAATATTTACTGAAGCATTCTCATCAAAAGCTGCTCACATATATTGTAACAGTAAAGACCACGTTTTGACTTCAGTGAACCCAACCATCATAACTAATGCAACACAGTCGTCATTAGCGACAGCCAATGACAAAGAGGGGTTGAGGTGCGTGGGTGGAGGCGACGCTCACGGCTGACAGGTGACATATGATATATGAGCCAGGACGAAGGCGGCGGATGTAGAGGTGCTTGGAGCCTTGCAGCAGGAGGTGAGTGGTGTCGCTGTGGCCGAGCAGAGAAAGCAGTGGAGGGACAGACCTTAAGCTGTAATTGTAATGATAGAAACGCAATACTTTAATCTACACTTTGCAGTGCCATTTTATATATGACATTGTTTTACCTTTACGAAATACCAGTTTTAATTATAATGATAATTACATTACCTTTAACAATGCTAATCAAACGAAGAATGTAGGAGGGAGTGTTTTCAGCTTGAGGAAGCTGGCTACATTTGACTAATGGCGAATATGTGATTCACAAATATCATGTTGAAGCAAAACAGGTTTTCTTCTACCTTATTTGATCACACATTGTTAACACTTGTTAGAGGGTTCAGATGTGTCATGGCGGGCGGGAGTTTGGTGTTAATTAAATGAAACTAAAAAGAGAGAAGTCACAAAGCAGTAGTTTTGATCTCTGGTCTCCCAACGTTGCACTAACACTTGTGGTTATACCACACACACACACACACACACACACACACACACACACACACACACACACACACACACACACACACACACACACACACACAAACACATGTACTGTTTCCTTGTAACAAATGATAGCATGAAGGTAGTGCAGCTGATGACGACTCTTACTTTATTCCTGCAGCGTTGTCGCGTGGAACAAGGAATGGCTCGGCCGCTGCAAGAGGTTTTGGAGGAGCCCGAGGTGCTGCGTGGTTTGACGCAGGATCCAGCCTCCTTCAGGTAACACGCCCTTCTCTGAGCCAGGGATATGTTGGTGGTCACAGTGGGAAGGTGTTGACTGACAGGTATAGCAGCATAGGTATTGAGGTAACATGCCTTTATTCACGCCTGGGATACTCGTATGTTGGTGTTGACAGTGGGTAGGTGGTGTTCATGGTGAAGTAGAACGGAAAATTTAATGAGGCATGATACCTTCACAAAGTATTGCCGTTACTGTATATGTATGTGTTAATAGATATTTTACACAATTGAATGTGCACTTCCAATTACGGAGACGGTAACTGATCTCTAATTTCGTCACTTAGCGCTTGTCTCATTATTATTCATAGAGAATAGATTCTCTCCAACCACGACTGCTACAAAGAGTTTAAAAGAGTTATTGAGACTTATTATCGTTTTAAAACTAAACTAAGTGTTTGACAAAAGGGGAATTGATAAAAATGCCATCAATAAGTTTAATCACAGAAATTAATGTTAATTGAATAGCAAAACGTTGACAGAAACATATTAACAAAACTCTCAAGAGAACCTGATGCCAAATATTAGACATATGACAGTCGAGCGTCGAGGCTTGCCAAGAATCCAGCTGTCCTGTTGCGCAAAAAGAGATGATGTATATACTGATACAGAACACATTGATTTTGTTACTATTATTATTATTATTTTTATTATTATTATTGTTATTATTATTTTTATCATCATTATTATTATTATTATTATTATTGTTATTATTGTTATTACTGCTATTATTATTATTATTATTATTATTATTATTATTATTATTATTATTATTATTATTATGAAGCGAAATTAGAGGAATTATCTGATGTCTTTTTCGGAATTTTTGCGAGCTTGGGTCCTTACATCCTCTTTCCAGATCCTAATGCAGTAGTAAATCACCCGGGTTGTAACAGTTGGATGTGTCAAACAATTCCTATGGACAGAAAATTTACTTATGTACTCTATTTAACTTTACATTTCAATCATGAATGTAACTGTAACTGTTGATAATTACGAAAAGCTTTTATTTGTTTTGATCGGTGCAACAAACTTCAACAAAAACAAAAAACAATCTTCATGAAAACATTATTTTATGAAAAAAGCTTTCATATTGTTACATAATAACTATAATTTATTGTTATTATTATTATTATTATTATTATTATTATCATTGTTATTATTTTTTTTTCTTTATTGTTATTATTATTGTTATTGTTATTGTCATTATTATTATTATTATTATTATTATTATTATTATTATTATTATTATTATTGTTATTATTAATACTAAAATTTTTATTGTTATTGTTTTTGTTGGAGCAATAGTCATTGTTAACATCACTGTATATGTTTCACATCCCTTGTTTGTAAACGTAGACTTATTTATTAAATTATGATTACATATTTTTTTGGTCTGGGGTTTCATTTAGAAGTGATTTTCAAGCTGTTGACACTAATTGATTATTAATGCCACAAAAATGGGTATAAATGCAAGATAATTTTGTAGCAGATTGTAATGTAAACGCATCGTTATATTTTTCTAAGATAAGGTATCATGTCAAACAGCTAAAAATTGACCCATGTGTCACCATTTATATATAGCCCCGTAGAATAACGGTAATGAATTTTTCTTTTAATATGAAGTCAATGTTATCACAATCCATCAGAGTTCCCGTAAGCTCTGTTTTGTTATTTTTTTATTCTTGTTCTATTGAAACAAGTGCCAGGTTGCCTTAAACTCAAACTTTTTGGATAGCTTTGTGGTTTTGAGTTTTTGTCGGTATTTGTTGTTTCACAAACATGTACGTAACAACCTTATGTTTGTGCGTAAATATTCCTCTTGATTTGCAGCCTCAACACTTTTTTTATAATAAATTTTAGTTTCCTCAGTTCTTAAGGATCCCTTTTACTATTGGTGAACATCTTTGTCAAGCATATCATTGCTTTGTGTCTGTACCGCAGGTTTCCCGACGGGGTGTTAGTCAAGGTGGCGGCCGTTCACTGGCGGCCTCACATCATCCTTACTTCTGACGCCGAGGGCCGCCGCGTCGTGACTGGTCCCATGGGCAACATGCTCACTGTTCTCGCTCATACACTTAACTTCACGTAAGGAACAGTGTCGCTTATATTTAAACTCAGTGCGTAGCTTATGTAGGTGATATTACCTCTCTTATGTGTTCAGGTACAGCGTGGTGTCACCAGCGGACAGTGCGTGGGGTGCCGAACATCCCAATGGTACCTGGACAGGTATGATGGGCCAAGTGACCCGCAAGGTGAGTGACTGTGCCCGTGGGCATCCCAAGTCTATGTGAAACACTAGTGAGGCTGCCTCTTGATTATGTCCTACAGTCTTTGTCTCCACATTGTAGAATAGTGACACATTCATTAATTTGTGAGAAATTTATGATAAAGATTATTTAGAGACTTAAAAATTTGCCTTATAGAATTACGATAAAACAAGTTTATTATCATTTCCTAGAAATGTGAATGGTACTGGCTGATATGACTGAGGAACGTAACGGTGTAATAATGTTAGTCAATGGTAATCGATATTTGATCTGCATTAAATGTCCGAATTTAAAGATATTCACCAGAACTGTTACCCTACGCATTATTGATCAGAATCACAATCAACGGATGTGAATACAGATTTCAGAAGCCTTATGATATCCCATTTGACGCCTTCTAGTTCTTCGAACACTTCAACATTACCCTCACTAGCTTTATAGTTAGTATTATAAGTGCCAAGTACAACATTCCAAAGGCTGCCTGACCGAATCTAGAGATTTTTACCACCCCTGCTCTGGAGCAAGTCTGGCCGCCGCCGTCACTAGCTATTCCATTGCTGACTGAGTGTCTTGACGGGAGAACACTTTTAGTTTAATTTAGTACAGTGGATCTGCCTAATTTTGTTTCACCTGTCTAGTTTAGCTCTACTAATCATTGAACTATTAAGCATTCTCATCTCGAAAAGGTAGAGTTCAGTTGAGGAGGTTAATATATTGACCGTTGCAACTAAATTTTTATTTCAGTGACATCTGATGTGCCAATACAGAGTAAATCATTTTTTCTTTGTAATTTTTTTCATATAAACAGGAAGTTGACGTCGCTCTCGGCCCTT
>JAPQNM010000004.1:9302292-9314792 GCA_029783475.1 Metacarcinus magister
CTGACAGGTATAGCAGCATAGGTATTGAGGTAACATGCCTTTATTCACGCCTGGGATACTCGTATGTTGGTGTTGACGGTGGGTAGGTGGTGTTCATGGTCAAGTAGAACGGAAAATTTAATGAGGCATGATACCTTCACAAAGTATTGCCGTTACTGTATATGTATGTGTTAATAGATATTTTACACAATTGAATGTGCACTTCCAATTACGGAGACGATAACTGATCTCTAATTTCGTTACTTAGCGCTTGTCTCATTATTATTTATAGAGAATAGATTCCCTCCAACCACGACTGCTACAAAGAGTTTAAAAGAGTTATTGAGACTTATTATCGTTTGGAAACTAAAGTAAGTGTTTCACAAAAGGGGAATTGATAAAAATGCCATCAATAAGTTTAATCACAGAAATGAATATTAATTGAATAGCAAAACGTTGACAGAAACATATTAACAAAACTCTCAAGAGAACCTGATGCCAAATATTAGACATATGACAGTCGAGCGTCAAGGCTTGCCAAGAATCCAGCTGTCCTGTTGCGCAAAAAGAGATGATGTATATACTGATACAGAACACATTGATTTTGTTACTACTATTATTATCATTTTCATTATCATTATTTTCATTATTATTAATATTTTTATTATTATTATTATAATTATTCATATCATTCATATTATTATTATTATTATCATTGACACTAATTGGTTAGCAATGCCACAAGAATGGGTATGAAGGCAAGGTTACTTTATTGCAGAATATAATATAAACGCATCGTTATATTTTCCAGGGAAAAGGTTTTTATCTCAAACAGCTCAAACATTGGCGAATGTGTCACCATTTATATAGCCTCGTACAATAACGGTAGTGAAGTTTTCTTTTAATATGAGGTTAATGTTATCACAAACGATCAGAGTTCCCGTAAGCTCTGATATATTTCATTATTCTTGTTGTATTGAAGCAAGTGTCAGGTTGCCTTAAACTCAAATTTTCTAGATACTTTTGTGATTTTGAGTGTTTTATCCGTATTTGTTGTTTTGACAACCATGTACGTGACATTTCTCTTGAATTGTGGCCTCAACACTTTATTTATAATAACTTTTTGTTTCCTCAGTTCTTGAGGATCCCTTTTACTGTTGCTGAACACCTTTGTCAAACATGCCATTGCTTTGTGTCTGTACCGCAGGTTTCCCGACGGGGTGTTAGTCAAGGTGGCGGCTGTTCAATGGCGGCCTCACATCATTCTTACTTCTGACGCCGAGGGCCGCCGCGTCGTGACTGGCCCCATGGGCAACATGCTCACTGTTCTCGCTCATACACTTAACTTCACGTAAGGAACAGTGTTGCTTATATGTTAACTCAGTGCGTAGCTTATGTATGTGACATTACCTCTCTTATGTGTTCAGGTACAGCGTGGTGTCACCAGCGGACAGTGCGTGGGGTGCCGAACATCCCAATGGTACCTGGACAGGTATGATCGGCCAAGTGACCCGCAAGGTGAGTGACTGTGCCCGTGGGCATCCCAAGTCTATGTGAAACACTAGTGAGGCTGCGTCTTGATTATGTCGCACAGTTTATTCGGAGGCTTGGAAATTTGCCATAAAGAATTTCGATGAAACACATTTATTATCATTTTCTAGAAATGTGAATTGTGCTGGCTGATATGACCGAGGGACGTAACTGTGTAATAATGTTAACTGCATTATCGTTATAGCTAGAATTATAGGTGCCAAGTCCAACGTTCCAAAGACTGCCTGTCCGAACCTAGAGATTCTTAGCACCCTTGCTCTGGAGTAAGTCTGACCGCTGCCGTTGCTTACTGTTCCATTGCTGCTGGGAACTTGAGGTCATGTCAAGGATGTAGTGATTATGTTGAAGGGGATATTCCGATAACACACCACGCTGACTGAGAGTGTCTTGATGGGAGAACACTTGTAGTTTAATTTAGTATAGTGAATCTGCATAGTTTTGTTTCACCTGTCTAGTTTAGCTCCACTGATCATTGAACTATTAAGCATTCTCATCTTGATAAGGCAGAGTTCAGTTTAGGAGGTTAATATATTGACTGCTGCTAACATAATTTTTATTTGAGTGATTTTTTTCTGATATGCCAAAACAAAGAAGATAAATTATTGTTTCTAATAATTTTTTCATATTATTAGGAAGTTGACGTCGCTCTCGGCCCCTTTGGAATCACATACAACAGGACAAAAGTAGTGGATTTTACCGAATCTCTTTTCTTCGACGCTCGAGCAATTTTGTCGAGGAAGGGTATCCCTGAAATCGATCCGTGGGGGTTCCTATACCCGCTGACGGGGTCAGTTTGGGCGGCGGTAGCGGCGGCTCTGACAGTGGTGTGGTTGGCTACCATTCTATTGGGTCGGCGATCTGGAAGCTCCTTTTCCGTGGGCTGGGCGGGAGAAGTGTTTCTGCAAGATGTACGGATTCTCCTTAACCAAGGTGGGTTAATGTCCGTAGGAAAGGGGAAGAGTTTCACTGTATGGGGGAGAGGAGGAGGAGAAAAAAATACTTTAGAATAATCTGTTATGAAAAACACAATATTTGTTCGTTGTGACAGTGTATTTAAAAAATTTAAAATTTTTATTTTGATGGTGTTTGCTACTATAGGTCTGACGAACGTTGTGCTTGGAAATGGCGGGCTGGTGTTGCTGGGATCGTGGGTGGTGGTGGCGGCAGTGGTTTTCTGGAGCTACACTGGCACTCTCATCTCTCTGCTGGCGGTGCGGCACATCCCGCAACCCATCCAGACCCTCAGGGACCTGCTTGATGATCCTGCTGTGTCTATTATCATGCTTCCCATGACTATTGTCTCGGACACTATATCGGTGAGACTTTAAAGTGAAGAAAGCTACTCTTGCCTTCCTTGAATAATTCTTACTCGTTATGTTATGACTTCTTGCGACGTAGAACAATATGTCTTTCATACATTGAATTTCATGAAATAGATAAAAAATTGACGAGCTTATCATACTTATGAAAATAAGAATAATACAGTATCACTATGCCAAGGCATGTTGGCACGTGTCACATGTGGAATTTTCTTTGGCAAGCAGTCATAGTAATATAAATTTTTATTTTAACATGTAGGTGTCGCATGGTAGTCTTTCAAACTATACATGTGTTTCTTCAGTTTCGTATTCTTGAAGTGATATTTTTTGTATCATGTCTGCAGAAAATGAAGTCTGGGGAGCTGCGAGAGCTTCACGAGCTGAATTTTGTGGGTCGTGTGAGGTACGAGCGCACTTCAGCTTTTCGAGAAATGCTTGAAACTGCAGTGCGTCACGATGGTTACTCCCTTTTAGAAACCAGCCTCGCAGCTGACCTCTTAATAGCCAACGACTTTCTTAAAACAAGTGAGGGCGGTGAGGCGCGACGAAGCTGTGCATTAATTCTTGTAAAACTTAAGCACAACAGGAAATAAATGTTGATTAGAACTATGTTTTAATGTTGTTTCTTTGTATTGACAGAACAGTGTGATTTCTACATGGCAAAACAGACTTTCTTTACGACCTCTCACTGTATGATCGGACAGAAGGGCAGCCCTCTTGTTCCGGCAATCAATTATAGGTTCGTGCAATAAAGTCAATGCATTTGCATTCATATAGCTTTTGAAATGTTTTTAATATGATACACTCTGTATCCTCTCAGACAATATATGCGACATGCATTCAGCGTTATGGGATACATTTGAAATGTGATACCTCTCATTTGGTGATGAGAGTTGTCAGTATACAATACATACAATTGCTGTCCTGATCATGTTTTTGGTGGTGCCGGCAGGGTTCGTGCAGTTGTGGAGTCTGGACTGTATGTACACTGGCTGATGAACGATATCCCGGCTGTCACCTCCTGCCGCTACTTGCCTTCCATTATCCTTGTCAGGGAGCCGCTTTCCCTCGCTAATCTCTGGGTAACTCGCTAATCTTAGCTATTGAAGCAGTATTGTTGGTTTACATATAGTATCGGGTTAGCTGCTAGAGTATGGCGGGTAGATGAGGTCATCTGATCAGTGATTGTGAGAAGACCCTTTAGTGAATACGATGTCTGTTCGTTAAAGACTTCTGTCACGGGGGAAAAGGGGGGTGATAGAAGTGGAAGGAGGAATTTAGTTTATAACTGGATAAATGAGGCTCTAAACACTTTGTTTATAAACAGAGGAACATAAAAAAAGTGTGTGTGTGTGTGTGTGTGTGTGTGTATATTCACCAACAGCTCACTATTTCACTTACTCAACTCTCACTCACCATGTATTGCGACTTTTTAAAAGTCGCTGTTTATTTTGACTCCAGGAGGAAAACATAGTGTAAATGTACGTTAAGTTTATCAATCGATTACTAGGGAAACAAACACAGCCTAACTGAGCCCTTTCTGAGTCGTGAGGAATTAAGGTGACGCCCTTGATCATGTCTTTAGCACACCTTCGACACCATGTGGTACAGGGCACCAACTAATCCCTTTTTTACCGATTGGGGCGGTGAGATGGTGATAGTGGATGTTCTCTGCTGACCACACCATATTCACCCCCGAGCGAATCTTGGAATAGGGGGTTGAAGGGTCCTTCTGCCCCTTCGTCATACACGTGGTGTGTCTGCTGCGCCCAGTGGAGCTCGGATCTGTACGTCCGCACTCTTTTTCAGTAAATTACCAAGAATGTGTCCTCTTCCCAGCATGGGCGGCGGAGCAGCAACCACCCCTGACACGATAGGCTAAGCCCACTCAACTTCTTTGGATTAGCAGGCTGGGTCGCCTCGTGGAATCTCGGGTCGAGACAGCACAGCGTGGGTTGTGGAATCTTCCATATTCTTCTTGTGTGACGTTATTTGGGGTGCGGCCGCATTTGTCTTTAGCAACACATGGCTGCTTGAGCCTACACATGCCACGTGGGCGTCACACGCCTATGTCTATGAGGGCGTGCCTTCACAACTTGATCTTTTTCCTTTTTTTTCGAGGATAATAGGAACATTACGTTTGCTAGGCCTATCGTCTAATTTTCTTTTTCAGTGATTGTTTCACTACTCTTATATTACTATGTCACCTTTATACTGTACATCATATTTTGTCAAGAGTAATGGTGACGATGACTCTTATGGAGTATTTGTAACACGGAGGTTCCTTACTCCTACAGGGGTTGTTCGTAGTGCTTGGGGCGGGGCTACTGTTAGCGGCGGATGTCTTCTGTCTTGAACTGTGCGTTTCTCTACAAAAAACAAGCAGACCATGAAATTAGCAGGCATATGCATCCTGCCTCCTCATCCAAACGTGGAACACCAAAGACTGTATCCTTTCCACCCAGCACATTTCTACTTACGTTACTGTCATGTCACTGCTCATTATTTTGTCATCTTATTGTAAAATTTCTATGGAATATTTATTCGAGGATGTTAATGAAATGTTAATAAATATGCAAGATAATAACCAAGTCTTGTCATGAAGCCCTGTTTGTAAGTTCCACCTGGTGTGTCAAAGGTGTTTAACATTCTAAGCATCAATCACCCTTTTGGGTCAAATCTGGAGATGATTTACTCATTACCGTGTTGTTGTGGTATTAAAGATCAACCAAACTTTGGATAGTAACAATTGTTGTGACCAAGCATGATGTTTAATGTGGATTATTGTTGTTATTATTATTATTATTATTATTATTATTATTATTATTATTATTATTATCATTATTATTATTGTTATTATTATTGTTATTATTGTTATCATTATTGTTATCATTAATGTTATTATCATTATTATTGTTATTATTATTATTATTATTATTATTATTATTAATATTATTATTATAATTATTGTTATTATTATTATTACTAATACTTTTACTACTGTGATGCTGTTGCTGCTACTACTACTGTTTATGTTCACCATCAATATAGGGAGACGCTGATGCTCTGTGTCTTAGGAAGCGTTTAAAACGTTTAAACCAAAGGTCAAGAAAGGCAGAGAGAATCAATCTGAAGAGTTTCTCAATGCAGAGACTTAAATAATCAGACACATGAAATTACATTTTCATAAAGGTATAGAGTTGCACAATTAGTATAAGCATCACATGAAAGAATCACTATCGAGTGTCCCTATACATTATTGTTTTGAACTAGCCACACAGACATCTTGGTCCTTTAGAAGGCAAAGTAGAATATACTGGTATGTTGCTGCTTCTCGTTTTTAGCTTTGAGCTGAGGTCGTGTAGCTTTGAACGAGACTTACCATTTCATGACATTCAAGTTTCGCAAATTGCCTGTCATCCAAGATAAGCGTAAAGGTCAGTCGTGTATGTTCTTGTATAGCAGACATTACTCCTCCTCCCTGTCACATCCAAGGGACGCCAGCCAATAACAAAAGAGTTGGAGGCTCGCAGAAGCGATTTTCGCGGCTCAGCAATGAAATATATGAAGCACAGCCGAGCCAGCGAGATGAAGAGACAATAGTCTTCGACTGCAGCAGGTGAGTGGTTGATTCCTCCAAGACCTTCCGTGTATACACAGAACACAAGTAGTAGGTGATGGTGACAATAAGCTAGTGTGATTCAGGAGTCACTGCTACACTCTCTAATGCAATTCGCTGTAGTCATGGTTCTAGGAGGGTACTCTAAACCAACTTAAGGCTTGCCACATCGATATACTTAAGACGTATCTGGGCCTACCCAGATGGACCAACTCATTCCTTACCTTCACCAGGTTTGGGGTAAAAGGTCTGGGTGTGATCCGCTGACATTTAGTGTTCAGCATAAACAGTAGGGTGGGACAATCTGAGAATTACATTATCAACTCCATCTGGCAGAGCTTGGCCTATGTATGTATGTGATTGTATACGGCAGGTGTGTCTACTGTTTGTACAGAATGAGGGGTAGTGGAGCTGTATACCAAGTATACTGTAGTACAGCTGCATCAGTAGGCATTCTATGAATGCTATGGATGCCACTTATTAGTATTTATGCTTGAATTATTTTTAAGGATTTGTAATTGGTACAGTTAGGTTTAGTTGACTATCATTATTATTTATATTACTTTAGATTTTATTATTGTTATCATTATTAATTTTATTAATATTATTGTTATTAAAATTTTTATTATTATTATTATCATTATTATTGTTACTATTATTATTATTATTATCATTATTATAATAATTAATTATTATTGCTATTATTATTATTATTATTATTATTATTATTATTATTATTATTATTATTATTATTATTATTATTATTATTATTATTATCATTATCATTATTACTCTTATTGTAATTATCATCACAAATATCATTTGCATCATCATTGAAAGGATGTTATTAGTTTTGCTTTTGTTGCTGTTACTGTTGTTGCTATTGTTATTTTTTCATTTGTCCTGTAGGCGTCATCATTGGTGAAGAAAGCACGGGATGGCTCAGCCGCTGAGAAAGGTGCTGGAAGACCCGGAGGTGGTGCGTGGCCTGACGCAACACCCGACTTTCTTCAGGTAACATGCCCTTGTGTGCTGTACCATTATTCTAGACAAATATTATTTTGACTCGGTGTAAGAATGTTCGTCTTGTTGCTGCTTTGGTCACGGCAGCTGCCAGGTGAGGGAAGTAGTCCATCCTGTTACCCTATAGAAGGTTATATGGCTTGTACTGAGGTAGATGTTTAAGTGTTTCTTTCCATGTATTAATAATTGTAGTTAAGCCTCTATGTATGGCTTGTGGAGGGCCCCAATGGACCATATATTTTGGTAAGAGGGTTAAGTCCGCTGTAGCAGTGTTTTTCCTTGCAGGTTCTCCCGCCGCCCCTTGGTGTTGGTGGGAGCAGTGGCATGGTCGCCACACGTGGTAATGAACCGGGTCGCCGACGGCCGCATCGTTGTGTCAGGTGCCATGGGTAACGTGCTGCAGGTGTTGGCCGAGACGCTCAACTTCACGTGAGGAAGACACCCACATTTTTTTCTCTTCATAACCCATGAAAACAGATGTATATTTATTTTATATCGTGCCAGACAGTTTAACTTGAGTCAAGAAACCATGTTCACACTCTACACATGGTTTATAAGGACCAGTTTGGAGTATGCAGCACCAGTGTGGCACCCAGGCTTGTCCAGTCAACAACACACACGTATTGAACGAATACAAAAACGATGTTTTATAATTATTTTAGGGAAAAATTATATAAATTATCAGACTGCTCAGATAACTCTCAATACAACAACACTGTTCAATAGAAGGGAGGAATTGCTACTTAAATTTGGACGAAAGGTTTTAAAATCAAATAAGCATAGGCACCTTTTACCTCCATATCTGCATGATTTGCATGGACGCAATACTAGGAGAGGCAGGTAACTCTTACAGCCAGTCAGATGTAGAACCACACGTTACCAAAAGTCAAGTGTACCATATCTAGTCAAATTATTGAACACCCAACCAATGTAATTTAACTGTAATTTAATCAAAATGTGCTTTATTTAAGAGAAGTTATACTGTTTTTAATTCCTAATCTTCAATTTCATATTTTTAATTATCAGTTTTTAATTTTTAATGATGTATAGTTTTAATAATCTTTTTATAGAATGTAAGATTTCACATTGTAAATCAAGTCACAATGTTGTGTATATGTATTATATATTATACAACTTTCTTGATAATAAACCATCAATTATTATTTTTATTATTATTATTATTATTATTATTATTATTATTATTATGAAAACAGCTTATGCTCTGTTAGATGGTGACGTAATTTGCCTGATGTAGGGTATAACTATATTGTTGTGCACCTGTGTCCAGGTACAGCGTGGTAATACCTGAGGATGGGGGTTGGGGGTCTGAGCATCCTAATGGCACCTGGTCGGGAATGGTGGGCCAAGTGATTCGCAAGGTGAGGGTCTGTAGTAGTGAGTTCCTTGTAGTTTTTGTTGTGTCAAGTAGCTATAATCATATTTTGTCAAAATGTTATGCTTATATCTACACATAACTTCTTTATTATGTGTACGCGGAAGTATATTTACCATCCTATACCACTTAGCCATACTGTAAAGAATGATATTATAATATTCATAAATGTGAATATACTTTTCTATATCTGTTTCACTGTTAAGTAAAGCAGTGCTAATCCTTGTATACAGGAAGCTGACCTCGCCTTGGGTCCGTTCGGTATCACTGTGAGTAGAACCAAAGTTGTCGAGTTCTCGCAGTCCTTCCATTTTGGGGATTTCTCAATCTTGTCTAGAAAAGGTGAGGCGGAGATTGACTCGTGGGGTTTCCTGTATCCTTTGACTGACACAGTGTGGGCTGCGGTGGCAGTGGCCATTGTGATGGCTTGGCTGGTCACGACGATGGTGGCACGACGTCCTTGGAACGTTACCCATTTAAGTTTGGCAGGAGAACTATTCCTGCAGCACGTTCGAGTTTTCTTCAACCAAGGTGACTTAGATACCACGTACTTTCATGACACTGAACGAAACTTTTGAGTAAACATATTTAATCAATTAACTAAGATATTCTGCTAATGAACAAATAACTCCCATAACAACTTTTGAAAGAGCTTGGTTGAATTCAAGCTTTTCATTGTCCCTTCTGCCGTTAGTGGATGGTAATGGGTGGTTAAGAAAGATAAAACTACATTACTTACCATATGGTGTCTGTTATCACCTATCAAATACTGAAACATTGAGTTAAGAATATGTAGTGTCATCGTGTTCTCTTCCAGGGATGACGTGGAAGGCAGCGTATGGATGGGCTGGACAGACTGTGTTAGGGTCGTGGATGGTGATTGCAGCTGTGGTGTTCTGGAGCTACACGGGCAACCTCACGTCTCTCATGGCGGTGCGGCACATCCCACAGCCCATCCAGACCCTCAGAGACCTGCTTGATGACTCTGCTGTCACGCTATACCTGAGCGCAAACACATTGGTCATTGACATTATATCAGTAAGTGGGTTTTGCATCAGTACTCTGTAAGAATATGATTGCAGGCACAATTAAAGATTGTAATGATATTGATTCTGCATACGCCTATAGTCTTGGAGTTTCTTTCGGTAGAAAATAGAAGATGGAGAACTGCGGGAGATGTACAATCTCCGGAATGTGGGTCGTCTCCATTACGACTACAAGTATCCTGTGTCTAAGATGCAGTATGGCCGAGATTCCAGCCTGTATACCAGCCTCACCCATGACATGGAGATTGCTTCTTATTTCCAGGAAACAAGTGAGCCATGGAATCCATTGACGAAAATTACTCTTTGAATGAAAAAAAATGCATAATTTTTGCTTAATTTTCATACTGTGATATAATAGCAAAATATTGAGATATTTGTAGATGAGATGTACTGATATCATTCTTTTGCTGTTACCGATACCGCTAACTATGTCAGAGTTAATACTTAAACGATGCCATACCTGGAAAACATGATAATGAGTTGGATATGTCAATTTTTGAACTAAATATTACATGATATATTGATTTGGAATGATAAAGTTTGAAGTTCAAACTTAAAGTTGAGACTTTTATGTACCGGATGGATTGTTGAGTTGACTCAACGTTATTGATAGCAGTTGAAATCCTCTTCTTCTCACTTGTTAAAGTAAATAAGTAAATTTATAGTACCTATGCCAAGTTATGATATTGAATAAAACATTGACTAAATTAAAGAAATAAAAGCAACGCATACATGTAAGTATCAATTAGAATTTCGCTGATATTATATACTGATATTACTGATATTGATTCACCGGTACATCACTATTATAGATTTTACTTTAATGGAAAATTAATATTTAAAGGTGAAAAGAAAATTGGTAAAAAACTGTGTGATAATAAGACATTTTCATTAAAAATACAATACAGCTCTTGATGCAAGTTGATGCTTTTGTCTTGAAAGAGTTCAAGACCTACGCAGAATAAAAAAAAAAAAAAAAAGATAGAAGACTGTAGGCTTACAAAACTTTCCTCAGAAGGAATAGGAAAATAGAGAGATTGTAAACTGTAGCAGCAATAGGAAACAGGAAATAAGAAAGAGAAGCGAGTTTCTTTTCTATATTTTCAGAGAGTTGCGATTTTTACAAGTCCGAGGCAATATTTACTACCAATAGTCATTGCATGATCACCCAGAAGAAGAGTCCGCTCTTGGCAGCCATAAACTACAGGTGAGGAGAGGGGGAGAGTGGTGGAGGGAGGGAGGGAAGGCAGCTCTGATGCAGGTTCTTGTGAGTGGCATGACAGATGAAGGCTGAGTTACTTCCCTAAATCTTACATGTAACAATAAATGGGATAAAATGGGTAAAGGTTATACTTATAAAATGAAAAGATGCAGATTATTTCCTCTCCATCCTTGTGTGTGGAGTAATAAATATTTGTATACATACAGGGCACGCGCTTTGGTGGAGGCTGGACTGTATTACCACTGGATGCAGCAAGAGATGCCTGCAACTAATTGCCGTTATGCTCCCTCCATCATCACGGTGCGGGAACCCCTATCACTGGGTAACCTGTGGGTGAGTGTTTTCTGCCAGGACACACTGGGCCCTAGATGATACGCAGGCACCTGGTAGGCGTGTGTGTTGTGTATTGTCTGGAAGTGTGGTACGATTTGTTTGTTTTCCTTCCTTTCCAGTTTGATCTAGTGTTTGTTTCTGTAGTTGACTAGTTTGTATGTGAAAACTGGGATGAAGTAAACTGTAGGTGTTATTGATGTTCATGCTGCTGCAACGCATCTTCTGCTCATATATTGTTACCTTGTGATGGGGCTTATGATTTATTGATACTCTGTACAGTAACAACCTCAGACTGTTTCGGTAAAGGAGCATTCATCCGCCTTCCTCCCCTTAAATCGCACCATCTTTAGCAGCCTCCTGGCTAGTACAGTGGTAGCGCGCTGGTCTTGCATTCACTTGGTCGGCAGATCGAGTCCCCGCCCGGGCCCGTGATGCTTAAGCTGTTTACTGGGGAGGAACTGCTGTGGTCGGGCACCACATTGGTGCAGCGGTGGTCCACCATGGCTGTGAGGCATAGACCTCTAAACAAAACTTAGTAGTAGTACTAGTAGTAAAACAAACACCCTTGGGTCTCACCAGCACAGTATCAAGTATGCAGATGCTGCCGCTCCCATTTGCTGCTCGGGTTGTCGTTGCTTTTGCTGGTAATACTGACGTGCACCAAACCGACGTGCACCAAAATGGCGTGCACTTCACTGCATAGAGTTTTTGGCTCACTAGATGGTGATGTGCACAAACACAGGTTCATGTGGTTATCACTATCACATGAGTCATATCAGGCTGCCACTTTGCTTCACCACAGGTTCAAGACATCAAGGAGACGATGAATGTGAATATTTACGTGAACAAATCAACCACCAACAATTTAATTGAAATGTAGAGTTTCGTTCTTTCAAAATAGTGGTAATACTTTCAGTGGATTCAGATTCTCTTTATTCTTTCTGTTTGAATCTCAAGTGAGTTAGTTTCCATTTGATGGTTGAAAGAAATTTTAAGTTTAGCTAGCAGTTCCACC
>JAPQNM010000004.1:9319792-9384792 GCA_029783475.1 Metacarcinus magister
GTTTGACGCAGGACCCGGCCTCCTTCAGGTAACACGCCCTTTTCTGAGCCAGGGATATGTTGGTGGTCACAGTGGGAAGGAGGTGTTGACTGATAGATATAGCAGCATAGGTATTGAGGTAACATGCCTTTATTCACCCCTGGGATACTCGTATGTTGGTGTTGATGGTGGGTAGGTGGTGTTCATGGTCAAGTAGAACGGAAAATTTAATGAGGCATGATACCTTCACAAAGTATTGCCGTTACTGTATATGTATGTGTTAATAGATATTTTACACAATTGAATGTGCACTTCCAATTACGGAGACGGTAACTGATCTCTAATTTCGTCACTTAGCGCTTGTCTCATTATTATTTATAGAGAATAGATTCCCTCCAACCACGACTGCTACAAAGAGTTTAAGAGAGTTATTGAGACTTATTATCGTTTTAAAACTAAAGTAAGTGTTTGACAAAAGGGGAATTGATAAAAATGCCATCAATAAGTTTAATCACAGAAATGAATGTTAATTGAATAGCAAAACGTTGACAGAAACATATTAATAAAACTCTCAAGAAAACCTGATGCCAAATATTAGACATATGACAGCCAAGCATCGAGGCTTACCAAGAATCCAGATGTTCTGTTGCGCAAAAAGAGATGATGTATATACTGAACACATTGTTATTGTTACTATTATTATTATTATTATCATGATTTTCATTATTATTATTATTTTTATTATTATTATTATAATTATTCATATCATTCATATTATTATTACTATTATCATTATTATTGACACTAATTGGTTAGCAATGCCACAAGAATGGGTATGAAGGCAAGGTTACTTTATTGCAGAATATAATATAAACGCATCGTTATATTTTCCAGGGAAAAGGTTTTTATCTCAAACAGCTCAAACATTGGCGAATGTGTCACCATTTATATAGCCTCGTACAATAACGGTAGTGAAGTTTTCTTTTAATATGAGGTTAATGTTGTCACAAACGATCAGAGTTCCCGTAAGCTCTGATATATTTAATTATTCTTGTTGTATTGAAGCAAGTGTCAGGTTGCCTTAAACTCAAATTTTCTAGATACTTTTGTGATTTTGAGTGTTTTATCCTTATTTGTTGTTTTGACAACCATGTACATGACATTCCTCTTGAATTGTGGCCTCAACACTTTATTTATAATAACTTTTTGTTTCCTCAGTTCTTGAGGATCCCTTTTACTGTTGCTGAACACCTTTGTCAAACATGCCATTGCTTTGTGTCTGTACCGCAGGTTTCCCGACGGGGTGTTAGTCAAGGTGGCGGCTGTCCACTGGCGGCCTCACATCATTGTTACTTCTGACGCCGAGGGCCGCCGCGTCGTGACTGGTCCCATGGGCAACATGCTCACTGTTCTCGCTCATACACTTAACTTCACGTAAGGAACAGTGTCGCTTATATTTAAACTCAGTGCGTAGCTTATGTAGGTGACATTACCTCTCTTATGTGTTCAGGTACAGCGTGGTGTCACCAGCGGACAGTGCATGGGGTGCCGAACATCCCAATGGTACCTGGACAGGTATGATCGGCCAAGTGACCCGCAAGGTGAGTGACTGTGCCCGTGGGCATCCCAAGTCTATGTGAAACACTAGTGAGGCTGCGTCTTGATTATGTCGCACAGTTTATTCGGAGGCTTAGAAATTTGCCACAAAGAATTACGATGAAACACGTTTATCATCATTTTCTAGAAATGTGAATTGTGCTGTCTGATATGACCGTGGTGTAATAATGTTTATTAATGGTAATGAATATTAGATATGTATCAGATGTCTAAATTAAAAGATCAACATATGCAGATTTCAGACCCTCTATGATATCCCATTTGAATTTATTTTGTTCTTCGAATAATATTTTAATATTAACTGCATTATTGTTATAGCTAGAATTTTAGGTGCCAAGTCCAACGTTCCAAAGACTGCCTGTCCGAACCTAGAGATTCTTAGCACCCTTGCTCTGGAGCAAGTCTGACCGCTGCCGTTGCTTACTGTTCCATTGCTGCTGGGGACTTGGGGTCATGTCAAGGATGTAGTGATTATGTTGAAGGGGATATTCCGATAACACACCACGCTGACTGAGAGTGTCTTGACGGGAGAACACTTGTAGTTTAATTTAGTATAGTGAATCTGCATAGTTTTGTTTCACCTGTCTACTTTAGCTCCACTGATCATTGAACTATTAAGCATTCTCATCTTGACAAGGCAGAGTTCAGTCTAGGAGGTTAATATATTGACTGCTGCTAACATAATTTTTATTTGAGTGATTTTTTTCTGAAATGCCTTAACAAAGAAGAAAAATTTTTGCTTCTAATAGTTTTTTTCATATTATTAGGAAGTTGATGTCGCTCTCGGCCCTTTTGGAATCACATACAACAGGACAAAAGTAGTGGATTTTACCGAATCTCTTTTCTTCGACCCTCAAGCAATTTTGTCGAGGAAGGGTATCCCTGAAATCGATCCGTGGGGGTTCCTATACCCGCTGACGGGGTCAGTTTGGGCGGCGGTAGCGGCGGCTCTGGCAGTGGTGTGGTTGGCTACCATTCTATTGGGTCGGCGATCTGGAAGCTCCTTTTCCGTGGGCTGGGCGGGAGAAGTGTTTCTGCAAGATGTACGGATTCTCCTTAACCAAGGTGGGTTAATGTCCGTAGGAAAGGAGAAGAGTTTCACTGTATGGGGGAGAGGAGGAGGAGAAAAAAATACTTTAGAATTATCTGTTCGTGACAGTGTATTTAAATTTTTTTTTTTTTTTAATTTGATGGTGTTTGCTACTATAGGTCTGACGAACGTTGTGCTTGGACATGGCGGGGTGGTGATGCTGGGGTCGTGGGTGGTGGTGGCGGCAGTGGTTTTCTGGAGCTACACTGGCACTCTCACCTCTCTGCTGGCGGTGCGGCACATCCCGCAACCCATCCAGACCCTCAGGGACCTGCTTGATGATCCTGCTGTGTCTATTATCATGCTTGCCATGACTATTGTCTCGGACACTATATCGGTGAGACTTTAAAGTGAAGAAAGCTACTCTTGCCTTCCTTGAATAATTCTTACTCGTTATGTTATGACTTCTTGCGACGTAGAACAATATGTCTTTCATACATTGAATTTCATGAAATAGATAAAAAATTGACTAGCCTATCATACTTATGAAAATAAGAATAATACAGTATCACTATGCCAAGGCATGTTGGCACATGTCACATGTGGAATTTTCTTTGGAAAGCAGTCGTAGTAATAGAAATGGTTATTTCAACATGTAGGTGTCGCATGGTAGTCTTTCAAACTATACATGTGTTTCTTCAGTTTCGTATTCTTGAAGTGATATTTTTTGTATCATGTCTGCAGAAAATGAAGTCTGGGGAGCTGCGAGAGCTTCACGAGCTGAATTTTGTGGGTCGTGTGAGGTACGAGCGCATTTCAGCTTTTCAAGAAATGCTTGAAACTGCAGTGCGTCACGATGGTTACTCCATCTTAGAAACCAGCCTCGCCGTTGACTTCTTAATAGCCAACAACTTCCTTAAAACAAGTGAGGGTGGTGAGGCTCGGCGAAGCTGTGCATTAATTCTTGTAAAACTTAAGCACAACAGGAAATAAATGTTGATTAGAACTATGTTTTAATGTTGTTTCTTTGTATTGACAGAACAGTGTGATTTCTACATGGCAAAACAGACTTTCTTTACGGCCTCTCACTGTATGATCGGACAGAAGGGCAGCCCTCTTGTTCCGGCAATCAATTATAGGTTCGTGCAATAAAGTCAATGCATTTGCATTCATATAGTTTTTGAAATTTATACACTTTGTATCCTCTCAGACAATATATGCGACGTTCATTCAGCGTTATGGAATACGTTTGAAATGTGGTACCTCTCATTTGGTGATGAGAGTTGTCAGTATACAATACATACAATTGCTGTCCTGATCATGTTTTTGGTGGTGCCGGCAGGGTTCGTGCAGTTGTGGAGTCTGGACTGTATGTACACTGGCTGATGAACGATATCCCGGCTGTCACCTCCTGCCGCTACTCACCTTCCATCATCCTTGTCAGGGAGCCGCTCTCCCTCGCTAATCTCTGGGTAACTCGCTGATCTTAGCTATTGAAGCAGTATTGTTGGTTTACATATAGTATCGGGTTAGCTGCTAGAGTATGGCGGGTAGATGAGGTCATCTGATCAGTGATTGTGAGAAGACCCTTTAGTGAATACGACGTCTGTTCGTTAAAGACTTCTGTCACGGGGGAAAAGGGGGGTGATAGAAGTGGAAGGAGGAATTTAGTTTATAACTGGATAGATGAGGCTCTAAACACTTTGTTTATAAACAGAGGAACGTAAAAAGTGTGTATGTGTGTGTGCGTGTGTGTGTGTGTGTGTGTGTGTGTGTGTGTGTGTGTGTGTGTGTGTGTGTGTGTGTGTGTGTGTGTGTGTGTGTGTGTGTTTGTATTCACCAACAGCTCACGATTTCACTTACTCAACTCTCACTCACCACGTATTGCGACTCCAGGAGGAAAACAGTGTAAATGTACGTTAAGTTTATCAATCGATTACTAGGGAAACAAACACAGCCTAACTGAGCCCTTTCTGAGTCGTGAGGATTTAAGGTGACGCCCTTGAACATGTCTTTAGCACACCTTCGACACCATGTGCCACACGGCACCAACTAATCCCTTTTTTGCCGATTGGGGCGGTGAGATGGTGATAGTGGATGTTCTTCTCTGCTGACCACCCCATATTCACCCCCGAGCGAATCTTGGAATAGTGGGTTGAAGGGTCCTTCCGCCCCTTCGTCATACACGTGGTGTGTCTGCTGCGCCCAGTGGAGCTCGGATCTGTACGTCCGCACTCATTTTCAGTAAATTACCAAGAGTGTCCTCTTCCCAGCATGGGCGGCGGAGCAGCGACCACCCCTGACACGATAGGCTAGGCCAACTCAACTTCTTTGGATTGGCAGGTTGGGTCGCCTCGTGGAATCTCGGGTCGAGACAGCACAGCGTGGGTCGTGGAATCTTCCATATTCTTTTTGTGTGACGTTATTTGGGGTGCGGCCGCATTTGTCTTTAGCGACATGTGGCGTCACACGCCCATGACTATGAGGGCGTGCCTTCACAACTTGATCTTTTTTTTTTCTTTTGACGATAATAGGAACATTACGTTTGCTAGGCCTATCGTCTAATTTTCTTTTTCAGTGATTGTTTCACTACTCTTATATTACTATGTCATCTTTATACTGTACATCATATTTTGTCAAGAGTAATGGTGACGATGACTCTTATGGAGTATTTGTAACACGGAGGTTCCTTACTCCTACAGGGGTTGTTCGTAGTGCTTGGGGCGGGGCTACTGTTAGCGGCGGATGTCTTCTGTCTTGAACTGTGCGTTTCTCTACAGAAAACAAGCAGACCATGAAATTAGCAGACATATGCATCCTGCCTCCTCATCCAAACGTGGAACACCAAACACTGTATCCTTTCCACCCAGCACATTTCTACTTACGTTACTGTCACGTCACTGCTCATTATTTTGTCATCTTATTGCAAAATTTCTATGGAATATTTATTCGAGGATGTTAATGAAATGTTAATAAATATGCAAGATAATAACCAAGTCTTGTCATGAAGCCCTATTTGAAAGTTCCACCTGGTTGGTCAAAGGTGTTTAACATTTTAAGCATCAATCATCATTTTGGGTCAAATCTGGAGATGATTTACTCATTACCGTGTTGTTGTGGTATTAAAGATCAACCAAACTTTGGATAGTAACAATTGTTGTGACCAAGCATGATGTTTAATGTGGATTATTGTTGTTATTATTATTATTATTATCATTATTAATATTATTATTATTATAAATTATTATTATTATTATTATTATTATTGTTATTGTAGTAGTAATAGAAGTGGTAGAAGTAGTAATAGTAGTAGTAGTAGTAGTAGTAGTAGTAGTAGTAGTAGTAGTAGTAGTAATAGTAGTAGTAGTAGTAGTAGTAGTAATAATACACTAACAAATCCTTGTCGCTAATAAGTGGTCAGGGTGCGGTGGTGTTGTTGGGGGCAGGGCACCTGATGGCTCTGGCGGCCTTCTTACTCGAGTTGTGCTGGGGCTGGACTATTCACTGAAGACACAGTTATATATATATATATATATATATATATATATATATATATATATATATATATATATAATATATTAAGTTCGTATTAATTTGTATTATAACTGCATTACAGCCATACCATCCGCAGTTTACTTCTTGATGCAGGCAGGACTTAAAAAATGAAACTCAACTACATATCTATCTAGGTTGGCACAAGCTACCTGGATCTTGGGTTGGCAAGCATGTGGTGCCTCCAGCAGTACTATCAGTGGTGTTGAGATAAACTTGTTACCCAAATTGCTGCCATACTGTCCTCAGACGGGACTTACAATGTTATATGCATATGAGGCTTTAGCAGCAATAGCCCCTCTCGTTCTCAACATCATTAAGAGAGAACGTAAAAATTCGAGGCATCACTATAAAAAATCAAAACCTACGCCAATAACGGGCAGGAGGCCGTCCATCTTAACCTCTATAAAGCCTATCGGCGTCATAGGTTTGTGATTTAAAGATGATAAGTAGATAGATAGATAAATTGATATATATATATATATATATATATATATATATATATATATATATATATATATATACATATATATATATATATATTTATATATATATATATATATATATATATATATATATATATGTATATATATATATATATATATATATATATATATATATATATATATATATATATATATATATATATATACTTAAGATCGATAGGCAGGTAAACTAGTAAGCTAATTTGTGTGATTCATGATGTTAAACATTATTGTTTTGGTGCTATAGTAGAATAAATGCAAATCATATAATTGAACATATAATCAATTACTGTACGAACACGACGAGATTAAGAAGGAGTAGGAGAGGGCGGAGCAATGTTGTGTGGGGACAGTAAATCATTGGTTGACAAGAGAAACAGAGCAGTTCCATTGGCTCGTGACACCTCCGGGGAAGAAGAAAGCACATCATTGGCTAGCTGCTGGCGTCACCTATATACATAATCAATAAGAACATTTAGCAGGATGTGAAATACCAGTGTTGTGCGTCCATCTTTGCCGAGGTAGTAAACATTAGTCTAAATCATGTTTATGTTGCCTTTGTTTCGTTGTGATTCATGTTTATTACTACAACCATTATGATCTTAGTGACACACAGACCACGTGGCTCACCTTGGAGGACATTAACTCCTTGATGTGTGAGAGAGAGAGAGAGAGAGAGAGAGAGAGAGAGAGAGAGAGAGAGAGAGAGAGAGAGAGAGAGAGAGAGAGAGAGAGAGAGAGAGAGAGAGAGAGAGAGAGAGAGAGAGAGAGAGAGAGAGAGAGAGAGAGAGAGAGAGAGAGAGAGAGAGAGAGGAGAGAGAGAGAGAGAGAGAGAGAGAGAGAGAGAGAGAGAGAGAGAGAGAGAGAGAGAGAGAGAGAGAGAGAGAGAGAGAGAGAGAGAGAGAGAGAGAGAGAGAGAGAGGAGAGAGAGAGAGAGAGAGAGAGAGAGAGAGAGAGAGAGAGAGAGAGAGAGAGAGAGAGAGAGAGAGAGAGAGAGAGAGAGAGAGAGAGAGAGAGAGAGAGAGAGAGAGAGAGAGAGAGAGAGAGAGAGAGAGAGAGAGAGAGAGAGAGAGAGAGAGAGAGAGAGGAGAGAGAGAGAGAGAGAGAGAGAGAGAGAGAGAGAGAGAGAGAGAGAGAGGAGAGAGAGAGAGAGAGAGAGAGAGAGAGAGAGAGAGAGAGAGAGAGAGAGAGAGAGAGAGAGAGAGAGAGAGAGAGAGAGAGAGAGAGGAGAGAGAGAGAGAGAGAGAGAGAGAGGAGAGAGAGAGAGAGAGAGAGAGAGAGAGAGAGAGAGAGAGAGAGAGAGAGAGAGAGAGAGAGAGAGAGAGAGAGAGAGAGAGAGAGAGAGAGAGAGAGAGAGAGAGAGAGATTTTCCCTAACTCATTGTTTTAAATATATTAATTTATGCTTCATTAAATGATATAAATCTGAAATTTAAAAGAATTAAAAACATCATTAACCCAAATCGGCCCGGTGGTGTAGTGGTTAGCTCGGCTCACAACCGATGTTCTGGTTTCGAATCCCAGGTCGGGTGAAGACAAAATGGGTTTATTATCTTAAACGCTGTAACCTCTGCTCACAATAGGTACGGGAGTAAGCCGAGGGTTTGTGACCTTGTAATCCTTGCAGGTGGAAATCCTATCCTCGGGTGTGTGTGTGTGTGTGTGTTAAGACTACAATGAAAATAAGTCTACAGACTTTCTTGTGTTACCCTGGGAAGTATATCTTCCAAATGAAAAACATACAAACTAACAGACTAGGTGAACAATATAATTATATTCTTTAGTTTACGCGTTAATATCATGTTCTATATTATATTTCTTGTAGAAAATGAAATGTTTGAAGGTAGACAACAATATTTATGTATTCTATACTTAGTCTACCAATTACAGTTTGCTGACGTGAATGAAAAGTATTTATACCATGTCAGGTGAAGTCTAATATTGCAAAACAAACGATAAAATGTTGAAGGAGAACAAGTAGTGGATATCACACAAGATGAGGCGAGGCTGTGTTCGAGGCACCACTCAGAAAGAGGCAGCATTTAAGTAGTTGTTTATGCCTCTTTCTGAGTGGTGCCTCGAACACAGCCTCGCCTCATCTTGTGTGATATCCACTACTTGTTCTCCTTCAATATTTTATCGTTTGTTTTGCAATATTAGACTTCACCTGACATGGTATAAATCATGCGTTGAGGCTCAAAGAGATTATTATTATTATTATTATTATTATTATTATTATTATTATTATCATTATTATTATTATTATTATTATTATTATTATAATTATTGTTTGTTATCTACATTTCTGTCTCGACATTGTGAGTGAAATTGAAAACGTCGGTAACAGAGAGTGTAGAAGAAAACATTGAAGTACAGCTGATCGATGGTCACTCTTCAGGGAAACACAGCCTGTCCAAGATTGTTACCTTTTATAACATTACACATAATACATGTGAGTATATTGGTGAAAGTGTATAATGGTAATATTAGTTCCCCCCCCCCCCAAGCGTTAACTAATAACCACCTCAGTCTGCATTCGTTGAGAGGTGTTTGCCTCTTAAGATGTGTTTGCTTCGATCATGAATCTGTCTCTACCCACAGATCTGATTGTGCTGATCTAGGATGCATTCTGATGTGCGTAAGTACGAATGAGTCTTTCATCGGTGCAGCTGACAACTGGCAAGAGTGTTGAATGCAGTAACTCAGGGACAAAGAACATAGTAGCTCCGTGTGATCAAATTTAAACAAATATTCTCTCAACATTGGCTTGGTCATATTTTTGAAGTTTTCCAAAGAAAAGTATTGATGTGACTCAACCTCAGCAATCTGTCTCATGCAATATTTTCATTCTTCCAGCGACTTTGACTTTTCAAAGGGAAAGTATGAAGACACATCCCAAGTTCTGTAGCCATTCTAGATTTTCACGAATCTATTGGAAATGGATGATGACCGACTCCTTTCCTGATCTTTCTTTAGTTTGGTCGTCTGTCAGGTTGCATCTTTTGAAATGTTAAAGGAGGAGTCTATGCCTGTGTGGCGGTGGTTATGGTGATTCATGTAGGCGGTGATTATGGTGCTTCATGTGGGCGAGTCTGGAGACATCACACTAACTTTTCCTTGTCCACAACCACCACCGCCATTATCTCCACCTTCATCCATCACCACAATGCCACCAAAACCTATACCCACCACACTACACCTCCATTAACTAGCACTAATTTTTTCCACCACCACCATCGCGACAACCAACACTTACACTTACCCCAGCTACCAACACCATCAGCTGCATCATCACCATCAACCACCTCGACACCCGCCATCCAACACCTCCGACCATTGGGTGTACATGTGGGGCCGTGAGTCACGTTTTGTCCTTATGTGCCTCCCCAGATGTCACACACACACACACACACACACACACACACACACACACACACACACACACACACACACACACACACACACACACACACACACACACACACACAAGCACTGTAATATAGCCATGAGTGTCAAAAATTTATTACCGCCTCGCGTGTGTGACGGCGAGTTGCTAGGAAGGGTTGATAGCGGGTGACGGAGGAGTCTAATAGGTAGTCGTGGGAGGCAGGGTGTGGCAGGGGTGGTAGTGGATGGTAAGGTTATGGTGTAGAGTGGCAAGGGATATGGTTGAGAGCAGTACAGAGCAGCAGGGGTGGTAGTGGGTGGCAGGAGCGACAAGTGTTGGTGATAAGAAGTAGTGTGGTGGTGGAGGGCAGGGCAGGAGGTGGTGCTTGGTGTGGTCCTCCCAGTGTGTAGCAGCAGCTGAGTCACCGTAGCCCTTGACATAGACTCCCAGGCCTTTGCAGTGCACCAGAAGGCTCCTCTCACGTAAATTACCCTCACGTCACTTACTTCTTTCACTTTGTTGATGATGTAAAAAAAAATCTCCTAGTCCCACGCTTCGTCCTGTCGATAATTGAGTCTCGTTCTCTCTCTCTCTCTCTCTCTCTCTCTCTCTCTCTCTCTCTCTCTCTCTCTCTCTCTCTCTCTCTCTCTCTCTCTCTCTCTCTCTCTCTCTCTCTCTCTCTCTCTCTCTCTCTTTTTAATTTTTTTTTTATTTATTTATTTTATTTTCAATTTTTATTCCTATCATCGTAGTCACATGGAAGGCAGTTCGAAAAATTAAAATATAAGATTCAGTGCGTGCGAATTATTCATTTTTATTTTTAATTATATTTCTTTATCTTTTTTTTATTATTTTTTTTTATGAGCCACAGCACCCCCACCCTCACCACCACCACCACCACCACTGCCTACATATAACCTGCCTCCCCCTCCCCCCTCTCCTCCCGTTCCCGGCCTTCCGTGCCTCCCTCATCCCTCCCTAAACAGAACAAGGGCCTCGCTAATGAGGCTGATTAAGCTTCACTAATTTACAGCTCATCGACAGGTCTAAAAAAAGGACAAGTAGGCGGACACACACACACACACACACACACACACACACACACACACACACACACACACACACACACACACCGTGGAGTCGTTGTCAGATCACTTTGTTGCGGGTAGTTTCTTCCCGAAGGGATTGAAGTTCTGAGAGGTGATTAGAAGATGCTAATGAACTCGTTAACATAATCAACCATGATAACCAGCCAGGTCGAAAGGAAAGGTGTGTTTACTTGCTAATGGGTCTGAACTTGACTTGTCTCTTTCTTGGGACGTAACGAAAGGCAACTAACTTCACAGTAGCTAAGTGTTCTGTAGTACCTTGACGTGCTTCATGCAGCTCCTCCTTCAGGAGCGAAAAAAAAAAACCAGGCCATTGTCCCGCCCTCTGTAGGATTATTTTTCTGCATAAGAACGTAAGAACATCAGAAAATAAGGAGGCTGCAAGAGGCCAGTGTACCTACTGAAGGCAGCTCCTTGCATGATTCCATAAGGAGTTTACATGATTGGTTCAGAGTCTTGATTTCCCTTAGAAGCGATACAAATAGTTATATGCCGTGTTATCCTCTTTTATTTGAACCCAACGCAGAAACCTTCGTGCATATTTAGGCATAGCGAAGCTATATAGACTGCTCCTAGCACTCAATGATCCTCGCTCGAGAGCCGCACAGTCTTTTATGACTCCAACGGTTCATGTTTTATTTTTGGATTCCTAGTGAGGAGGAGCTGCCTGAAGGAGGAGGCCCCGAGGACGTTAAACAGACCTCCTCCTCCTCCTCCCTCCATCCTGAAGCCACGCGCCGAGAGGGTCGACTTAGCGGGGTCGGACCTACGGCAGCTTGGTGGTGAGGTGAGAGGAGAGGTGGAGGTGGTAGGTGGTATATGGTAGGAATCAGTGTTGGGGTGCTTGTTCCTCCTCCTCCTCCTCCTCGATGGAGTGAACGAGGAACTAATGTGTCGTGGGCAAATATTTCACATATCAACGTTGTGTTATTTATGCATCATCATAGTAATGCCTCCTTTCAAGGGACGTGTTTTTTGTCATCCTCCAAGTTATAATTGCCGAAGCGTCTCTCTTGAACAATGCTTTCCTCCCTCCTCTCCTTTTCATGCAAGTTTTGAGTTGTTGTTAATGAGTTGGTTCGTTCCTCCAAGTACTACCTATTTTCGAAGACCATGATTGTTAGTACGCTCTTTGTACACAACACTTTTAGACTTTTATTTTGCTTCAAGGACATTTAACTTGGATGAGCACGAGAGAGAGAGAGAGAGAGAGAGAGAGAGAGAGAGAGAGAGAGAGAGAGAGAGAGAGAGAGAGAGAGAGAGAGAGAGAGAGAGAGAGAGAGAACGAACGAACGAACTGCGAACTTGCTGACTGTATCATCTAAGTTGTTAAGTTTCTCACTTTTCTAATAGCTAAACTTCCTCTTCCAATGCCTGTACCAAAGCTGTTTCCACCTTCCACACACTATTTTTCCCTTGACCACCACCACCACCACCTCGGAGCCACCACCACCACCACCTCGGAGCCACCACCACCACCACCACCTCGGAGCCACCACCACCATCACCTCGGAGCCAACACCACCACCACCCAACACTTTTGACACTTGACACTTGAGTGTTTATCTGGTGCTCTTACTTATGCCTCGCTTTGTGATGAAGGAGGTGGTGGTGGTGAAGTGGAGGCTGTTTTGGTGGTGGTGGTGGTGGTGGTGGGATGGTGGAGTGACATGTCGACGTAGTAAGGTTTAGTGCATCATTATTCCTCTTCAATAAAGCTTCAAATTTGTGCTTCACTACATTACTAAACTCTGTCTTCCATTTAAGTTTTTGCCTTGGTGTTCTCTTTTACTGGCTGTTATCAGTGATGTATCAAGAATGACATCAACGTCATTAATGAAGTAACTACCAATCACACTTGATCACCGCACCGCACACCTGCCAGACGTGATGGCACGGAGGGTGACGCAGCGTGCTGCAGGATGCTGTGGGATTCTGAAGTGCTTCATAACAAAAGAACATCAAACGTGTGTGTAAAGTGTATTAGTTCAATGTTGTTCGAAAGTTACCTCCAAAATGATATTGTGGTGTTGGGAAAACCGCGGTACGACAACCTCTCCCCAGGTGCCTCCACACGGGGCGGCCTGGAAGGCTGGCCTGACGGATGCAGACTGTTGTTCAGTGTTGCCTCTGGTTTTGATGCGGTTGGGTGCGCCTGGCACTGTGATATCGTCTGCATTTCAGTAAACAGTTTCTTGAAATAACACACAAGTCGGAACATCTATTTCTACTTGGTTGTTAAGGTTCAGTACCGCCTACAAAGGAACTTTTCATCAATAAGGTAAGTTGGCATCCTGTTTTATAAAAATAATTCATCCATTAAAAATCAAAACTGGTAGAATTGCTGATTGTATAAGACATGACAGTTACCGTCTTGTTTAAGTACAACACGTACGATGCCTCTGGTACTGTAAACTCATTTGTATTTCCAACACCTCCCCTTCATTGTCGTGTTGTAAACGTAAATTTGAATATCGGGCAAAACTTTTCTATTGATACCATCGACACATTGTCTCGTGTAATCAATTAGAAAAAAAATCGGTTTTCCCTTCGTGTGCGGATTGAGCACATGGTTAAAGGATGCCAAGTGTGGCGGAGCGGAGGAGGCAGTGACCGGGGAACCAGGTACATGACCCTTCGCTCTTGGCTTGCCACAGAGGTTCTCGATGAGGTGAACACGGCTGCAGGTGCGTCTGTGTGTAGGTGAGGGGTGAGGGAGGTGCTCGTAGAGGGTATCCTTGTGGTAGTGGTAGAGGTGTTCATAGGCCTGGTGTAAGGATGATTAAAGTGACGAAGTAATGTTGGAATTGTGAGGAAGGTATGGGCGTAGGGGCACCTGTGTAATGAGTGTACAAGTGTGTGGGTGATGCAGTGAGGTGAGGGTGGTGTTGGAGCTAGTAGGGTGTTAATGTGTGGTGCAGAGGAAGGGGGTGTAATTTTTATATTAGTGAAGAGAAACTCGAGAAAGAAAATCGCAGTAACGTAAATCACCAAGCAATCAACTTTACAAAAATACACTTGACGGAGGAACCAAAAAGGGATCCACGATGTGACAGTCAAATTGAATACAAGTGTTGTGTGATATTTTTTTTCTCCTTCTTTAGTCTGTCTTACTCTCTTATCTCAATAGGCTACAACATAGATCCACCTTCCCTTCCTAATCCCTCTGACCCTCCCTCCCAACCCATAGCCCAACCCATACCCCAACCCATCATCACCTTGCCATAACGTTATTATTATTTATATATATACGCTCCAGCAATCCTACCTCCCACTCCCCTGTCAGCCACCCTACCTTCTTATTAATATGGTATGCCTCTTCCCCTACCACCATACCCTTACCTCCCCTAAACCTTTGTCCAAGTATCCCTATCCTGTCCCTTCTGCCTCCCCCTTCCACTATCCACTGCCATTCTACCCCCCTTTTTTTTGGGGTCAAATATCCTACACAAAAGCTGATTATACACAACCGTTTTCTTTTGACATTTAGCTTGACTTTCATGAACACTTTTTTTTTCATTTTGTTTCGTTTCTTCATCCTTATTGCTAGACTAGATTTTCCTACGAGTTGTCTGGAGGGGAAAGGTAAAATTGTCTACGAGTTGTGTTGGCTTTTTACACGTACTAAATGACTTAATGGAAAGGCGTACTACGTATTTGTATTCTTTGCTTACCTTTACCTGAATATTCTTGTGCTCTAGTGTGTGTGTGTGTGTGTGTGTGTGTGTGTGTGTGTGTGTGTGTGTGAGGGTGAGGGGAGAGGGAGAAAAGAGTTACGAGAGGGATTATAAGGCCAGAGAGAGAGAGAGAGAGAGAGAGAGAGAGAGAGAGAGAGAGAGAGAGAGAGAGAGAGAGAGAGAGAGAGAGAATACTTTTATCAAACTTACGTCAGGGTGGTTGTGTAATTCTATACTCGTGCATATTTTCTGTTTCATGCAGGATATGTTACTTTTTTTTTTTCCGCGTTGCATTGCGTTTCATCTGTCTGTATCTAGAGGCATCAAATATGTGCATACTAATTTGATATATACAGATGAAACAGTGTGGGCTTAATGCATATATATATACATACGCCGGAAAACAATCGTGGGTGAATATGTACGTGTATGCGTGTATGTGTGTGTGTGTGTGTGTGCGTGCGTGTGCGTGTAGTGAGTAGATTCGTGTGTTTTATTGTGTATCGATGCCACACACACACACACGCAGTAGTTTAGTCTTCAAGGGGAAGGAACCTTGATTGCTGGTACATACAGTGAGGGAGAGAGGGAGTTGATGCCAGTAGAGGGAGGAAGGGAAGCAAAGAATGGTAGCTAGAAACACCCAGTGAAATGTGCTGTTGACAAGGAGTAGTAGTAGTAGTTTGATGATAAATGTGCTCCACTCAAAATAGAAAAGAAAAGTAAATGCTTAAAGAGGGGAAAAGAAACCTAATCGCAGTTATCTTTTCTCGTTTGTTATATTTAAGAGTTAACTTGAGTGTCAGTGAAGATCAAGCACGGAGAAGTTACGTGTTTTTCTCCCACAGCTACCGAGTCTAATTGAAGTATTGAAGTGCCAAGAAAACTACTTAAACTCAACCTCCCTCGGGTATATATGTATTGCTCTTTGCGTCAGTGTTGTTGTAGAAGGTAACAAAGACGGGTTTGTGTTACACGGCGTCACATGGATGCTTTTCTTCCCAGTCATCCATCATTACGACTGGATGACAGGTGGAGAGGCGGGGCGGGGTGGGGCCTTACCTGTATACACCCTCAACACGTGGTTCTCAGGATAACGGTGAGGTGCATCGATTGGTGGGTTGATGTACACGGCTCAGAACTTTGAATGTGCGGCCGTTTAAGTCTGTGTCGTAGAGAAATAACTTTGTGCTTGTCACTTGTTTTTTACCCACAGTTTGAGGCGCTCCGTGTGTATGTGTGTGTGTGTGTGGGTGGGTGGGTGTGTGTGTGTGTGTGTGGGTGGGTGGGTGGGTGTGTGTGTTTTGTTCGTCCCGTGCAGTCATCATCACACATGGTTGAGGTGTTTTGCCTCGTCACCGTGTCTTTCAGAAGGGTGTTGATGTGTGTATAGTCGCAGTGAAGGTGAACCACTAAGTTTTATCGAAAATTATTGTGGTTATGTAATATGTCTTTTCATTAGGTCAAAGGCAAGTGTTGGTTGTGTCGCATTATTCATTTATTTATTCACTCAGTTATTTATATTCATTTTTGGCCTTGAAAATAGCATGCACATCCATCACCAGGAAGCCTGAAGGCAACACCCGAGAACCACCACCACCACCACCACCACCACCACTGATACACGTGCAGGGAAACATTCGTCAATAAAACGCGTCAAGGGGAAGGACGTGACCTGACAAGGAGGTCAATGAAAGTGTTTATTATTGTAGGCCGAGAAAATAGGAGAGAGAGAGAGAGAGAGAGAGAGAGAGAGAGAGAGAGAGAGAGAGAGAGAGAGAGAGAAGAGAGAAAGAGAGAGAGGTGGGATGAGGCCATTGGAATTTTTTTGGCATAGACATTGATTATTTCAATTAAGACTCCAGATCACCACTTGTTTGAACTGTTGGTGAGGGGGTGAGGAGGGGGGGGGGCGTGGACGAACGGACGTAGTGTGTTCTCAAGGAAAGTGAGATCCCCACCAGCTAGTTTCCTTGGAAGCACCGCCATTATCGACAAGGCCATCCAACTTTAAATAGGGATGGGAGGGATGGAACTACTTTTCCCTGAGCCATAGAGTAGAAACATCAATAGGTGTAGTAGTTGTTGTAGTAGTTGTAGAATTAGTGGTAGTAATAATAGTTTTAGTTGTAGTTGCAGTGTCAATCTTACCATCCATTTATTGATGAAAGTTCATATGGTATCGTTCGCTACATTTCCTTTTGGCGATGAACAAACGTAAACAAAAGCGCTCAGGCCGCCAGTCCCAGATGCTCGCCGACCCGGAGTTGCAACAAGAAGCTGAACGTGTAAGATCATCCCGTTGTCAGCGGAATTATAAGCGGGAGGCGAAGGTCAGCTTGTAGCGGTAGCGGTGTGTGGCAAGGAGCAAGGCAGCGCTGGCCACCAACCACCACCACCACCACCACCTGCTGAACGGGAGATCGCTTCCACCTACCAGTTTCCCTTCCTTCTTCTTCCATGCCTCTTTTGCTGTTGGTTATATACTTATTTTTCTACATTTTAATCGTATCTCCTTCCCCTGTTTCACGCCATGGCAAGGGAGGAAAGGGACAGGAAAGGTGTTAGCGTCAGCGAGCTTTGTTTACGATGCTCTGTGGTTTGCAAAGGGCCTCCGAGTGGAATGAATTGCAAAGTTGGACAAGCTGCTAAGGCGTTGGTGAGCCTTCCCCGGAGAAAAGCAGCTTTAGATTGGGGTGAAATTTATGTTTCCCTTCCTTTCCCTGTTGTCGCTTTCCCCATGTAATGCACCTTGACGCTGTAAGTAAATAATATTGTATCATGGAAACGAGAGTAAATTTTTCATAAGCTTTGTGATCGGTGCGTGAATATGATGGTAGAAAAAGAGGATATTCAAGGCAAGGAAGGAGTGGCAACGGCTTGTGTGTAGCAATGTTTTATGGTTGGAGGGAAAAAAGAAAATTTACTGTAGGTATGAAGGTTACAGATACATTGCACCTCACCTTCGTGTGGGAAGCACTGACGTCATGGAAACACAACGTTCCTCTTCTTCTCTTCTCTTCTCTTCTCTTCTCTTCTCTTCCTTCCGTGTCCTTACACCTTTCGTGCCATTTCCTCCCGCCTTCCTTCCCTATTTTTTCACTCCTTTCTTTTCTCCTTTCTTCCTCCTTTCCCTTCTTCCCATTCTCTCAACTTTGTTTCTCCATCCCAATCTTTTTCCTAATCCTCCCTTTCTCTTTTTTTCCCTCCTTCATGTCGATCCCTTCCTTGCCTCCATTATTTTATTTCCTTTGCCCCCTCTCTCTCTCTCTCTCTCTCTCTCTCTCTCTCTCTCTCTCTCTCTCTCTCTCTCTCTCTCTCTCTCTCTCTCATTTCTAATAATACTTATCCTCCTAGGCCTCCCTTATCCTACTCCCAGGCTCCCTCCTCCCTCCTCCTCCCTCACAATAACTACTGGAAAAAGGGGGATTGTGGAGGCGAGAGGAAAAGTGTGCAAATGAAGTAAACACAAACTATTAGTGAGTTCAGTGGTGCTTGTGGTGCTCTCGAGTCCCCGTGTGAGGGAAGGGAAGCACTTGATGTGGCTACCTCCCCTAAAACTGACATAATCCAGTGGTTTCCTTGTAGGGGGGAGGGAGAAGGGAGGAGGTGAAGGAGGAGAGTAACATGGAGGGTCGTGAACAGTGAACATTTCTTGAGTTCAGTTAGGGCTTAGGCTGAATGAGTTTTTTTCTTTCTTCTCTCTAATGTATCTATCTATCTATCTATCTATCTATCTATCTCGCTCTCTCCCTTTATCCACCTACACATCAACCCTCCACGCTCGCCCTCAGATTGTGTATTGATGTTCCCAGATGGTTTACTTTGTGTACCGCCAGATGGTATGCTTTGTGATACCAGATGGAGCCTGACTTGCGTTGCCACCACCCACCCAACGCCCACCACACTGATTCTCGTCAAGCCTCTGTTATGTTTTTTCTCAAGTTGACTAGTGTTCGTTTTCAATCTGTATGTATATAATAGCACGTGATTGTGTAGTTGTTTTCTCGTTGTGTGTGTGTGTGTGTGTGTGTGTGTGTGTGTGTGTGTGTATGTTTGTGTATGTGTATTGCATCCTCCTCCTACTACTACTACTACTCCTACTACTACTACTACTACTACTACTACTACTACTACTACTACTACTACTACTACTACTACCTAATTGAAGGACTGTGACGCTTTAGAGAGTGACCCAGAGACGCCTGATGTATATCTTTTGTCTATCATGTTCTAGTTCGTTTTCCAACACGTGTTCTCGTCCACTATGAGCTGCTGGTGTATTATTAGTATGTTGTGTATTGTTATGTATTGCAGTAATGACATGCAACTCTCGCCTCTGAATATTTCCGCGTTGTGCTCAGCGGTATTCAACTCTCACTTTCTCTCTCTCTCTCTCTCTCTCTCTCTCTCTCTCTCTCTCTCTCTCTCTCTCTCTCTCTCTCTCTCTCTCTCTCTTTTCTTCTATAGTGACATAATTGTGGCTCCTGTTATGATGTTAGAAATTTAATCATGTGACCAATTATTTTTTTTTCTCTCTCTCTCTCTCTCTCTCTCTCTCTCTCTCTCTCTCTCTCTCTCTCTCTCTCTCTCTCTCTCTCTCTCTCTCTCTCTCTCTCTCCATTGTCCTTCCATTTTAAACTCCCTGCACTTTCTTCGTTAATTATTTCAGCTTCTGCAGTTCTTCTCTCCTTCCCCGCTCCCTCCTCTTCTTTATTTATTGTTACTCCTCAGTCCTTCAATCTCCAACCATTCTGACCTTTACCTCTTCCACCCTCCTCCTTTCTCTATCATTCATTACTTCTCCCTCTCATTCTATGTGTTTTCATTTTCTTTTCTCTCCCTTCGTTCCTTACCTCTCCTGAACCCACCTCACACACACACACACGCCTCACTCAAACACACACCTCACTTAAACACACACCTCACTTAAACACACAACTCAAACACACCCCGGACACACCTCAAACACACCTGAAAAGCGCCTCAAACACATCTGAATCACACTTCAAACGCGTTCTCTGAGAGCAGGGAGCTAACACACCCGCCTACGATTGGCTGACGGAGGCGATGGGCAAGCAACTACCTATTTCCCCCCATCATTGGGCTTTCCCTCCTCCTCCTCCTCCTCCTCCTCCTCCTCCTCCTCCTCCTCCTCGTCCTCCTCCTCCTCCTAGCAGAACTATATGGTCTTTAGATGCCTAGTTTGGGGGGGATTATTTAGTTGGTCCTTGCTTCTCCCTTTCCCTCTTCCTAATATTTTTATCTATAGCTTCTCTCTCTCTCTCTCTCTCTCTCTCTCTCTCTCTCTCTCTCTCTCTCTCTCTCTCTCTCTCTCTCTCTCTCTCTCTCTCTCTCTCTCTCTCTCTCTCACACACACTGGACGGAAGCGGTAATTTTGCCATTGCTGCTGAAATTCGTAATGACGCAATGGGGGGCGAGGGGGGCGCATAATTGCATCCTCTATCCGCACACAACGGTTTGAGGGAGGAGGGGGTGGGTATGGAAGAGAGAGAGAGAGAGAGAGAGAGAGAGAGAGAGAGAGAGAGAGAGAGAGAGAGAGAGAGAGAGAGAGAGAGAGAGAGAGAGAGAGAGAGAGTGGAAAATGGAGTGATTTAATAGTTTTTGATTAAGTTATATATTTTTTGCGTATTTTTTTCGTCCCTATGGTTGGTCAGTTTTGATTTTGCTTGTGTGTGTGTGTGTGTGTGTGTGTGTGTGTGTGTGTGTGTGTGTGTGTGTGTGTGTGTGTGTGTGTGTTATTGGCACTTTTGGGTGTGTATGTGTGGTGTTTGAAAGTCACTTTGTTTGTTTGTCTTTTTTGTTTAGCTGGCTGGAACACGTTTCTCTCTCTCTCTCTCTCTCTCTCTCTCTCTCTCTCTCTCTCTCTCTCTCTCTCTCTCTCTCTCTCTCTCTCTCTCTCTCTCTCTCTCTCTCCCTCTCTCTCTCTCTCTCTCTCTCTCCCAAGTCTGCCTTATATATACTGTACCTTCTCCCTTTGTTTCCCTTCTCTTTCCTTCCTTTTTCCTTCCTCTTTCCTTCCTCTTTCCTTCCTCTTTGCCTCCTTCACTCCTGCAGGACACAACATAAAAGTGAACTTCCCTGCCTTCTTCCGCTCTCATGTTTCCTGTTTGTATCCTTCTGTCTCTTTTATTTATTCATCTCTTCGTTGTCATGCTCCTGCACCACCTTCCTTTTTCTTCTTCTTCTTCTTTTTGTCTTCCTCCTCCTCCTACTCTTCATCCTCAATTTCCATATCCTTCTCATCCATATTCTCTCTCTCTCTCTCTCTCTCTCTCTCTCTCTCTCTCTCTCTCTCTCTCTCTCTCTCTCTCTCTCTCTCTCTCTCTCTCTCTCTCTCTCTCTCTCTCTCTCTCTCTCTCTCTCTCTCTCTCGTTATTTATGGTTGGGTGGTCTCTCATACACCACCACCACCACCACCACCACCACCACCACCACCATAGCGTCGTGTTTTCTTCAGGCCTCAGAGGGATGGGTACCAGGGGGGTTGAGGGCAGGAAGAGGGAGGAGGTGTGTGTGTGTGTGTGCGCGTACATGTGCAGACTGCAGGTGGAGTGAGGGGCTGGAGGGAATCATTTACACTTGTTTTGACCTTACCTGTTTTGATCTTAAGACTAGAGGCGACGTGCTTCACACACACACACACACATGATTGTACTTCTGTGGAGGGAAATCTGTGCTTCGTCTGTGGTTTCTAGTGGCGAGGAAATACAGAGTGAAGCAAACACACTATTTTCCAACGTTTCGATTGTCACGTCTTCAGAGGATATACTTGCTTGTGTTGAACTACGTACTACTCGGGGTAAACTACATGATAGAATAGACACCTAAAGGGGAGATAAATGGATAACAAGAACACGTGTGGCAGCCATTAGAGAGGTGTCCACGCACCAAGAACCTTTCATGGCGTGTGTGAGTGACGCTTCAAATTGGGATGAATGTAAGCAGTTGACTCACTCATTACAGCGCGTCACGCCCTTCTGGTTGGTACGCTTTTGATGCTTCAAATTACCTCAGGTTTTCATGTGGAATTCTGTCTCTGCTACACACTCATTCCGGCTGTTAGGTGAAACATATTTTGGATATGTATTACTTATGAATTGGCTTAATATATGATATGTAGGAAATTAGCGTCTCTAAGCGTGTCAGCCATTAGCGTGTGAGTAGAAGCGGAAGTATTTTTTTGATAAAATTAAAATTAATGAGTTCGTAGGTGCTCAAATTTCTATTAACCGCATATAACAAGACAAAGTTGTACGAATATATATATATATATATATATATATATATATATATATATATATATATATATATATATATGCATAAATACGTAAATTAATTTTTATTTGCTTGGGTAAAAAGAGCACCACGAAACAATCGTTTACATCCTGTTTTTGTTTGAACAGTCTTTGTACAAGGTTATGCAGTGTGTGCAGAACTTCACTCGCTACCTTCACACATTCAAAAACGAAAAAGTTTCATCGTTCAAAACATTTGTTTTTTACTATGAAAATATTTACTATCATTCCTCATTCCCTTCAACCATTTTTCCTCTCTCTCTCTCTCTCTCTCTCTCTCTCTCTCTCTCTCTCTCTCTCTCTCTCTCTCTCTCTCTCTCTCTCTCTCTCTCTCTCTCTCTCTCTCTCTCTCTGCATGGCATTGCACTGCAAGTGATCCTTCAAGTCTCCTCAGAAGTGGCATTCAAAAGAATCACTTCGTATCATCAACTCGTTAGTTCAGTGCCTTCCTTGCATAACATTGTAACTCACAGCTTCCAACATTATCCTTGCTAACGTTGAGTGCTGATACATCACCTTTAGTACACAAGTAAAAGTAGAAACCGCAGCAACAGTAGTAATTGTAGTGGTAGTGACGACAGTAGTAGAAGAATTTTCGTTTCCCTACACAAGAAAGCCATTTGAGGGACGGGTGAACCTGCCTTGAATTACCATCACCTTGCAGCGTGCTTGGCCGGGAGGAGGGAGTGTTAAGGACTTGCAAGATATGTGTGTGAGACATATACGTAGGTGGCGGCGGTGAAGAGCAGGAGACATCACTGTGTTGCTCCATGGAGGTACGATGTGAAGAGCAGCTTTGTGTGTTGTGTTACAGATCCGCTGCTCCATTCCCTTGTCTTGTTCAGCTGTCTGTCTGAATGTCTGACTGTTTCTGTTCCACTTTCTCTCTCTAACTGCCTGTCTGTGCGTTTCTTTGTCACTGTTCCTGTCTCTCTCTCTCTCTCTCTCTCTCTCTCTCTCTCTCTCTCTCTCTCTCTCTCTCTCTCTCTCTCTCTCTCTCTTTTTCTTTTCTGTCCAGCGTTGACAATGCTTCCACAATATTACAATGGTGAGAAAAATGGCTGCAACAACGCACATAATTTACAACTAGGAATGATTATGATAATTATTCTATTCCTCTGGCGGAGAGAGAGAGAGAGAGAGAGAGAGAGAGAGAGAGAGAGAGAGAGAGAGAGAGAGAGAGAGAGAGAGAGAGAGAGAGAGAGAGAGAGAGTGTTAGTGTCACATCCTTAAAGTTATGTTAGGATTATAGGACAGGTCTTTAGTCTAAGCGGAAGTAGATTAATGATATACAGAGAGAGAGTTGTAGTAGTAGTAGTAGTTGTAGTAGTAGTTGTAGTGACGTCAAAGGGGAGTCGTTAGTTGGTGTGTGCGTGGTTGCGTTAAGCTTTAATCCAACAGTCTGATACAGTGTTTTGCCACCACACCGATTTGCTTGAACACATAATTGAGACATGTTTATACTGACTTAATAGTGTGGTTGTGTTGCCTTGTGATTGTCCACTGACTTAATTAGGTTGACTCTAGTTCGTGTCAGTTGTCAGGGTAATATGCGTGGTGGCGGTGGTGGTGGCGGTGGTGGTGGTGGTGGTGGAGTGATTTCGTGAGACTCAAGTGTGTTCCTTTGTGGAGGTTTTGAGAGGGCAGAGGTAATGGCTTTGTTGGGTTCGTATGACTGAGTTGGCTTCATTCAGGATTCATTACATTATGCTGGATTAAGATTCGGTGTAAGGCTTAAGAGTAAAAGCTAGGCAGGTGGGAAATATGTGTGTGTGTGTGTGTGTGTGTGTGTGTGTGTGTGTGTGTGTGTGTGTGTGTGTGAGTCGTGCAGTGCTTGATAAAGGCCTCCGAGAGAGAAACGGTTGCCAGGCACGTCGAGTGATGGTGGTGTTTGAGGGAACGTCAGCCAAGGTCTTGATGGTGGTGCGAGTGGTGGTGTTATCAGCAGCCTGGTACAGCGAGCCAGCCACTGACGCGCGCATACACACACACACACACACACACACACACACACACACACACACACACACACACACACACACACACACACATAAACACCATTATTCACTCAAATGTATTACACAATCATATTAATTACGCAACACACACACACACACAAACAAAAAAACCCTAATTTCCAGCAGCACCGAGCAAGGCAAGGCTGTACGTACTACCTCCAATTACACGATTATTTCACGGCCGTCGGAACATACATAATAACCTCCTCGTCTTAGATATCACGCCTGAAACTGACCATTAAATTTCCCCTCACAACACCACTGGGATCGGGAGGAGGAGGAGGAGCAGGAGGAGGAGGAGGAGAGGAAAAATATCAGATACTCTCTTTACAGTGTAGTGGGAAGGAGGGGAATTCACAGGCTGTGTATACAAAAGTGAGAGTTACAGGTGATGAAATATGTACATTTATTAGAGTTGTTTCACCAAAAAGCGTCGACGTTGGTGAAGAAGGAATAGAAGTGTGAATTCTGAGAGAGAGGAAGAATAAAGATTTAGAAGGTTTTTGTCAACTGTGAAATGTGTGTGTGTGTGTGTGTGTGTGTGTGTGGGTGTGTGTGCGCGTGCGTGCAAGTGATAATGGGTGAGATTTAGAGGCCGAACAAAGAGTGAGTAAGGGAAATATATGGAATTGACAGGAAAGCTTGATTGAAGGTGATGACTGCGGTGTAGGAGTCACTAGGTTGAAGGTGTAAAGGTCAACAAGTGTGTGTGTGTGTGTGTGTGTGTCTGTGTGTGTGTGTGTGTGTGTGTGTGTGTGTGTGTGTGTGTGTATGTGTTTGTGTTTGTGTGTGTGTTTTATGGTAGCCGTGTAGCTTGGCAAACTAGAGGTCAGCAGGTCAAGTTAAGGGTCACCACCCCCGCCCCACCTAGGCAGGAAATGTTGGGCATCGTTGCTCTTTGTTCTTTGCTTAGGAAACACGCGCAAACACACACACATACATACATACATGCATGAATACATACACACACACACACACACACACACACACACACACACACACACACACACACACACACACACACACACACACACACACACACACACACACGCACACACAACGCTACAGCTACCCAAACAAGACTTTGAAGTTAATTTATTTGCATTTTGCTTTTTGCATTCTTGCTCTATTTGTTTATTACGTCGTGAGGAAAGTCTGCTGGGAATGATTTTCTTATAATAATCTTTGCAAATCCAGAAGAGAAAAGAAATCTGAAAAACATAATAGTTTTGCAAGTCTCCCATCACTCACACCTTTTCAATAATATTTTTTTTTAGTTTCTGAGTAAAAAACGAACTGATTTATTTATTCAATTTTTTCATAACTCCTTTTTTTTTTTTTTTTTTTTTTTACTACATGAACGTTTTATATATTTTTTTTATTTAGTTTTATTTTCTTTGCATATTTGAGATCTTGAGAAACACTTTGGTCTCAATTCAACAACGAAGTGCAATGTTTTGGGTGGGAACAAGAGCATCCCAAGAATGTCCTTTCTCATCACCTTGAGGACGGCGATGCTGCGTACATATGTGTGTGTTGCTAACTGAAGGACCAGGGGTGACGACGGAGGAAAGATGGTTGGGAGGAATGGGTGAAGAAGGAAGAGGTGAAGGGGTCATGAGATAGAGAAGACAAGAAAATGAGTGAAGGGAATGAGGGAATGGCGGGTGAAGAAGGAGAAGGCAGTACAAGTGAGGGAAATGGAGTATCGAGGAAGGTGAAGGAAGAGGAAGAACAATGAAAGATGGAAATAAAGATGAATGGAATTAGGAGTAGGAGGGAAAAGAGGGGAAGGTCGGAAGGCAAGGAAAGGTAGAGAATGAGGTAAGAGAGAGAGAGAGAGAGAGAGAGAGAGAGAGAGAGAGAGAGAGAGAGAGAGAGAGAGAGAGAGAGAGAGAGAGAGAGAGAGAGAGAGAGAGAGAGAGAGAAGGGGGGTAAAGTGTCGGTTTTTGTCAAGCTATCAAGCAAGAACACAAAGTGGGTGGAAGGGAAAATAAGTGTAATGGATAAAGTGGAAAGGGCACTCTCTCTCTCTCTCTCTCTCTCTCTCTCTCTCTCTCTCTCTCTCTCTCTCTCTCTCTCTCTCTCTCTCTCTCTCTCTCTCTCTCTACCCTCTGCCCTCTGTCCCATATATTGTTACACATTTTTCGTTGACTTTTTTTTGGACGAGGATGAGTTCGTTGTGGTTCCTCTACAGTCCAACGGATTATATTACTACTGTTGTTCTTGTTGTTGGTGGTGGTGGTGGTGGTGGTTGTGGTAGCAGTAATAGATAGTAGTAGTAGTAGTAGTAGTAGTAATGTTGTTGTTGTTGTTGTAATAGTAGTCGTAAGTAGAGTTGTTATTATCATAGTTATTATTATTATTATTATTATTATTATTACTATTACCAGCATTGATAACAGTAACCTTAGGAATAATACTGTTGATATCAATGACACGCATACTATATTTCTACGCTACATCAAGTGTAAAATTCGTTGGACTTTATTTAAAAAAGAAATTGTTCAGTGTTACGCTTTGACACAATTCAACCGTTGATGAGTTTTGATTAAATTTTCTCAGCTGTTTAGTTCTCAGCGATTGGAGGAATAAAGTAAACTCATAACAGTGATGTGAGCAAAGACTCTCTCTCTCTCTCTCTCTCTCTCTCTCTCTCTCTCTCTCTCTCTCTCTCTCTCTCTCTCTCTCTCTCTCTCTCTCTCTCTCTCTCTCTCTCTCTCTCTCACTCTCTAGCACATACACACACGAAAAAATATGTGTACCTAAAATGCAACACCAATTTTGATTTTGGCTTCTCATGTTGCAAAGAATTATGTGGTTGAGAAAATGTAATCAAAAGGTATGCAATTTGATACATGAATTAACGTAACCACACACACACACACACACACACACACACACACACACACACACACACACACACACACACACACACACACACACTCACGTTACTTAGCGTCTTGCATCCTATACAATTAAGTTGTGTGTGTGTGTGTGTGTGTGTGTGTGTGTGTGTGTGTGTTACTTTAACATTTAGGTACGTAATGAATGTAGGACAAATGTTTCTTCATCCGTTGCCTTGCACCAATACCATTATGATAACTTTTATTTTACTTCTTTTATTACAATTATAATTAGTATTTGTAATAGTAATGAAAGTAGTAGTAGTAGTAGTAGTAGTAGTAGTAGTAGTAGTAATGGTTGTGGTGTAGTAGTAGTCGTTGCATTGATAAGTATTGTTCCTCAGAATAGAATAAAGTGAGTTTCCAAAGGAGCAAAGGATCAGCGTCACTCCTCGATAATTCTTTGGTCTTCTCACGCTTCTTAAGGCGATTCCAAGTAGAGCAGAGCGACTTATCAGTAATGACTTCACTGCTTCCGGTTAGCTCTCTCTCTCTCTCTCTCTCTCTCTCTCTCTCTCTCTCTCTCTCTCTCTCTCTCTCTCTCTCTCTCTCTCTCTCTCTCTCTCTCTCTCTTCTGCAATTGCTGTATTAAGACACATATGATACAGATTACACATTTTTTTCTTCTATTTATATATTAATCATACTAATTGGGGTTTTACTTTCATGAATGTGCACTTAATGTACGTATTTACTTTACACATGTACGTATTTTTAATCCGTTTCGGTGTTATGTTCTGGTTGCGGAATTTTTTTTTTTTTTACTCTCCAGAACTGGTAGGTGAGTGACGGCGTCTGTCCCGTCCTATGCATGGCTTGGGAATACTTAAATAACTTGCATCTCCTTCAATAACAGAAACCGTCTTCAATAACAAGTGGAAGAAATTGACAGATTGGCTGAATAACAAAACCTTGGCTGTTGTATGCGACTCTAGGCTGGGTTCAGTTAAGTGAGGTTAGGTTAGGTTGGGTTAGGTTAGGAAACGGTGTCGTGTGGTAATGTTTTATTATACTGGAAGATCACCGTCTGTCTTTCCTTCCTTGATTAATGTCACGTGTCACCCTCCATCACCCTTAATCAGCATCTAACGACATCCACTCCCACGTGTGTGTGTGTGTGTGTGTGTGTGTGTGTGTGTGTGTGTGTGTGTGTGTGTGTGTGTGTGTGTGTCGTCAGGTCAGTCAATTGGGCGAGACTTGTAACAATGACTGTGGTGTTGAGTTGTGAGTGTCTCCCTCGCTGCCTTTGTCTTGCGTGTCTCGCTTTCCATCCTTCCATTACCGGTGGCTTAGGGGCGTTTTTCAGGCCAGGTGAGCCCCGACTTGACTCGCTTTCTACCCACCTGTCTGTTGCTACCTTCCTGCCTGCCTGCCTGCCTGCCTGCCCGCCCCGCCTTGTTCTCTTGGTTGTGCTGCAGGCGTGTCTGTTTATTGCCTTACCAGAGCAGCTTCACATTAACGTTCGTAATGTGTTAGTCTGTGTCATTATAACTGTTTGTCGTGTGTGTGTGTGTGTGTGTGTGTGTGTGTGTGTGTGTGTGTGTGTGTGTGTGTGTGTGTGTGTGTGTGTGTGTGTATGAGTGTGTGCGTGTGTTTGTTGCTGAATCATTTATTTGTTGTTTAGATTTTTGTTGTTTTCCAACGTTGCCCAATAATTAGCATTTACTAAGCGAACAAAAGTTTTTTTTTCCATGGAAAGTATTAACAGATACTGATGGAAAACAGTATTTTACATGGCCGAACCTAGTAATAATTAACAATGCATATAGAAGTAATTTATCATAACTAGAAAACATGGTGAATAATAAATAATAATCGCCAATGTGTTGCTGTCAGAAGGTAAATTTGCTGCAACATATTTCCTGTTAATTCGACACATGATACATAATTCTTTTTCAATTAGGTGTATGGGGTTGAGGGGGTTAGGGGTTGAGGGGGCGGGGGAGAGATAGTGTTTTGAGTGGTGAAATGTACCTTTTCATTTCATTGAAGAGAAGCGTCAACATTTCACGATCCGAGGGTGTCGATCATTAAACACAAAAACAAAAAGATGATAGTAGCATTTCTCTTCCCAGTTGCGTGTGTTTACCGGTTGCACTTAATGGGGAAAGCGCTAAGCAAGGCCGCAACGTAATATCTGCGTTAACCACTCGATTAATAATACATTACTGATGAATTGTTTAGAGCTTGATATACACACACACACCACACACAGATCCATGGTGTTATGCAATCAGAAAACGCTATTGGTGAGGAGAAATGGTGGTTGGTATGGTATATGATATTTTTTTGGGGGGTGTTGGGGGTCCTAAGACGTAATGGTATTTATCTATTGATGGTGGTTGTGGTTGTGGTTGCGTGCATTAACGGTGACTGTTGTGGTGGTGGTGTTCATATTGGTTTTCGTTGGTGTTGTGGAAGGTGTGAGGGTTATCGAGGTGGTCGTTGCGTGGGCAGTGTGTGGAGGGTGAACAGAGGGTGTTGAGTTACCTGAACTAAGGGTGGTAGAGTGGAAGGCGGTGGGGTGAAACTAAACGAGAGAGAGAGAGAGAGAGAGAGAGAGAGAGAGAGAGAGAGAGAGAGAGAGAGAGAGAGAGAGAGAGAGAGAGAGAGAGAGAGAGAGAGAACACTTTTACAGCCTGCAAGCACAAATAGAGTAAGCAGGATGAAGCGGGTTTAGTCAGAGGTGACGGAACATAACAAGAGAGGCAGAAACGAAGGACACACAAAAGACTCACAGCCACGGGAGAGATGCTCAGTGCAGCCTCAGAATAAGCGCCTCTAACACGTCCATTTCTGAGAACCCTTTTGTCTAGTTTATGTATTTTATTTACCTAGCAACATGTAATGGCGATTATACAATGTGAATGAGGGAATTACCTGCCATTTGAACACAGCGAGGGAACAACAATAGGAACAATAACAGGATTTAAACTCGAATCTGTCTGGAAAACCGTGAAAGCAAAACACCTAAGAGGATTTCATGAGAGAAAGAAAGAAAAAAAGAGAAGGGAAAAATAAAAAATAAAAAATTAAACACGACTATATAAATTGTAGAGGAATCTGAGAGGTAACATATAGGAGACTTGTGAACGAATATCTCTCCCAAGGGCCTAAGGGATAGATGGGTGGGTGGGGCGCTGGATAATGGTTGGCTAGTGCTGAGGGGACCAGATAATGGGCCCTTAACCATTATGGCACAATTGTAGGTCTGGCGACTGACACAATAGACCACCTCAGCCTTACCAACCCTCATTAGAAGTCCTCTCTTTTTTTTATTTTATTATTGGTCTAAGGGGACGTACTCTTTCTTATCTTATTCCTCCTCCTCCTCCTCCTCCTCCTCCTCCTCCTCCTCCTCCTCCTCCTCCTCCTCCTCCTCCTCCTCCTCATGCCCTCCGCCGCTCTATTTCCTTTGTTAATATGTCGTATGATTCTTGTTAGTTCATTTCCTTCCTATTAGAGCGACCCTGGCTTCTCATTGTCTCTCTCTCTCTCTCTCTCTCTCTCTCTCTCTCTCTCTCTCTCTCTCTCTCTCTCTCTCTCTCTCTCTCTCTCTCTCTCTCTCTCATTTACCCCTTTTCTTCCTCCTTTTAGTGCAGTTATTATAGTGTGGTAGCTTACATTTCCCTCTCCTCTTCCTCCCTTCCTTTCCCTCTCTCTCTTTCTCTTTCGCTCTCTCTCCCCTTCCTCCTTTTAGCACAGTGGCTCATCTTACCATTACTTGAAACACACAGTCTCCACCTCACTATATATAACACACACATGCACTTCGCCCTTCGCCCTTAAGGGAGAGAGAGAGTGTGTGCACGTCACCGAGTATACAAAAGCCTTGCCTCGTCTCCTCTTCCTCCTGGTCCTTCTCCTTCTGCTCCTCTGCAACCTCATCTGACTGTACAACTCCTTCCCTCAATTTCTCTATTTCAGTTCCTGTTTCCATTCTCAGCGTCACATCTGTTTGAGAGGACACTATTCTTCCTCCTCTTCCTCCTTCTCCTTCTCCTCCTCCTCCTTCTGCTCCTCCTCCTCCTCCTCCTTCTGCTCCTCTGTCAACACCGCCGTCAAATATTGGGCAACAAACACGAAGATTCTCCCATATGAAGTCTTGCTATGTTTGTACGAGGAGCTGGAGGTCCTAAGCAAGCCAGGGTGTTTTAATTAGTGTGTGTGTGTGTGTGTGTGTGTGTGTGTGTGTGTGTGTGTGTGTGTGTGTGTGTGTGACTGTGTGTGCGTGTGTTTCCGCTGTCGTGTTGGTTTTAATTTTACCGTATTGGGTCACCATTTTTAATTTTCAAGAGTGCAAGGTCATATATATATTTCATGTATGCATAGAGAAACATAATAGTATTCCACGCACACGCACACACACACACACACACACACACACACACACACACACACACACACACACACACACACACACACACACACACACACACACACACACGCGTACGTTGAAAGCAGTTCGGGGGAAAATTCAGTTTATTTTACCAAAACATTTACTTAGGTTGATCTTCACGCAGGGAATAATTTATGAACACACACACACACATACACACACTCTCTCTCTCTCTCTCTCTCTCTCTCTCTCTCTCTCTCTCTCTCTCTCTCTCTCTCTCAGTCGTCTTTTTTTCCTACTCCTGGCTATTAGAATCTAGTGATCAAGGTATATTGCGTTGCGTTGCGTTGCTTTGCCTTCACCGTCGTGTTGTCGCGTCTGGATATCACGTGCGTCATAGAGTGCAATTAGTGAGAGAGAGAGAGAGAGAGAGAGAGAGAGAGAGAGAGAGAGAGAGAGAGAGAGAGAGAGAGAGAGAGAGAGAGAGAGAGAGAGAGAGAGAGAGAGAGAGAGAGAGAGAGGGAGGGAGGGGGGGGGGATGGTAGAGACAGGTCACATGAGGGACAGGAGGAGAGGTACACAGAATCTCTCTTGACAGGTCGTGGACGTGTCGTGAGTGGGATGACGGCCGGGGAGAGGGAGAGAGAAAGGGGAGATAGAGGGGAAAAACGGAGGGTTGACAGGGAAGGTTGTGACAGGGAGGGATACCAATGAAGCAGGGGAGAGTTGAAGTACAAAGGAAGAATAGACAACAGCTGCCCTATTACACCCAACGAGGCTGTCCGTATGATGACACTCTACTACTATTGTATCTATATGACAGTAATTAAAGGATTGCAAAGTAGAAAGCTTGCTCTGGCCGGAAGAGGAAGCGAAAAACTACCATGGAATCTACACAAGAAAGTAATAAAACTGGCGTAATCTACAACTATTACTACTACTGTAACATATTTTCGCAAGACCGGAATGAAAGTGCATTTAATAGTGTAGTAAAGATAAAGTTATTTTTCAGATTTGTACTCGAAAATCCTTGCGATGAAACCGACTTGTTTGTTAGCTGTCGTAAGAGTCTCGAGTTTGAGGAAAAAAAGTGTAAGATTGAAGTTGGGTTCCTTTTTTCATCCTCAAGGTGGCTCTGATGGGGTCGTATAAGAGGTCATGTGGTTTTATTGATTTATTTTTCTTGAGCCTCTGTAGTGGAAGGGTATGACGTCAACTACCTCCATATTTTTATTTATTTATTTTTAGCTAGTTTGATGGAAGCGTTGACGTGTGTGTGTGTGTGTGTGTGTGTGTGTGTGTGTGTGTGTGTGTGTGTGTGTGTGTGTGAAAGAGAGCATGCTTATGTTTACTCAGATGTGTAAAAATGCGTAACCCGTGTAACATACCTGAACATATTTGACTGGAGCGCACTTTTTCCTAGTGTTGCGTAAGGAGTATCAAAGGAAGGGAAGAAGGAAAGAAAGATAGAGAAGAAGGAAGTTAGGAGGGAAAAAAAAAAAAGTAGCGTTGCGTCTGAAGAAGAAGAAAAAAAATATCATAGAGCATATTTGAGAGGCACGTGAACAGGGAGGAAAAGGAGTGAGATGTAACGTTACTTAGGTCGAGTCCGTTTTAGACAGGCGACTTTGACCTCTCACCCACTGGAAAATAGCGACGAGAAGGAAGGAACATCACCACAGCGGCAGGAGGAGGAAAAGGAGGAGGAGAGTGAAGGGAAAGAAGGATGAGAGGATGTGGAACGAAGAAAGAAAAATAAGGATGAAGATGGAAAGTGTGTGTGTGTGTGTGTATAGTGTTAAAGTTTGCGTGTCGTGCTGTTTACAAGGGAAGGAGGAAGGCACTTTGAGGGTTTATCGCATGGCTGGGGAGTGGGTGGGGGTGGGGGGCGCATGACTGTGTGGATAGGTGGATGGATGAGTGGATGGATTGGTGGATGAGTCCTTGGTGCCTTCCTTCACGGGTCGTAACACAGTGCCAGGATGAGACGTGGGTGCCAGGAATCGAGTGATGTTACCAGTCGTATGTATATTGTTAGTAGGATCTGTTCCCTTCTTCTCATCAACCCATTCTCTCTCTCTCTCTCTCTCTCTCTCTCTCTCTCTCTCTCTCTCTCTCTCTCTCTCTCTCTCTCTCTCTCTCTCTCTCTCTCTCGGGTATAAGTTGGTATAAAGTACATAACTAATACATACTCCATGAGCCACTAATGGACAGGTGCACTTGAAGGCAAGCACATAGAAGCTCCACCAAGGGGAAGCCACACGCGTCCCTAATGCAAGGACGTTGTCAAGGTGGAGAGGAAGCGGAAAATCTTCAAGAAATGTCACCAGAATTACGTCGCCGTGTTATGGATACGAGAGGAATGTGGCTTTGAAGGATGTGTAGGAGGGGGAGGAGAAGGAGGAAGAGGTTGATCGATATGACATGATGAATTAAGGGAATGAGGAAAAGTTTAGGATGATATATGAATCGGAATCAGAATGCCGACACCGGGGCAACGGAAGCGGCTGTCTTGTTATGGATGCTTCCGAGGGTAAGACTGCTGAGTGACGGGCAGCGAGGAGAGAACGGTGGGGAGGGGAGGCGAGGCGGAGAAACAAAGGGAGGAGGGAGGGAAGAGAGATTAATTTCCATGTTATAGCAATACACACACACACACACACACACACACACACACACACACACACACACACACACACACACACACACACACACACACACACATACACATCTTCAACAACATAGTATCACACTTGCTTGACAAACAAAACACAGCAATTTCCACACATGCTTTCCTCTCGTTCCTTCTTGGGGTCGATTCACACGTCTCACACATTACGTGCTTCAGTATATCGCCAACAGGGAACAGCAGCAGCAACACCATTAACAACAACAACATTAATAGTAGTAGTAGGAGTAGTAGTATCCTATATTTGTTGGTAGTTATAGTATTTGTAATAGTGCAAATGTAACAGCTATGATAACAGTAGGTTTAGTTGTAGTGGTGGTGGTGGTGGCGGTGGTAGTGGTGGTGAGGGCAAGGTGTTGGTGGTGGAAGTGGTGGTGGTGGTGAGGGTGGTGGTGTTAATAGTTGCAAGAACGCGCGTACCTTCGAAGTGTAATTACATTTGTTTCCTGATAAGGTGATCTTGTTTAATTACGACTCCTGCTGCTTCATTAATTATAGTCTCGAGTGATGATATCTTCAACAGGGCGGTAATTACTCGCAGGTAAAGGTTGAAAACGAGGTTATCATTACCTTTCTGGGGCACGCAACACAAAGTAACAAACACACACACACACACACACACACACACACACACACACACACACACACACACACACACACACACACACACACACACACACACACACACACACACTATTCCTTGGTTACGAAACTATCAACGACTTCCTAGAAAACGTGACGGAAACCAACACATAATCACTCCTCTTTGCATCGTCACGTTTGTATTATGTACTGACTGATGGGAGGCAGCACGCACCGAGCTTGGGTGTGAGCCAGGAAGTGGGGCGATGTACTGGCTGTGAGGTAGGATAAGGAAGGCTATAAAGCACGCAGGGCTGAGGCGGGTAATGCAGTGGGACCGAGTATAGGGTAAAAATGTTATGACATGATATAGTATTTGCAGAAACAGTGGAGCCTTGCATGGTAGGATAGGGTACGTAAAGTAGGATAATAATAAAAAGAGGTAGAGCAATGAGTGATAGGATTAGGCATGGTAGGACGTAGGAGTAATAGTAGGATGAAAAGGAGGATAAATAAAGTAGGAAAATAAATGACAGAATAGAACAGGAAACTAAAAAACAAACCTTGATGCAAACAGGATAAAGTAAGGCAAAACGAGAGAGAGAGAGAGAGAGAGAGAGAGAGAGAGAGAGAGAGAGAGAGAGAGAGAGAGAGAGAGAGAGAGAGAGAGAGAGGAGAGAGAGAGGAGAGAGAGAGAGAGAGACGAGGAGAGAGAGAGAGAGAGAGAGAGAGAGAGAGAGAGAGAGAGAGAGAGAGAGAGAGAGAGAGTAAATACTAGGTGATAGGTGTACGTGGGATGCAGAGGAGGCCAGGTAGGAGTCACGGCACCATCAGTCAATCTGTTAATACTGTCACTCGTTCTTTACCCTGGACTGTGACTGCCAATTAACGGGCGGGAGGGAGGCGCTTGGTGTTTTATTCAGTTTTATCACTAGTTTTTGTGTTTTTGTCCACTGTGTGTCACTAGGGAGAGGGTGTGAAGGTGTTTTTACTTGGAATAACTAACTGCTCCCTCTGCTTTCCTTTGATGTATAACTGTTTTATTATATTTGTGTGTGTGAGAATAATAATGACTAATGATAATAATAATGATACTTTTGATCACACACACACACGCACACACACACACACTCAGTACCAGAACAAAGGAGGTTTTGTTCATGATCTCTCCAATAGACCAAGCGAAATGTAGGAAGAGCAATGGTTCAACTGAATTCCGATCCATGAAAATAAACAACAATAGTTTATTCAAGGAAAGAAGCCAATTGAGTTAATGAAGCTACCTGCGATTCATTAGTTAATTAGTTTCAATGTATTAGGTTTTTTGTGGCCACCAGTCGGATTAGAAAAGATGAATACTGAAGTGAAGTATTAGAGAAGCTTTTTTCTGAACTCTTTGACTTTCCACATTCGGTTAGATGTACAATGGTTCCGCTGCAGTTGTTGAATGGATAACGTCAATTCTTTTTTCGCTGCGTATGATTAAAACCTGTGTGGTCGTTCGTGTATGAGGCTGTAGGGAAAGGAGTGGTGTGTGTGTGTGTGTGGGTGTGTGGGTGTGTGTGGGTGGTGGTGATGCTGGTTATGATGTTATTGCTCGGGATGAAATTTGAATAATCTACTTAGTTATATCAAAGGAAATGTAAAATAATGTATTTATGAAAAAAGTGCCAAAAATGTGTGTGTGTATATAAGAAAAATATTACATCATATGAAAGTATTTATTTATCAGGTGGTGGTGATGGTTATGGTGTTGCTATGGGTGGTGGTGTCCTGCTCTGTCTGTACTGCTACTGGTGGTGGTGGTGGTGGTGGTGGTGGTGTGGTGGTGGTGGTGGTGGAGAGGATATTTGCAACTATAGCTGATTGTAGGGGTGGTGATGATGGAGTTAGTGGCGGCGGCGGCGGTGATGGTGGTGGTGGTGGTGATGGTGGTGGTGGTGGTGGTGGTGGTGGTGGTAGTAGTAGTGGTGGTTCTATAGACAGTAATGTGAAGTTGTGGTAATCCCGTCCACTTCCCTGTCTGCTGAACGATCATTATTCCTGCGACGTTGATATTATTTCCTTTAATGCCTACTAATACCTGTTAAACACTATGGACTGGCTGGTATAAACTCACACTCACAGTCCACCCATCGTTGAGTCCATCCTCGCCGGCTGTTTTGTGCTGGAATGTAATTGGGACGACGCACCGATGGAATGAACAGGAATTTGTACCGAGAGAGAGAGAGAGAGAGGAGAGAGAGAGGAGAGGAGGAGAGAGAGAGAGAGGGAGAGAGGGAGAGGGAGGAGAGGAGGGAGAGAGCAACACACACACACACACACACACACATAACACAAACCCGTGCCATGTATAGTACCATAAATGCCTCGTACACCTTCACACACTATCGGGGCCTGAGGAGCTATTCGGCGCCTCGCATGATGTAGAGCCTCGTCTATTCAACCCCTTCAGACACCGGGTTAATTCGGGCAACAACCTTGAGCTTACCTGCGTCTGCGTCACCATAGAAGGTCAAGTGAATGACTAACGAAGGTGACTGATAAAGATAGTGATGTGGGTCTTTTGTGTGAAGGGAGAATGTTTGAACACTAACCAAAGATGCACAGGAGCTGCCTTGTGTAAATTAAGTGGCCTTTTGCAAACCTTATTTCCTATGTTCATAATGTTCTAAAGCGTTGTTGATACCAAGCGTGTATCCATTCACTGGTTACCTATTTCCATGCCGGCGTAACAGGAAAACCTTTGGTCATTTCACGAGGTAACGAGCTTCCTGATTGCTGGCTTTTGAGGAACCTGAGAAGTGGCGGCGAGGCTACGTGAGACGGTGGCAGCGGAGGTATGTTTCAGAGACCGAGACAGAAGAGTAATCGAACCCTTTGGACTTACGAGAGTGTGCCAAATCTGTATGGAATGCCAGGAGTGGGTGTTAAGAGTAAAGAGAGGAAAGGGACACCGAAAGAGGAAGGAGAGAAAGGAGAGAGATGTTAGAGATGGAGGAGAGCTAGAGGAAGGTATGCATTGATCTCTTTAAAGTTTGGCGTCAAGGTAGAATTTATGGACGTACATTTGTCGGTATGATTGTGTTGTGTGTATGTACGAGGACCATATTGGGATGCATGAAATGTGGTCCTGAATTGCCGATACGCGAGAGGGAGAGGGACAGGGAGGACGGGACAGGGAGAGAGAGAGGGAGGGAGTGGGGAGGGAAGGAGTAGGCGTGTGGTTTTGCCTCTGCTACGTGTGGATGGTGGAGTGTGGTGGTGGAAGCTAGCATGGACCAACTGGATGAGATTGTGAAGGTAAAGGGATCGTTAGAGTTGGCAGTAGTGGTGGCAGATGGTGGTGGTGGTGGTGGTGGTGGTGGTGGTGGTGGTGGTGGAGGTAATAGGCCATGCGGAGATTAGTGTGGCTGAATTTAGTGCTTGAGCTGAGATCACTTGCAGATTGCAGTGGTGGTGGTGGTGGTGGTGGTGATAGTGGTTATTAGTAGTGGTAGGCGGTGGTGTTGGGTATGCGTGATGGTGGTGGTGGTGGTGGTGGTGGAGCAGCAGGAACGTTAGGGAACAAATACATTGATGAAGTACTCCGAGTGATGTATGGATTCCCTATGTCCAATAACGGATATAAATAAAACTTATTCAGGGGATGAGGAAGCGGGTGGTGGATATATTGAAAATAACAATAGGAGAAAGATTATAAAGTTGTGATGGCGGTGGTGGTGGTGGTGGTGGTGGTGGTGGTGGTGGTGGTGGTGGTGGTGGTGGTGGTGGTGGTGGTTTTGTAGGTGGAATTAGAGAAAATTTAGGCACGGAAGTAGGAATGGAAATGAAATTCAAATCGTGGTGTGCAAACGAGGAGGAGGAGGAGTAAGAGGAAGCAGAAGCAGAAGAAAAAATAAAAAGATAAGTACTTTGAAAAATCTGAAGGTATGACCATTGTGTGGAGTTACCTGTGCGGGATGAGCTGTGGGTCTGGATATCCTGTGCAGCTCCGTTCACATCCTGCTCATCGCTCACACTTGACTGGGGGCCATGGACGGGTGTGTGTGTGGAGGGGTGGGGGGTGCGTGGGTGTATGGTTGGTGGGTGAGGAGGGCTGTTTGGATGTGGGGACGTGGGTGTGTGCCAACTTGGGGCGTAATGTGGTGATTTGAGGCTCAATGGGAGAATTATTTAAGTATTTTGCATATTCAATAAAAAGACGATTCCCAGATAAATGTGCTTTAAAATAATGCTGCACAACGGAATTTCTCTCCAGTATAACAATGGAGAACCAAGATTAGTTAAAGCGACAGCTCGTGTTTTTGTGTATTATTCAGAAAAAAAAGTCACGGTAACAGACGTGTGTTGGGTAAAAAGTGTTGTTTATAGATGTTGGCATGAAAGAAGAAGCACCAACCTGACTACGCGTGTGTGTCCCAGGTGACGTGCAGGCCAGTAAGAATCATTTTAATCGTATTTCTTTCCCGGCATTTTGGGCGGCGGTTGGGTGTTGGCAGGCTGTGTGGGCGTCTCAGTACGTTTCCATGTATATAACACCAAATCTCAAAGCAGCACAGAATCGGAAAGTTTGAGGCAGCCGCGGTCCTGGAAGCACTGCATCGCGTGCCCAACAAAGTACAGGTTAAGGAAACAAGTGGTGCAGTTTTCTTTGCGGAGTGTCATGCAAGTGTTTCACCAACAGAAGGGGACCGCGTCGAGGCCTGAATATTTCACATATTTGCATATCCTGTCGCTTTTATTGTTGGGCGCAGTGTTACATCGGCAAGCGTCTGCATGTGGCGCTGGGCAAGTCTCGCAGTTATTTTTGTGGCTGTACCTCCGACGGCCTCTGTTGGCAGACGCGTCCCTCAGCGTGTCCACGTCCATGTCACTGGTTGTTGATCTGACCTGAGGCGGGTTACGGCATGCCGACCACTGCTTCCTTCCTTCCCAGCGGCATATACCAGCAAGTTGTTTTCAAGCGCTGTTTTTACTATGCGAGTCTTGATTAAAATTGTCAACCAAAGGAGAAAAATGAGGCCGCCAGTAAGGGGTTGCCAAACGACTGAACCCAACGGACCGACCCTGCAGATGGCTGGGTCGTGATGTATTACGAAATTAATGTTTGACCTTGAGGCCTTGAAAGGGAACGAGGGATTATGCAGCGTATGTGAAAGATTCGCAGTTCATAAAGAGCTTAACTAAACGAGAGAATATGGTACAGACGCACAGAGACTAGAATTGACGGTGAAAAATTGCACCACTCTTGGGTTATTATTTTAGTCGGAGCGATCCACGTAATGGAATGCCAGAATAAATTACGTAAAAATAAATGTCACGCGGGAAGTCCACGTATTTATTACAACTCGTTTAGGCAAACATTTCAGAGGCGGAGGCATGTTTTTCAGCGCAGAGCATCATTTAAAAGTTCTGAGAGTTACCGGAGGACGGAATTGGTTTACATTTAATTTTAGAAGCGGACAGTGTGGAACTTTTTTTTTCACTGATCCCATTTTTGTTTGAGTCCGTGATTTTTTCTGACCGCTGCAGTGAAACGACGACGAGAAGGTAATCTAGTTTTATAAATTGTTTTCATCGTACCATCATATAAATACAGTCGATATTACACACACACACACACACACACACACACACACACACACACACACACACACACACACACACACACACACACACACACACACACATCTTCCGCTTCCCTTTCAGCAGGCAAGCAAACAAGCAATCAGCTGCCTCGCCACCTCACTTTGGCGGCGCCTTTATGGACACCGTAACGCTCAGGTGGTGACTAGTAGCTCGCGTGGATTTGATTACATGTGTGAGTGAACGCAGACCAGCTCGTGATCGGCCATCATTGGTGCTTTCCCCAACCCTCCATCTGGCTCTGGCTCTGGCTCTGGCTCTGTCTGTGTCCCTGCCTGTCTGTCTGCTTTATACTCCCATCATTTGAGGTATACAAAGGAGACCGTCTTGAAGGCACACGACGCACCCTAAGTCGTCTGAAATCGAAAAGTTATCCTGAGGTTTTTACACTCTGACAAGAAAGGCTCGACTGGGCTCACTTTCTCGTCATCTGTGTGGGAGGAGGAGGAGGAGGAGGAGGAGGAGGAGGAGGAAGAGAGAGAAGAGGAAGAGAGAGAAGGAGGAAGAGAGGAGGAGAAGGAGGAGGAGGAGGAGGAGGAGGAGGAGGAGGAGGAGGATCACAAACAACAATAGAACTTCAGGTCCTAGTTAGGCTGTTTGCTTTCACTAGTTATACTTATTACTAGTATGAAAAGAAGGATTGTAGAGTAGAAGACTTCTCCTCCTCCACCCATACCTCCTGGTGAAGCTGGCCCAAAGTGATATTATATAGTATTGAAAAACTAGAATTAAATGCATAAAAAAGTGGGAAGTGAGCGAGTGGAGGAATAGGTGTCACAAGTTGTGGTAATCGTTAAGTCGTGAAGGAGAGGAAGAGGAAGACACACGGATGTTTTCTCCTTCGGGTAATGAGAGCAAAGAGTGCGTGGTTCGCGTTGCAGGTCTGCCCTCTGCGTGACGCCCCAGTACGGTTCAGCGAACCTTAGGAGGTGAGAGTGACACCAAGCACCTGTTTCGTCACCTGCAGCTTGACACTCTTACACCTTTGTGTGTGTGTGTGTGTGTGTGTGTGTGTGTGTGTGTGTGTGTGTGTGTGTGTGTGTGTGTGTGTGTGTGTGTGTGTGTGTGTGTGTGTGTGTGTGTGTGTGTTCTCTACTTCCTCTTCCTGTTATTTTTGTATGTAAATCTAGGTTATGTAGTCGTATGTAGGTCTGTCAATATGTACGTATTACACAGTTTCATGAAAGCTATAATTATTCCTTTCCCTCTCTAAACACACACACACACACACACACACACACACACACACACACACACACACACACACACACACACACACACACACACACACACACACAGTTGCGTCACACGTGGAAGTGCTAATCACCACTGCAGGGTGTCATGCTTGTGTTGTGGTGGCGGTGGTGGAGTGCACAAACAGCCGCCCGTCAGCTGTCTTTCGTAACACTTCGTCACTACCACCGTTTGTCACTTCCTGGCGCCAGTTACCACCCGACCCCGTGTTATGGTCGACGTGGGTGGAGCTCGATTTTGCTGCTATTACAATATGCATGATGGGCGTGTGATGGGGTGGTGGCGGCGGCGGTGCTGCATGGCGGTGCTGCGTGGAATTCATTGTGGTGTAATGAACCACTATTGGAAGCCCAGGACCTTGATGGCATCCTACTTTGCCAAATGAGTGAGTTCCCTCCTCCCTTACCTTCGTCCGTTCCCCTCGTTGCCTCTCTCTTCCCTTTCCCACACAGAGATCATGGAGAGGGATGGCATGGCCGGTGTCGACGTGGATATGCGAAGACAGTTTGCGACGCGATGTTGTGCAGAGTTGGGGATTTAGGCGAGGACACAGCGGGCTTTGCGGATGATAGTTGCTTTGGTGTTGCAGCGACGCTCACTTATACCCGGCACTACAACACACACCTCGCTCTGTGCCTCGAGGTGTTGGGTTCTTGAGTTCTTATGTTTCATTCACTGTTGGTTCCTTTCCTGATATTTAGCCTCAATGGGTTCTTTTGTTATTAGTTTAAAGTCATCCTGTCTCCTCTTTCAATTGTTTTTACACTCCGACGTCACTGTCTTTTGTTTTTAGAAGTGTGTGCAAAGTCCAAGGCAAATTCAGTGAATGGTGTCTTCCTAAAAGATACATCGTGTTAATAGTCTGAATAATACCTCTTATACTAGTTCACTATCTCTATATATATAAAGTGTTGCTTGTACGAATAAGTGGATGTCGGGAAAGACTTCCAGAAACACTTTGTTCGTTGGCGAAGAACTACTCTCTTACGCTGACACAACACGTTAATTTTCAAGGAACTAGCGCTTGGCTCTCCTTCGCGTGTGCTTACAAACGTGACCGCCGAATTATACTACGTCTTTCTGGCAAACTTAAAAGTCTGTTCCGTGCGTAGGTTACCAGAGAAGGGACGGACGTACAGGCAGGCGGGTGTAAGTCACTAACACAAACAACACCGAGGAAGGGAACGCGGACAGTACCAAGTTACAAGTGGGATGAAATGAGAAAAAAAACTAATTACTCTTTGACGTTGGGACTTGTGGAGTTGGTTAGTTGAGAGAAAGTTGTCTAATGGAGGAATGGAAGCAAAAATGTCTGACAGAGGGATTTTCAGCGTGTTGAGAGGTAGAAGTTGCACTCCTCGCCTGTCCAAGTCTCGCTAAGTAAGTCTCTGGAATTCGAAGGCAGGTAGGTGGGTGCGGCAAGTCTGGTTCTGTGTTCCGTTGGTCGCTGGTATTGTGTCTTGGAAGGTTTGGGTTCATTTTCTTAGCTTGTGACATGTTTATTATTCTTTCGTTTTATTATGACTTAGGTTTTTTTCTTCCTCGTCTTTCTTTGGTGTGGTTTTCGAGAGCCTATTGTGTTGTTAAAATATTCCCTTCGTCCTCACGTCAGGTTAACAGGAATCGTACCAAACACGTGCTAAGCTTATTCATGATTATTGGAAGCTTTAGGAGTTTAACATTTTGAATAGCGGATTAAATTTATGAAACTAAATTAATGTGATTATCTGGTGTAGATCGTCCAGGTGTGTTTCCAACGTTCATATTTCATCTTCTCGCCTGCTTCTCCCTCACCATCTCACTCCCTCACTCGTCCCGCCGCCACGCAGTAATGAGAGACTACTGATGTTGTGAAAAAGTTCTACACTTGTTCTTCTCGCCGCTCTGCTTTGTCTTTGTTCAGAAGGCAGTACCAAGCCGCGTGCACCCCCTCCTTGCCCTCCACCCCACCCCTTGCCAGCCTCCTTGGTGCACCTGGTTGGCTTTGGGCGTTAGTCAGCCAAGGTTACCAGGATCAGCCTGTGTCCCGTCAGCTGGTGGCTTGGTGCCCGCGGTCCTCACAGCCGTGCACATTGTGCCGCGCCGCGAAACTCACCTGTACTCAAGAAAAATCAAGGTCAACTTTTCTTTTTTGTTGAGGAACAATCTTACACAACAATATATATATACTTTCCCAGTGTATGTGTAGCGGGGTTACACGGACGCGTTCAAGGCTCTCATGAGGTAAACCAGAAGATTAGTTTGCTACGTAGTGTGTGTTTCCTAGTTTTTACTGCACACTGAGCGGCAGCGGCAGCGGCAGCAGAGTGGGTGCCAGTTGTTGAGGCTGTGGATGACGGCCACACCACCTCAATGGAACACATTGACGGCGTTTCGCGGCCGCCATTCACTGAGTCCTGGAATTCAGGAAAGCTGGAATCCTTATGGAATGTTGTTTGAATTCTCTTTCAAGAATGCGAGGCAGGCGGATGCTCCCTGGTGGGGCGCGCTTCCCTTTGTTAAGCAGAGCCTGTGTCCCCGCGCTGCTCCACCTTCATTATGGTAATGATCCAGGGACTGTGTGTGTTTGCCTTGCGGGGATCGGCCGTCGGGCACCAAGGTCTAAACTGCATCTATCGTTCGACGTTCGTAGTTCGTTGCCTTGAAGGAAGCAAGGCAGCGGTGCCCCCAACCTTGGAGGAGACGGGGCTCTTTGTCCTAAAATTTTCAGACCCGTACGCGTTGTATTCTGAAACCTGGAGTTCAGAATAGTTGCGACGCGTGATTTTCCGCTTCCACGACACGTAAATACAAGATTAAGGGCATTATTGAAGTGCCGGAGCCAACTCGTGCCCGTTGTGTTGAAATGTTGGAGGATGATCGTTGTGTGTCACTTTGTTGACGATGAGGCCCTGGCACGGTACTGTACCTTACCCTGGCACGGTACTGTACCTTACCCTGGCCCTGTACCTTACCCTCCACACCCTCCCCTCTGGCTCACTCCTTTTCTCCTTTCCCTTTTTTCTTAGATTTTTTTCTCCCATAACTTTTTCCCATTCCCTTGCTTTGTTTCTTCTATTTCCTTCTTTTAACCTTGTTTTCCTCTTCCTATCCATACACTTTTCTCTTCTTATTTCCTTCCCCTACAACTTTCTTTCTTTCTCTGCCTTCCTTCTCCAATTCTCTTGCCGTTGCTTTTCCCTTCCGTTACTCTTTCATTTCTCCCTCCCCTCTCTTCTCTTCCACTCCCCTCACCTGCATCTCTTCCTGCTTTCCCTTCCTGTCTCCTGTCCTCACCCCCTCTTTCTCTGTGCTTCCATACCCGTAATCCACTCTGTCACCACCTCCCCCTCCCCGAGAGCGAGGCGGGAGAGTACACCGGCTCACAATTTTGCTTCCGTTATCAATCTGCCCACACTGAAAGGGATTGGAAGGGACTGATGGGTGGTGGCGTGTGGTTACCTGCTGCTACATTCACTGATTCTTCACACGCTCTCCCTCACCTATTTTTAACTCTCTAACACACTCAATCTCTCTCTCTCTCTCTCTCTCTCTCTCTCTCTCTCTCTCTCTCTCTCTCTCTCTCTCTCTCTCTCTCTCTCTCTCTCTCTCTTTCTCTTTCTCTTTCCAGTTGGTTTTCTTTTTAACGGTAAAAGTTTATTTGACATTAAGACTCTAGTTTCGCTTATCACCTCGACACAGTCCTGCTCGTGCGTGAGGAGCGACACATCCAGTACTGACGGCCTGGTGTTGGGTGTTTCAGTGTCGCGTGGTCTCATTCGCCTGGAATTCAGTGCCTCATTTCTGAAAGCCGAGGTTCCGAAATGCTATTGAGTGTATTCCATTTGTATTCCCTTTCTGTCTTTCCTTCCTTCCTTCCTTCCTTCCTTCCTTCCTTCCTTCCTTCCTTCCCCTCCTCTCCTCCGCTCCCATCTATCATCTTCCATTGTCTCTTCCCTTGTGTCTCTTCCCTCTCCTCCTCCTCCTCGCCCCGCTGTGTCCTTGCCGTTGGGAGAGGATGGGAAGGTCTCGTAGATTACCGCTCTTCAACTTTCCATTAGTAAATATTCGAACTCGTATTTTATGGACATGTTTGGTGAGTGAATCTGTCTTGTCTATCCCATGATTACATCCTCAGCAGCGACGAAGAGGAGGAAGAATGAAGTTAGGAAGATGAAGATACGAAGGAGAAGGAAGAGGAGGAGGAGGAGGAGGAGGAGGAAGGTGTAGGTAGGAAGGAGAGAGAAGAGAGACTGACTTGACTGAACTCTGCTCTGCCCTGCTCTGCTCTGCTCTGCTCTGCTCTGCTCTGATAGGCGAGGCAATATTATACGAAATCATGGCAAGGAAAATGAGTTTGCCTAAGTAAGGGATTGCGTTTACGTAGAATACATTACACTTTATAGGATTTGTCGGCTCAGTTTCACCCAATTGACCGAGAGTGTAGATGGAGGTGGAAAGATTTTTTATTTATTTATTTATTTTTTTATTTAATTTTTTTTTTCTTTTCTTTTTGGTGCGTGTGCGTGTGTGTGGGTGTGACGGAATCAAGAGTAATGAGCACAAGCAGCATTAGCGTGGAACATATCACCTCATGCATGTTGAACCCATTCGGGGCGGGAAATTAAGTTCAGGTATACACGTGTGACCTTCAGATGTGCGTCTCACTTGTGGTGGTGGTGGTGGTGGTTATGGTGTGGTGGTTATGGTGTGGTGGTGTAATGGTGATAGCGGTGCTGTGTGGATTTTTTTGTGGTTATAGTGGTGATGTGTATGTGTTTGTGTGCCTGCCTGCCTGCCTCCCTGCCTGCCTGCCTGCTTGTCTGTATCCTTCCTTCCTTCCCTGCCTGTTTGCTTGCCTGCCTGTCAGCTTACCCGCCCCTGTGCTCTGCTTTGGACACGCCAGCACAAACAACCGGTTCGAGGAAAGCCAACGGTATGATATCACAAGAATATAAGGAAACAAAAAACGTACGACACACAAACAGATAACTTCAACGAGCCTTTACGTAGCATACACTCCTTCATAAACAAACACTCCAGTCTTACCTATGAATTTCTTGAACTAACATGAACTTTACACCATCCGTGGAGGTGTTTAGGCTTCAGCAGCAACCTGAAGAAACCACAACAACAACTATTAATACATCATGAGTCCCTGCTCTGCTCTGTTCTGCTCTGCTCTGCTCCGGCCATTCATCCATCCATCGCCAATCCAGTTTCCAAATAAGGAACATCAACTTTTCTAACGTACCTCCAAGGATGACTTAATCGCAAAGGTCCTTCAAGATTTCTACTTATATAAAAAGTTGAATGTGTTAGACAATAAACACGTGAAGAACTAGTATACGTTGCGGCAAACTATGTAAGTGTTGTTAGTGATAAGGAATATTTTGTTGTGTTACTGTGTGTGGCGGTAAAGCAGTGGTTAGCAGAGTGAAAAGAGAGGGAAAAAAGAGAAAATTATTGGACACAGCAGTAGGTACACATGAAGATTAATGAATGTGAGATTACAACATTTGATAACACTGATAACTGTAGCAATAAATATTTGTGTGTATATTTGTGTTTGTGTTTTTGTGTGTGTGTGTGTGAGACCTTGTTGGCAGGAAATTGCTCAATATAGATGCATGAATAGATGTATAAATAAATGAATACATATAATGAATTGATTGACGACAATAAAAACACTTATCAAGTTAAATTGGTGCATATCAGTATATATAAACATGCTTATATACTTTCAGATTGGATATTGCATACATGTATACGTATAGGTATAAAAAAGACGTATATACATATAGACGAGGATACATACACAATACTAAAAATATTTTGATTGAAAAGAATAAACCGATGCATGCATACTGAAAATACGTATACATGAAAAGACAGTGAATATCCATGGATAAATATATCTTAAATCTCTCTCTCTCTCTCTCTCTCTCTCTCTCTCTCTCTCTCTCTCTCTCTCTCTCTCTCTCTCTCTCTCTCTCTCTCTCTCTCTCTCTCTCTCTCTCTCCTCCCCCCTCCCTCTCTCTCCCTCTCTCCCTCGCCATGACTGCAGTGTGCTTGTTTTCATTCATGCATTCAGGAGCCATTTATTTGCGTGTTGCTCTTCCCTTCTCTCGAGAACTGCGTGTAAAGATAGATAGATAGATATTGATAGATATGTAGGTAGATAGATAGACAGAGAGAAAGAGAGAGTTATATGAATAGAGTGTCAAATGATTATTCAATTCCGTATCTGTGAAATCCTTGTATTTCTTTCTTTTCTCATACGCTTTATATTTTTTCTTTTTCATTTTCTTTTTCATCTTTTCTTTTTTCTCCCCCTTCACGTTGCATCCATTTTTCATCGCCTTAAAGTGCGTCTTGCGTGTTGGAGGAACTGCTCTATTTTGTCTCTGATTTACAAGTGCATGTAGTTTATTCACGCTCCGCAATGGCCACTATTTTTGCGCCGGGCTGGGGATTGTCAGGTTAGAGGCTATTAAATATTTCACGTTCGTACCTCCTGTATTTTTATAGCTTACGCCTTTTTTTATGGTGATGTAAGAGCATGTCAGGCAGTCACGGGATGCTTTAACGTTTTCATGATTTATATTCTTGAACGTCTTTGCTGTAAGGTGTGAGGTGGTGAGGACAGGTGTTGCGTTTATTAGTATAGTGTTACCTGTGTGAGGGTCCTGCTAATCCCCGCTGCCCAGGTTGACGCATCAGTGGAAGCTGCGGCTGGTGTTAAGGATGCAGTGCTTGTTGAACCTTTATTAGGCAGTGACCGGGTTCGAACTCAATCCCTGCAGTGTTTCAGGCAGACTTTCGCTACTGATCCGGTATTTATACTATCAAATGAACGTGTCGTATTTTTCCTCTTGCCTGCGGGGACCCACTATCATCAGACCGCCGGCAAAACTGTAATTTGTATTCTGAATCCTGTATTTCTTTATTCAACGACAACAAAGCCTATTTTTTCCGTCCGTTTTTCTAGGCCCCCGAGCCACTGTATATGTAAACTGTGTATGTAAACAAAAGGGGTAAACATAATTTGTCGGCTCCCACTAGTCGTAAAGTGTGATTACTGGTCAACGAGGCTGGGGCTCAACACGCTGGATTGTGTTGTGGTGGCAGGCGGTTGTTTGTCAGGCTTACCTTAATGGTGCATCACAAACTTCATCTTCGCGGCCGAGACTCGTAAGCTTGTTGAAGTACACACGACAACTGCTGCATCATGGCTCTTTCTGCCCCGTCGATCCCGTGGCACTGCGGCGTGGAGAAGAGGCAAGCAATTTGTGTTGGGTAAATATTCATGTATTGCCTGCGGGGACTCGAATCAGTGGGAGTCTGTATCAAAGGCTCATCACCCGCTGCAGAGACACTCGAATAATTAGCTGTGATACCAAAATGTTGCCGACTCATCCGGGATTGTAACTGTCTATTACAAGCAACTCAAATTGTTAAAGAAAGGGATGAAATGTACAAAAGAAACCCTTAATTTCCACCACCTTCCCACCTAATATCCGAGTCAGCTCTCCCAGGGATCGTCTGACGCGGCCCAAAATTAATTGTGTTGTACTTGAAGGAATTGCTGCAAACTTTGTTATCTTTCGAAGTCATTTTTCTCTGTTAGCCTCGCCAAGTAAGACTAAATAATGACGTGAGTTTCATGTTGGATCTAAAGGGACATTTGTGTTTAATTTGTTTTCTTTTTCATTACAGGTAAGGGATCCCTAGTGTGTGTGTGTGTGTGTGTGTGGCGTGGATACTGTTTTCACTGTCTCGGCAGGTAAGATAATGAACTCACTCAGGTGTTGGGTTTGTTTCCTCATTAAAAATCTCTTCCTTCGACGTGTGATTCAAGTGTTGGGGTCAGGTAAGGCAGTGTGTGTGTGTGTGTGTGTGTGTGTGTGTGTGTGTGTGTGTGTGCGTGTGCGCGTGTGCGTGTGCGTGTGTGTGTGTGTGTGTGAATAATAGGAAAGCCTCTGCCGGTGGTGGTGGTGGTGGTGGTGGTGGTGGGGGTGGTGGTTCGGGGATTCAAATGGCTCACACACGTGTTTCGAAATGCCAAAGTTATATCTTCCGGGTTCAACGTTCTTTTGGTGACCCAAGGATTCCCAAAAAGAGAGAGAGAGAGAGAGAGAGAGAGAGAGAGAGAGAGAGAGAGAGGAGAGAGAGAGAAGAGAGAGAGAGAGAGAGAGAGAGAGAGAGAGAGAGAGAGAGAGAGAGAGAGAGAGAGAGAGAGAGATATCCTGTCTGCCTAGGTTCAATGGCACTGGTAAGGTATCATCATCTCCATATTCATGACAACAAGTCACCCCTGTCAGTGTATACACAGTCACGGCTGGAACTACAAGCTTAACTAACACTCACATTTAATACTGATGTTTTCACGAATTAAAAAGCGAGTATTAGAAAAATCATGCAGTCCTTGCTCTTTTTTTTTTCTCCTTCGCCTCCACTTACTAAATCCTCCTTAATCCTCCTCTTGGATCCTTTCCTTGGAGGCGGTGCTTCGATGGGCACTAGACATTTTTTTTCGTCCTTGGAAGGAAAAGTCCCGACGTGAAGTACTCCAAGCAGTGCTGCGGCGTCCCTCAGCCCTAATGAACCCAATACAGACATCAAAGCCCATGCTGAAGGTCCTCGCGGTGCCTTGATACCAACGTCCTCTCTTCTTTAAACGGTGTGATCTCCGTGCCTGAAAACTTTCCTCCTCAAGGTCCAGGTACCCAAAGACGTACTGCCTCGGAGGTGTAGGCTTCTGGGAACGTTTTACTTGAGAGCCTCTGCGTCTGGGAACGTTTGTCTTTGAGTGTTGGCGCCAAGGAACGCTTTGTCTTAGAACATCGACATGCTGGTGTTCAGGTTCGGTCCCGAGGGAGAACAGACTGAATCTTCTTAAGAGGGAAGTGAAAATGGATTCATGATTTTACTTTATTATAAGAAAGTTTGGGATGCCTCGTATATCTTGTGGCTATGAGGTGCACACACACACACACACACACACACACACACACACACACACACACACACACACACACACACACACACACACACACACACACACACACACACACACCTGCGTTAGTAATCATGATGATGGATTTTGTCCTTTTAATCTGCGATCTAAGAACTCGTTGGAATGGCAATGCTCATTAGTAAAATTAACTCGGTGTCTGGATCTCGAGTTCTTGTTTTTTCTTTGTATTAAAGCAACCACGAAGTACTGGTGAAATACATGTTTTGACGATATAATAATTTTCCTGTGTGTGTGTGTGTGTGTGTGTGTGTGTGTGTGTGTGTGTGTGTGTGTGTATGTGTATGTATGCCATATGTATAGCTGTTCCCCTTTCAGCCTTACACTTCCGTCCTTCATCGATTTCAGCTTTTTCTCTCTTTTTATATAGAGTTTTTGGAGCGAATTTCACATACATATTTATATATATTTTTTCCATTTGTGTTTGATTCAAGTGTGAGAGTTTCAGCTTTTTTGAGGTTGAAGGGGAAAGTGGAAGGTGGTGAAAGGGGATGGGCGTGGCAGGGGTGTAGAAGGGTTACAGGTGTGAACGTGACAGGTGTGGGAACGTGAGGCTAAAACACTCAGGTCTGGAACACGTGGAAATAGGTTTTTTTTTGTGTGTGTGTGTGTGTGTGTGTGTTTGTGTTTGTGTTTGTGTTTGTGTATGTATGTATGTATGTGTGTGTGTGTGTTTGTCTTTTTTGTTTGCGTGTGGTATTGTTTTCCGTTGTGCTGGATGCTGGAGGGAAACGCAGGTGTGGCGAGGACTGGCACGAGGCAGGTGGAGGGAGTGGAGGGAAGGCGACATGTGTGGAGGGAAAGGTGGAAAGGAGGTAGAGAGAGGCTTGACGAGGCTTCCTGGAGGGTGTTGCCTCTCTCTCTCTCTCTCTCTCTCTCTCTCTCTCTCTCTCTCTCTCTCTCTCTCTCTCTCTCTCTCTCTCTCTCTCTCTCTCTCTCTCTCTCAATTCAGTATACACAATGGACTTACGTTCTCCCAATTCCCTTGAGATACATCGAAATTAGAAATGGTTAAGCGCGGGATGACAAAAATTGATATGTTTTCAATGCAACAAGCGAGAGAGAGAGAGAGAGAGAGAGAGAGAGAGAGAGAGAGAGAGAGAGAGAGAGAGAGAGAGAGAGAGAGAGAGAGAGAGAGAGAGAGAGAGAGAGAGAGAGAGAGAGAGAGAGAGAGAGAGAGACGCTGCCTGGTCGAATAAAAAATGGTTTTATCTCTAAAACGGGGTCTCCCAAAATCCAATCCAATCCTGCAATATATTTTATGGATTTAGCAAAGTTGAATCCCGGTTGTTATGAAACGTATGATGACATTCGCGGGTAACGGGATGGGAATAAAAAGATCAACATATAAGGACAAATATAGCCCTCGCCGATGATATTTTTTTCTCCTCTCTCTGTATCATATAATATCACATGGTCGGGAGTGGAGTGTAGGTGGTGTTGGGTGGCCGCGAGCAACACTTGGGAATGGGAGGAGGAGGTGAATGGTTATGTGTACGAGACAGAGGCAGAGGCAGGTGTCGGGCTCGGGTGTGGGGGCTGCAGACCATTAGTGTGGTAGCATGCATGTGTGGCGTATGTATGTATGTATGTGTGTGTGGTGGTATGCTACATTGTCTAACTTTCTCTAAACTCTACTGCCGAGGAAAATGAGAGGAATAGAAGCTCGTTGGCTCGCACACACTCACGCACTCACGCACTTATGCACTTACACACACATACTCACGGACTCAAAAGCATTGTTCACATTCACTTTCATTGAGCTTCATGTAATCGCATATGCAATCACGTACATACTCCTTCCTCTTTCTCTCTCTAATCCTATTCACTCTGTATCCTTCCTTCACCCTAACGTCCTTCCAACACCTTATACTTATCCTTTACACCCTCTGTCTCCCTCACCTCCCGTGCCTTCACCCTCCTCGACACACATGATGCTTGAGTACGATGGGTCTCGACAGAAGATACTGCTTGTTGCAAGTGCTACTCCCGCCACGCTTAATAGTGCGTCGCTAGTGGCAGCTTCCTGGGAGCCTGGCCCGCATTGCACTCCCTTTCCTCCTCCAGCTACCTACCTCCACCACCACCGCCACCTCCTCCTCCTCCTCCTCCTCCTCCTCCTCCTCCTCCTCCTCCTCCTCCTCCTCCTCCTCCTCCTCCTCCTCCTCCTCCACCACCACTGCCATTACCCCCACACCCCACCTACCAATGCCAGCACTGCCATCACCTACACCGACCCCGTTTTCAACTCGGCTCCTCCTCCTCCTCCTCCTCCTCCTCCTCCTCCTCCTCCTCCTCCTCCTCCTCCATCACGCCCTCATAACCTCTCGTCCCTCCTCTCTCATAACCTCTTGTCTCGTAAACTTTAGTCTCACAATTTTTCATCTCACTCGTGTCCTCTCTTTGCTGCCTCCTGCTCCTCCTCCTCCTCCTGTCTCTTCCTTTTCATCATCGTTGTCGCTGTTCTCCTCCTTCTCCTCTTCTCCTCTTCTTTTTTTCTTGTATTCTTATTTATATTCTTCTTCTTCTTCTTCTGGTCATGCATTTCATCGCTCTTTTCCAACTTTTCCTCCTCCTCCTCCTCCTCCTCCTCCTCCTCCTCCTTCTCCCATCTTTATCTTCATTCGTTCCTCCTCTTCTTCCTTCCACAAACAACCCTTGATGTCTTTTTTTTCATAAACCACCAACACACACACACACACACACACACACACACACACACACACACACACACACACACACACTAGTTCTTTTCACATTTTTATCTTTTCCCCATTCCTCCTCCCCTCCTCCATCATCCCTTTCCTCCTCCTCCTCTCCCTCCCCATTTCTACTCCTTCCTTAAATATAACCTTTCATTCCCAGCATCACAACTTTTCATTTCCATTCACCCACTCATCCATCTCTCTCTCTCTCTCTCTCTCTCTCTCTCTCTCTCTCTCTCTCTCTCTCTCTCTCTCTCTCTCTCTCTCTCTCTCTCTCTCGTCCATCCGTGCGTCATCAACTCCAGAAGAATGTTTGGAAATGTTTTGGTTGTCCTTCCGCTTTCCCTTCTGTTCCTGTTCTGTTTCCCTGCTTCATCGTAAACTGTTTCTTTTCTCTCTTTTTCTCTTTCTCTTTTATTCATCCTCTCTCTCTCTCTCTCTCTCTCTCTCTCTCTCTCTCTCTCTCTCTCTCTCTCTCTCTCCACCCCCATACGCTTTCTTTCTTTTCCTTTCTCCTGTCACCGTCAGTCGCGCTGTGATAACTTGTAAAATCTGTCTGCGTTTGGCATTTTCTTTTTATTTTCTCTTCCATTTGACTGTTTCCTTGTTGCATTATTTTCTCTCTATTTGTGTATGTATGTGTGTGTGTGTGGTGTGTGTGTGTGTGTGTGTGTGTCTCTCTTTGTGTGGTTGTCTGTTTTTATTTTCTATTTTCCTCTATATCCCTCTCTGCCTCATCATTCCTTCGTCAGTAGCAAGAAGAAAGAGCGTTGAGATATTGGTCTGTAGTCCCTGAATCAATTAACATGAATCTATACAAATCTATTTTCACATCAGTATTAACATCAGTATTGGAATTGGTATTAGTATTGATAAAGGTTTTCATATTGGTATAAGTATCGGTTTTATTTATCACGCCGGTATTGGTATTAGTGGAGTGGTACTAATAAAAACTTTGGGGTCGTGTTTCATATTGGTAATAATGTTTGGTCGGTAGTTGGAGGGAGTTTTGTTGACGGTACCGAGTTAGTGATCCAGGTGGGGCTACTGGTGTGTTATTGTCCTGGTTGCCGTCTCATCCTTGCCAGTAGGAAGGAGTGTAGAGGAGATATTGAACTTATTTTACCTTCTGTTCATTGCATTTCAGTAGCAATGGTAGCAATGATAATAATAGTAATAGTAATAGTAATAGTTGTTGTTGCCATTTATATATATTTTTTTGGGGGGTCAAATTTTATCCTTTTAGAAATACTGATTCCTACACTTGTATTATAAAATGATGCCAAAGTGGTAGTATTGTTTGCTAACGAGTCTTTGATACGTGTGGCTGCAACGACTAAACCAAATGTAATGCATAGTACGTACAATACCGATAAATTACACCGAGTACTGTACTTCTTCCTGACAGCATCGTTATCGGCCTCCAGAGCATGTATCGGTATTATTATTGGTCAAAATTTTGGTATTGGTAAACCTATAACGCTGTACAATAGTGTAGTGGTCATTACACCTCGCTGCTAATCCACGGTGCTGCCTTAGCGTGTGTGTGGGACGAATACTGGAACAATACAGAACAATGCGTCTTTCAGGGTTGTTATGGAAGCTGATGCCTGGATGGGAACGATGGCAAAGTGAGGTGATCAGGATGTCAAGGCCGTGTTTGCGTCCCACCACAGACAGGCTGAAAGGGCAAGCAGGTAGTAGGGATCAGGCTAGCTGGAGGTGCATCTCAATTTTACCCAAACCGATAAAGAAGGAAAACCGATCCACACATTTTTGGTGGGAGTAAAATAGAGGCTCGTATGTTAGGCATGATGCTGATGTTTACAGGGCTCTGCTGCACGTGTGTATGTGTGTGTGTATGTGTGTGTGTGTGTGTGTGTTTTCACTCACATACACACACACACACACGCACACACCTGAATTATCGAGAGAAAAAAACAACCCAGCTTAAACAATCCCCGTATTACCCCCCCTACCCCCCCCTTTACCTATACATTCCTATAAATAAAAGAGAAAAAAATAACCACACTATACAGAAAAGCGTTAATTTTTTTTCTCGTTTATTCCACGGTACATAATTTTTCTGGTTTTGTACTATTTTTTCTCCTTTCTTTTTCTTTTATTTTATTTTCGTCCTTTGTGTTAAGTTGTATATTTGGATTTAGTGTTCCCTGACGCCTCTTGTGTTGAGTGATACCTGTGTGTTTGTCGTCTCACCTGTCAGTCCGTAATTGATGAAGTAAAGAGATTGATTTTGTTTTGTTTTGTTTTGTCTTGACAGGTTACAATTGTCTGTCACACGGAGCCCAGGTAATGCTTTTTGTTTTGTGTTGTGTTGTGTGTGTGTGTGTGAGAAAGGGAGTGAAAGAAAAGGTAGAGAGAGAAAGAGAGACAGGGAGGAAAAAAGAGATGGTGTATTTTTGTTTTGTTTTTGTGTATATGTTTGTTTGTTTGTTTGGTGTTACACGTGTCTCTTTTTGTTTTATGTTTTTGTCTGTCTTTCTTCTTTGTCTTTTGCTCTATTTATGTTTTTGTTTCTGTTTCTCTTTCTTTCTCTTTTTCTCTTGCTCTCTCTCTCTCTCTCTCTCTCTCTCTCTCGCATTGCATTTACATATCTCCCTTTAATGCAAACATGAACGTGACTTATCGTAAAATATTTGCAAGACAAACCTAAACACCAAATTTACAACATAAACATGAATTAAAAAGTAAGAAAAAAAAGAAAGAAAGAAGAAGCAAACTAAAAATACCAAGGAAAGAGATAACAGAAAACTTTGAGTGCAAAAAAAAAAGTAAAAAAAAACTTATTAAGACCACGATGTTAATGCGATTAAAATACATTCAAAAAGTTAACAAAATATTAAATGATTGTTGTGTAAGTCTGAAATAACAATAAGAATAATAAAAAAGTACTTTTGTTTAATCTGGTTTTGAAGTACAAATTTATTTTCGCTTTCATGTGGTTATGCTCTCTCTCTCTCTCTCTCTCTCTCTCTCTCTCTCTCTCTCTCTCTCTCTCTCTCTCTCTCTCTCTCTCTCTTTCATTGGCCCTGTTTTGAAGGGAGAGGAGCCGCATTGGTGTGTCTGTGGCTTCCTTTTATACAATCACGGTTGTAGGGACCACTGATTTTACCCTTCCATCCATCCCCTCTGTTCATTAGTGCTCCTGTATCTCCGCTCTCTTCCTCCTCCTCTTCCTCTTCCTCCTTCTCCTTCTCCTTGTCATCAAAAACTAGTTAACGTTATTATTGTTGTCGGTAGTGAAAGTGGTAGTGATAGTGGTAGTGATAGTAGTTATGGCGGAGTTGTTAGTGATGGTGGTGGTGGTGGTGGTGGTGGTGGTGGTAAAGTTTGAGTGGGTTACTGATTAGGTTATCCTGCTTGTTAATACGTCTGGGTACACCGTCCACGTGTTTGTGTGTGTGGTGTGTCAGTGTGTGTGGTGTGTCAGTGTGTGTGTCAGTGTGTGTGTGTGTGTGTGTGTGTGTGTGTGTGTGCGTGTGTGTGCGTGTGTGTGTGTGTGCACGAGCGCGTTGGGCTGATTGCAAATTTCGCGTCCGTGCGTTAAAAGGACGAGGCCGTGTGAATTGTCCTTTTCATCTGTAATTTCATCTGTGTCTATCTCGTTTCTCTCTCTCTCTCTCTCTCTCTCTCTCTCTCTCTCTCTCTCTCTCTCTCTCTCTCTCTCTCTCTCTCTCTCTCTCTCTCTCTCTCGTCCCCAGGTGTTAACAGTCCCCTTAGTGATAACGTAACAACACTTTATAACCAAATCGTGTTGTCCGTCTCGCCACGTGCTTTGTGAAGGGACGACCCGCTCGGATTCACTATTCAATCAACGCCTTAATTACGTCTTTTGACTTTGCTGATGCGCTGGGGCTGAAAGAGTTCAATTGGGAAGAGGTATAAAAGGAAAAAAAAAGTCTAAAAAAAGAATTCTCCGTTGCCTTGAACTTTTCTAATCATATCCAATTTGTTTGCATGCATTAATTATTTGACTTTCTCAGGTGTGGAGGGAAGGAGAGAGGAAAGAAGAGAGGGAGGGAGGGAGGGAGTTAGGGAAAGGAGGAAGGGAAGGAGAGAGAGAGAGGGAGGGAGGTAAGGAGATAAGGAAGGGAAGAAGGTGATGAGGAGTGAAAGAGAGATGGAAGGATTGACACTATCTTCCTCCTCCTTTCTTAACCCATATTTGTTCCTCTTTCCATCTTAGTTTTCCTTCTCCATCCCCCATTCTTCTCTCCATTACTCGCCTCCCCACTCCATTCACCTTTCCTCCTCCTCTTCTCTCTTCTCCCCTCCTCTCACTCAACACCTAACTCCCCTCCCCTCCCCTCCCTTTCCCTCCCCTCTGCTTCACATCTCCTCCCTCCTTCCCTCCCTCCCTCCTCCAACTGTTGCATCCTCTCCCTCCCCCTAAGTCGCTCTCTCACCTCTCTTCTCTTTCTTCCATCTTTCTCTTCTTCTATTCTATTCCTCATTTCTTTTTTCAATCGTAATTTTCTCTTTTCCTAGTTTTTCCTCTTTCTTTTTTCCTATAATTTTGCTAAGCTCCTTCGTCTTTCATAATTTTTTTCCATTCTCTCTCATATCTTCCTTCCTTTTTCACTTCTCTCTCTACCTTTCTCTTACCCCTTTTATTATTCCTTCCTCTCCTCTTCCTCTGTTTACCTTCCGTTTCCTTATTTTTTTCACCCTTCATTCAATACCCTTCCCTTGCTCTCACTTCCTTCCCCTTGTTCTAACTCTTTCGTCCCCTCATTTTTTCTTTTCTCTCTTCCTCCTTCTTCTTCTCCCTCTTCCTGTGGCGCTGTGTTCTTTCTGCCTCATATTCCTCCCTCAGGTATCAAGGGGGGAGGGGAGGGGGGAGGGTAGTCTCTATACCTCCCTTTACCTGGAGAGACCTTACCTTACCTTACCTTACCTTACCTGGCAATCTGTGAGTCGTTGATTAGTAAGGTAACACCTGTCTGTGTCCTAATAGACGTTGAGGATGAGTATTGTTGTGGTGTTTGTATTGTTGTTGTTGTTGTTGTTGTTGTTGTTGTTGTTGTTGTTGCTACTTTTTTTTCTATTTGTTCTTCTTTTGTTTCCTTCTGTTTTTTTTATTTTTTTTCATATTTTTTACCGCTATACATTGTTGCACTTTTTTTTATATAGTAGTATTTTAATTACATCCTCTCTGTAGCTCTCTCTCTCTCTCTCTCTCTCTCTCTCTCTCTCTCTCTCTCTCTCTCTCTCTCTCTCTCTCTCTCTCTCTCTCTCTCTCTCTCTCTCTCTCTCTCTTTATATCATTTTATTCTTTCCTGTTATGTTTCTCGCTTGTTTGTTTTTCTTTTTTGCATATTTTTTCTGGTTACTGTGCTAATTTTTAACGTCCATTATCACACACACCAGATAAAACAAACAAAGAGAGAGAGAGAGAGAGAGAGAGAGAGAGAGAGAGAGAGAGAGAGAGAGAGAGAGAGAGAGAGAGAGAGAGAGAGAGAGAGAGAATTAGAAAACACTCATACACATGCAAACCCACACACACACATACATACACACACACACATTCAAACAAACCCGCTATATGACCTGTCTTTCCTCCCCTCCATTTCCCCTTCCCCCTCCCATCTCCTCTCCTCTCCCATTCTCTCTCCCCTCTCCTCTCCTCCTCTCCTCCCCTCCCCCTCCCATCCCTTCTCCTTCACCTAACATGGCTTCACCTCAATATTTTCCTTGTTGTTTGCTATAAATAGATACAACAGTCGTATATTTTTTTCCCCCTCCTTTCTTATTTCTTTCCCTTTTTTTCCCCCAAGATGTATTTTTTCCTTTGGGTTCTAAGAAGTAAACATCATTATGGTTCTTTTTTTTTCCGCGTCTTGTTGAGAGAGAGAGAGAGAGAGAGAGAGAGAGAGAGAGAGAGAGAGAGAGAGAGAGAGAGAGAGAATGTTGTTGGCTTGTGTAACGGAGCTTTGTGACAAAATGCATACCCTCCCGCTTAGCTTTCTCTCTCTCTCTCTCTCTCTCTCTCTCTCTCTCTCTCTCTCTCTCTCTCTCTCTCTCTCTCTCTCTCTCTCTCTCTCTCTCTCTCGTCCTAATAAAGCAGGAAGGAGAGATTCGGGTGATGTAGTGAGGTGAACAAAGATTTAGGAAAACAGCGAAGGGAATGTGGATCAAGAAGAATGTGTTTTGCTGAATTCTTGTAAATATTAAAGCGATTGATGATTGACGTCTACAGTTACTTGACCTGGGGCGGCGGCGGCTTCAGTTACTCAGTTTATGGGATGGCAAGGTACGCTGAGGGTTAAGAGTATCTATATAAAAGGACTTACGATGCTATGAACTCAGGTGTGTACGGAATGCAAGGTAGGGAACAGGTAGACAGGTAAAGGACCCCCCAAAACAGAATAATTAGGGATATAGGTAAATGCAAGTCTATATATATATATTATGATAATCAACGCAAATTCCAGGTTGGTCAGGGGAAAAAATATAGAATGTACGAATCATCATTTTCGTCATAAAATTTCAGGTCCTATTGGCAGGTTGAGGGAGAGGAGAAAAAAAAGAGAGAGAGAGAAAAAAGAATTATGTATAAAATATTTTGTTCCCACCCAAAATTGCGTTGAATAAAACCAAATTTATTCGCGTATATTAGGCATGTATTCCGTTGTGTTTTGCAGTGTGCAGTTATGTGTGGAGGGGGGGGGAGGGGGAGGGAAAGCGAGGAAGACGACACACACACACACACACACACACACACACACACACACACACACACACACACACACACACACACACACACACACACACACACACACACACACACACACACACAGATAGAAATAGATAGATAGATAGATAGATAGAGAGAGAGAGAGAGAGAGAGAGAGAGAGAGAGAGAGAGAGAGAGAGAGAGAGAGAGAGAGAGAGAGAGAGAGAGAGAGAGAGGATGAAAGGGGGCTGGGAAGGATTAGGAAGGGGAGAGAGACTTAAAAGGAGGGGAAAAGGAAAAAGGTAAGACCACTAAGAGTAAATGGAAGAGAGAGAGAGAGAGAGAGAGAGAGAGAGAGAGAGAGAGAGAGAGAGAGAGAGAGAGAGAGAGAGAGAGAGAGAGAGAGAGAGAGAGAGAGAGAGAGAGAGAGAAGAAAAAAAAATAATAGGGGAAAAGGCGAAGAAACCATTACCCAACAAAAGTTCTGATTCTAAATTGTTAAAACGTCCACCATTAGAGGTCGTGGCCTCGTTAGCTCCTCCTCCGCACGTTTGTTGACATGTTACCGATGGAGGTGATAGTAACGACCTCACACAAACAGATCTTACCCTTAACACCCCGTCTCCCTATCTCCCCATCTCCCTATCTCCCCATCTCTCCATCTTTCCTCCTCCCTCCTCTATCACATCCTACCTTCCTTCCTTCCTTCCTCTCACTACCCTTCCTATACCCAGAAGTGATACCTCATTACTCCCTGTCCAGCACTAAAGGTGAGAATGATACTCCCTCCTCACTCATTTTTTGGTATGTCTCCTCCTCCTCCTCCTCCTCCTCCTCCTCCTCCTCCTCCTCCTCCTCCTCCTCCTCCTCCTCTTCCTCTTCCTCCTCCTTATAACTGCTTCCTTCCTCCACTCTATGTCTTCCTTCATCATCAGTCTCTCTCTAATAATTTTCTACTCCTTTATTTTTATTTTTTCATCTTTCCTTCACTTTTTTCTCTCTTCTACAGCCTAAGATTATTTTTTTTTGCCTCCTCTTCGTCTTCCTTGTCCTCGTCCTTGTCCTCGTCCTTGTCCTCGTCCTCGTCCTCGTTCGTGTTTTCCTGCCATCATGATAACTTGAACAATGTCATCCGCGGATTATTTTTATCCCTTTTAAGGAGCGGGAAAAACCTTGTGATGAATTGGTTTTCCTGGAACACAACCTTTTTTATCGTCTCTCTCTAGGGACACACACACACACACCACACACACACACACACACACACACCACACACACAGAGGAGGTGTTGACAAGGCCTCCACTCACACAGTCTCGCAGGGCTTCTCATAAACACTCCTCTGAGGCGGATGAGCAACATTAGTCTTAATTTCTCGCTGGAGGGTAATAATCCAGCAAGAGTGTGGTGGTGGTGGTGGTGGTGGTGGTGGTGGTGGTGGTGGTGGTGGTGGTGGTGGTGGTGGTGGTGGTGGGGTGGTGGTGGTGGTAAAAGAAGTTGAAAATCAGGGGAAATAACCACGAGAGGATTTTTTTTTCTTAGTTCTTTTGCTTTTATTTGCTCTTATTCTCTTATATAGTGTGTGTTAGAGAGAGAGAGAGAGAGAGAGAGAGAGAGAGAGAGAGAGAGAGAGAGAGAGAGAGAGAGAGAGAGAGAGAGAGAGAGAGAGAGAGAGAGAGAGAGAGAGAAAAATAAAAAAGAGAGAAAAAGAGATGATGAAAAGAAAACGAGGAAGAATTTCGTTTCAGCCTTTTAATTTTCCTTCATTGTAACCTTCTCTCTTTGTCCTCTATTTATTATTTTTTTCTCTCTCTTCCTACTCCTTCATCGTTCCTCTTCCTCATTCACTGTTACCTCTTCTTCCTCATTATCTTCACCGTTATCCTCAATTTTTCTTCTTTTCGTGTTTCTCTTCTCTTTCTTTCCTTTTATCCCTTGAGGCTTTCACCGGTTTGGCTTCTTTGGTGAGGTTCTGGTCTTTCCAACTCTTTTTCTTTATTTTTATCTTTATTTAAACATCAGCTAGTCTCACGTTTGCTGTATAGTCATGCTTGTCGTCCCTCGGTATTCATTCGTAGTTGTCGTTGTTGTTGTCGTGTGTTAATTAATGGCGCTTCCAAAGTCTCCTTGGAGGCATCCGTGTTTGGTTCGTGAATGTGTGTTGCGCATTCCTCATCTATTAACTTTATTTCTCATATGTCAAGGTTGTGTTTCGTCGGCGAGAAGGAGGAGGAAGAGGAGGAGGAGGAAGGAGGAAGGGACGAGTTTTTCCTTGGTTTTCTTTGTTTGAGTTTTGCTTGTGGTCTCTCAGGGGAAATTGTGTTAAGAGAAGCGACGAAAGTTATGGTCGAGGCCAAAGCTGTGATTGATGGATTGACAAGCTATTTCCAGTATGTCATTGTAGCACTAATGTAACTGAAGCAAAAATACAAAAAATACTAATGAACAGAACGCGAGTAAAAAGAATTAAGAGGAGGAACATTTATGCAGGAGGTGATGATCGATTAACGAGGAGCCGTGACCTTTCCCGTTCGCCCGTGCTGCTGCTGCTGTTCCGTAGCCGCTGCTCTTTGGGAAGCGTGGAGGTGGGCGAATGACAACATATACAGCATCGAACAGCTAACGCACGATGGTTTGGAGGAGAGGAATACCATAACACTACACCACAATATTACAACACCACAACACCACACCATTACAACACCACAACACAACAGCACCAAAAGAACACAACACCACAAGGCTTCAATGGTTCACAATTTCTCAACACCATAACAACTCACCATCCCAAAGCCTCAACACCACAACACCACACTCACTCCTTGGTTAATAAACGGAACTTCAGTCTCACCTTCAACACACTCCAAACACACTTTTTTCTTATAACTATTTCACTGTTTCCCCTTGAGTGTGCGTCCTTAATGCTAGCGTGGGGGGGAGGGGGGGGGGATTATATACATGTTCGTTTATATCAGTTTTCTCAGAGTTGGGTGATGGGTAAAGTGAGTCACACAGTGTTGTTATAATGGTGTTTGGACCTAAAACAACTTGCATACTGTTGATTTAATGGTGTTTAGCGTGGGACAGTTTGACCGCCGTGTGTGGAGTGCAGGATGACCGGCCTCCATCCAACTGTGACAAGTGTGAGGCCAGTCTCGTCCTTGGCTATTTTTTGGTATATGTTCACGAATTCTTCAATGTTTCTTGTGCAATGTGAGAAAATTTCGCTGGTGTCATTGTACATTTATTTTTGAGATGTTCGTATTGCCGTGAAATTCTTCGTTGCACGGCACTTGCAGACAGCTGAAGGACGTTAATATCCTTGTGTGTGTGTGTGTGTGTGTGTGTGTGCGTGTGTGGAAGGGGGGGAGGGAAGAAGTGACTGGTGCGGCGGATATTAGCTTTGGAATTACAGTCGTGAGTTAGTGTGTAGTCAGCCATTAGGAGACAAGTGTAGTTAAGTTGAGAGCATCTGCATCCATCCGTCACCTCCCTCTGTATGTTCTTGGGGTGTTCTGTCCTATTGTTCAAGGCTGCCGCCGCCGCCGCCACCTACCTGCCTTGTCGATGAGAATTGCGAGAAATGCCTTCGTGCTATTTCAGTTTGTCGTAACCTACCTGGCTTTCCCCTTGTCTTCTCTCCCATTTTTCTTTCTTTTCTTCAATCTCCTTTAATTCTCTTTCTATTCTCTTCACTTTCCTTCCCTTCCCCTTCCCTTCTCTTTCCCTCCTCTTTTGAGCGATGCAATGTATGTCAAATGAGAGTTCCCTTTAATTGGAGGGGACATTACCCCATCAAAGAGGCGTGTCATTATGCCATTGCCTTTGACGTGTGAATTTTGTCAACTCTAACGCAAAATCAACCTGTACTTACGTCAACTTTTATATATATACCCTGGGTCCAATATTTTCGAATCGTTTTGATGAACCTTGCACACACACACACACACAATAAATAAAATAAAATAAAAAAATCCACCTCTTCGTTCGACAGCACAGGCCAACATTGCATTTGTTTCCCAGTTAAAAAAAAAAGAAGAAAAGAGAAAGAAAGAAAACTGACAACGCACGTATACATAAAGGAAAGGTGTGTGTGTGGGTGTGTGCGTGTGTGTGTGTGTGTGTGTGTGTGTGTTGTTTTCAGGGCAGGCTTAGCTCGTGTCCACCGCAATATATTGAGTTGTGGCGAAATTGCTGCAACGAAAGAAAGATACAAAAGGGGGATTAATACAGGGTTATGGAAGAGGAAATTCGTCTTGCTTTACTGTAAACGTCAGAGAATTAACTTGTCAAGGCAGACAGGCAGCAGCGGCGGCCACACAGCTGGGTCCGGCGAGGCAGGGACACGAGGGAGGGAGGGAGGGAGACCAGGAAAGTGAGAGGTGGTGGCTAGTAGGGATGGATTTGAGGGAGTGAACGAGTGGGCGTGAGGAATGATACATGAGTGGGGAGGGAGAGGAGAGGGCGTTGATGTGAGGTGGATGGGAGTGAGGAGGTTCAAGTGTTTACATAGAAAAGAGTGGATGCAAGGAGGGAGAAGGGAGCCAGGTAAGGGAAGGAGAGGAAGGGACGTAGGGAAAGGTGGTGTGAGGCTGCGAGTGTTGGGAACGGCACCATAAGCGAGTCTGGAATACCTGTTGTGGTTCCGTTGAGTGGGACTGCCCGAGAGCTTCACTTAATAGATATTGAACGCAGGTGTAAGAACGTTTTACCGCTTTGTTGACCTTTGTCCTTCTTAACGTGCAGGTAACGGCCTCGAGACAGGTTGTGTGTGTGTGTGTGTGTGTGTGTGTGTGTGTGTGTGTGTGTGTGTGTGTGTGTGTGTGTGTGTCTGTGGATGCTTTTTATATGTAATGTTTTTAGTAATTGTTTTCAAGCCTTTATAACACACACACACATTAGCCTTTATCACACACACACACACACACACACACACACACACACACACACACACACACACACACACACACACACACACACACACACACA
>JAPQNM010000004.1:9389792-9407292 GCA_029783475.1 Metacarcinus magister
ATTCTCCTTCACCATTTTATTTTTCGCTCCCCCCATAACTTTATTCATCTCCTCTGTTTCTCTTTCAGGCCCTTACTTCCTTCCCTCCTCTTCCTCCTCCTCTTACGTGCCCTTCTGTCGTTGCCTGCCATTCTATCCTTATCCCTCCCTCCTTTCTCTCCCTCTCTCCCTTCCTTCCCTGCTTCCCTTCCATCCTTCCTTCCTTCCCAGCATAGGTCAGGTCGCCCCTCTCCCTCTCTCCCTGGTCTCATGCATTACTTTCTTGTTTACTGTATATTGCCTTCATCGCCCGGTGTTCTCTGCTTTCTATCTACAACACGGCCAGGAGATAAGAGGCATGACAGGGACACACACACACACACACACACACACACACACACACACACACACACACACACACACACACACACACACACACACACACACACACACACACATGCATACACCGTCCTGAAAATATAATCATTCCTATAAAACAAAAAATAATCTAATTAACTTAAGCTTCAACTCAAAATTTTTATCTACCACAAAAAACATGAATATACATAAATAAAAAAAGGATGAATAAAAAAAAATGAATAAATCTATGAAGAAAAAAAAAGGGAATATTATAGTGAAGAAAGAAGGGAATGGAGGGAACAGATAGAGAAGAGAAGGTTACTTACTATGCGTGTGTGTGTGTGTGTGTGTGTGTGTGTGTGTGTGTGTGCGTGCATGCATGTTTGGGGCGGTGCCGGATGTGGGAAGAGTAGGAAGTATAAAATGAGGTTAAAAGAGATGAGAGAATAATGGGAATTGGATAACAGGTAAATGCAAGGAACAATAGAATAACAGGAGGTGAAAGTAAAAGTGTAAAGCGAATGGGAGGAACAGGAAGAAGAATGAGAAGTAAAGGAAGGAAGGAAGGAAAGGTAAATAAGGACGAGGAACGAACTGAAGAACAAAAAAAGAGAAGAAGGGTAAGAACAAGATCGAGGAGGAGGAGGAGGAGGAGGCAGTTCCTTCTGGGAGGCTAATGTGGTTGCTGGTTTCTTAAGTGTTTGTGGAGTGGTTGGCGCCCTGTAGCTGGTGTGGAGAGGGAGGGAGTGAGTGGGTGGAGTGGGAATACAAGGGAGTGGGTGGAGGGGGAATGCGAGGCTGTATTTAGGTTTGCTTGTATGCATGTTTTTTTGTCTGCATCTCTCTCTCTCTCTCTCTCTCTCTCTCTCTCTCTCTCTCTCTCTCTCTCTCTCTCTCTCTCTCTCTCTCTCTCTCTCTCTCTCTCGCCAAGTGTACTAGGAAACCTGCTGCTGCTCGTCTTCATCACTCCTCCTCCTCCTCCTCCTCCTCCTCCTCCTCCTCCTCCTCCTCCTCCTCCTCTCCACCGAGCGAGCGGTGGGAATTGAATTGTTTTCTGCCTCTATATACCTAATTCTAATGAGCCTTATCTTGATGCAGCAGCATTTAAGAATGAAAATAAATAACTTCCATAGCCATTGGCACCGGTGACAGAGTCAGTAGTGAAGATTTTGATCGGCCGGTCATGACCGAGCGAGCGGTGGGAATTGAATTGTTTTCTGCCTCTATATACCTAATTCTAATGAGCCTTATCTTGATGCAGCAGCATTTAAGAATGAAAATAAATAACTTCCATAGCCATTGGCACCGGTGACAGAGTCAGTAGATAAGATTTTGTTCGGTCACTCATGACCGAGCGAGTGGTGGGAATTGAATTGTTTTCTGCCTCTATATACCTAATTATAGTGAGCCTTATCTTGATGCAGCAGCATTTAAGAATGAAAATAAATAACTTCCATAGCCATTGGCACTGGTGACAGAGTCAGTAGTGAAGATTTTGATCGGCCGGTCATGACCGAGCAAGCGGTGGGAATTGAATTGTTTTCTGCCTCTATATACCTAATTCTAATGAGCCTTATCTTGATGCAGCAGCATTTAAGAATGAAAATAAATAACTTCCATAGCCATTGGCACCGGTGACAGAGTCAGTAGTGAAGATTTTGATCGGCCAGTCATGACCGAGCGAGCGGTGGGAATTGAATTGTTTTCTGTCTCTATATACCTAATTCTAGTGAGCCTTATCTTGATGCAGCAGCATTTAAGAATGAAAATAAATAACTTCCATAGCCATTGGCACCGGTGACAGAGTCAGTAGTGAAGATTTTGATCGGCCGGTCATGACCGAGCGAGCGGTGGGAATTGAATTGTTTTCTGCCTCTATATACCTAATTCTAATGAGCCTTATCTTGATGCAGCAGCATTTAAGAATGAAAATAAATAACTTCCATAGCCATTGGCACCGGTGACAGAGTTAGTAGATAAGATTTTGTTCGGCCACTCATGACCGAGCGAGCGGTGGGAATTGAATTGTTTTCTGCCTCTATATACCTAATTATAGTGAGCCTTATCTTGATGCAGCAGCATTTAAGAATGAAAATAAATAACTTCCATAGCCATTGGCACCGGTGACAGAGTCAGTAGTGAAGATTTTGATCGGCCGGTCATGACCGAGCGAGCGGTGGGAATTGAATTGTTTTCTGCCTCTATATACCTAATTCTAGTGAGCCTTATCTTGATGCAGCAGCATTTGAGAATGAAATAAATAACTTCCATAGCCATTGGCACCGGTGACAGAGTCAGTAGTGAAGATTTTGATCGGCCGGTCATGACCGAGCGAGTGGTGGGAATTGAATTGTTTTCTGCCTCTATATACCTAATTCTAGTGAGCCTTATCTTGATGCAGCAGCATTAAAGAATGAAAATAAATAACTTCCATAGCCATTGGCACCGGTGACAGAGTCAGTAGTGAAGATTTTGATCGGCCGGTCATGACCGAGTGAGCGGTGGGAATTGAATTGTTTTCTGTCTCTATATACCTAATTCTAGTGAGCCTTATCTTGATGCAGCAGCATTTAAGAATGAAAATAAATAACTTCCATAGCCATTGGCACCGGTGACAGAGTCAGTAGTGAAGATTTTGATCGGCCGGTCACGACCGAGCGAGCGGTGGGAATTGAATTGTTTTCTGCCTCTATATACCTAATTCTAATGAGCCTTATCTTGATGCAGCAGCATTTAAGAATGAAAATAAATAACTTCCATAGCCATTGGCACCGGTGACAGAGTCAGTAGTGAAGATTTTGATCGGCCACTCATGACCGAGCGAGCGGTGGGAATTGAATTGTTTTCTGCCTCTATATACCTAATTATAGTGAGCCTTATCTTGATGCAGCAGCATTTAAGAATGAAAATAAATAACTTCCATAGCCATTGGCACCGGTGACAGAGTCAGTAGTGAAGATTTTGATTGGCCGGTCATGACTGAGCGAGCGGTGGGAATTTAATTGTTTTCTGCCTCTATATACTTAATTCTAGTGAGCCTTATCTTGATGCAGCAGCATTTAAGAATGAAAATAAATAACTTCCATAGCCATTGGCACCGGTGACAGAGTCAGTAGTGAAGATTTTGATCGGCCGGTCATGACCGAGCGAGCGGTGGGAATTGAATTGTTTTCTGCCTCTATATACCTAATTCTAGTGAGCCTTATCTTGATGCAGCAGCATTTGAGAATGAAATAAATAACTTCCATAGCCATTGGCACCGGTGACAGAGTCAGTAGTGAAGATTTTGATCGGCCGGTCATGACCGAGCGAGTGGTGGGAATTGAATTGTTTTCTGCCTCTATATACCTAATTCTAGTGAGCCTTATCTTGATGCAGCAGCATTAAAGAATGAAAATAAATAACTTCCATAGCCATTGGCACCGGTGACAGAGTCAGTAGTGAAGATTTTGATCGGCCGGTCATGACCGAGTGAGCGGTGGGAATTGAATTGTTTTCTCTCTCTATATACCTAATTCTAGTGAGCCTTATCTTGATGCAGCAGCATTTAAGAATGAAAATAAATAACTTCCATAGCCATTGGCACCGGTGACAGAGTCAGTAGTGAAGATTTTGATCAGCCGGTCACGACCGAGCGAGCGGTGGGAATTGAATTGTTTTCTGCCTCTATATACCTAATTCTAATGAGCCTTATCTTGATGCAGCAGCATTTAAGAATGAAAATAAATAACTTCCATAGCCATTGGCACCGGTGACAGAGTTAGTAGATAAGATTTTGTTCGGCCACTCATGACCGAGCGAGCGGTGGGAATTGAATTGTTTTCTGCCTCTATATACCTAATTATAGTGAGCCTTATCTTGATGCAGCAGCATTTAAGAATGAAAATAAATAACTTCCATAGCCATTGGCACCGGTGACAGAGTCAGTAGTGAAGATTTTGATTGGCCGGTCATGACTGAGCGAGCGGTGGGAATTGAATTGTTTTCTGCCTCTATATACTTAATTCTAGTGAGCCTTATCTTGATGCAGCAGCATTTAAGAATGAAAATAAATAACTTCCATAGCCATTGGCACCGGTGACAGAGTCAGTAGTGAAGATTTTGATCGGCCGGTCATGACCGAGCGAGCGGTGGGAATTGAATTGTTTTCTGCCTCTATATACCTAATTCTAGTGAGCCTTATCTTGATGCAGCAGCATTTGAGAATGAAATAAATAACTTCCATAGCCATTGGCACCGGTGACAGAGTCAGTAGTGAAGATTTTGATCGGCCGGTCATGACCGAGCGAGTGGTGGGAATTGAATTGTTTTCTGCCTCTATATACCTAATTCTAGTGAGCCTTATCTTGATGCAGCAGCATTAAAGAATGAAAATAAATAACTTCCATAGCCATTGGCACCGGTGACAGAGTCAGTAGTGAAGATTTTGATCGGCCGGTCATGACCGAGTGAGCGGTGGGAATTGAATTGTTTTCTGTCTCTATATACCTAATTCTAGTGAGCCTTATCTTGATGCAGCAGCATTTAAGAATGAAAATAAATAACTTCCATAGCCATTGGCACCGGTGACAGAGTCAGTAGTGAAGATTTTGATCGGCCGGTCACGACCGAGCGAGCGGTGGGAATTGAATTGTTTTCTGCCTCTATATACCTAATTCTAATGAGCCTTATCTTGATGCAGCAGCATTTAAGAATGAAAATAAATAACTTCCATAGCCATTGGCACCGGTGACAGAGTTAGTAGATAAGATTTTGTTCGGCCACTCATGACCGAGCGAGCGGTGGGAATTGAATTGTTTTCTGCCTCTATATACCTAATTATAGTGAGCCTTATCTTGATGCAGCAGCATTTAAGAATGAAAATAAATAACTTCCATAGCCATTGGCACCGGTGACAGAGTCAGTAGTGAAGATTTTGATCGGCCGGTCATGACCGAGCGAGCGGTGGGAATTGAATTGTTTTCTGCCTCCATATACCTAATTCTAATGAGCCTTATCTTGATGCAGCAGCATTTAAGAATGAAAATAAATAACTTCCATAGCCATTGGCACCGTTGACAGATTCAGTAGATAAGATTTTGTTCGGCCAGTCATGACCGAGCGAGCGGTGGGAATTGAATTGTTTTCTGCCTCTATATACCTAATTCTAATGAGCCTTATCTTGATGCAGCAGCATTTAAGAATGAAAATAAATAACTTCCATAGCCATTGGCACCGGTGACAGAGTCAGTAGTGAAGATTTTGATCGGCCGGTCATTACCGAGTGAGTGGTGGGAATTGAATTGTTTTCTGCCTCTATATACCTAATTCTAATGAGCCTTATCTTGATGCAGCAGCATTTAAGAATGAAAATAAATAACTTCCATAGCCATTGGCACCGTTGACAGATTCAGTAGATAAGATTTTGTTCGGCCAGTCATGACCGAGCGAGCGGTGGGAATTGAATTGTTTTCTGCCTCTATATACCTAATTCTAATGAGCCTTATCTTGATGCAGCAGCATTTAAGAATGAAAATAAATAACTTCCATAGCCATTGGCACCGGTGACAGAGTCAGTAGTGAAGATTTTGATCGGCCGGTCATTACCGAGTGAGTGGTGGGAATTGAATTGTTTTCTGCCTCTATATACCTAATTCTAGTGAGCCTTATCTTGATGCAGCAGCATTTAAGAATGAAAATAAATAACTTCCATAGCCATTGGCACCGGTGACAGAGTCAGTAGTGAAGATTTTGATTGGCCGGTCATGACTGAGGGAGCGGTGGGAATTGAATTGTTTTCTGCCTCTATATACTTAATTCTAGTCAGCCTTATCTTGATGCAGCAGCATTTAAGAATGAAAATAAATAACTTCCATAGCCATTGGCACCGGTGACAGAGTCAGTAGTGAAGATTTTGATCGGCCGGTCATGACCGAGCGAGCGGTGGGAATTGAATTGTTTTCTGCCTCTATATACCTAATTCTAGTGAGCCTTATCTTGATGCAGCAGCATTTGAGAATGAAATAAATAACTTCCATAGCCATTGGCACCGGTGACAGAGTCAGTAGTGAAGATTTTGATCGGCCGGTCATGACCGAGCGAGTGGTGGGAATTGAATTGTTTTCTGCCTCTATATACCTAATTCTAGTGAGCCTTATCTTGATGCAGCAGCATTAAAGAATGAAAATAAATAACTTCCATAGCCATTGGCACCGGTGACAGAGTCAGTAGTGAAGATTTTGATCGGCCGGTAATGACCGAGTGAGCGGTGGGAATTGAATTGTTTTCTGTCTCTATATACCTAATTCTAGTGAGCCTTATCTTGATGCAGCAGCATTTAAGAATGAAAATAAATAACTTCCATAGCCATTGGCACCGGTGACAGAGTCAGTAGTGAAGATTTTGATCGGCCGGTCACGACCGAGCGAGCGGTGGGAATTGAATTGTTTTCTGCCTCTATATACCTAATTCTAATGAGCCTTATCTTGATGCAGCAGCATTTAAGAATGAAAATAAATAACTTCCATAGCCATTGGCACCGGTGACAGAGTTAGTAGATAAGATTTTGTTCGGCCACTCATGACCGAGCGAGCGGTGGGAATTGAATTGTTTTCTGCCTCTATATACCTAATTATAGTGAGCCTTATCTTGATGCAGCAGCATTTAAGAATGAAAATAAATAACTTCCATAGCCATTGGCACCGGTGACAGAGTCAGTAGTGAAGATTTTGATCGGCCGGTCATGACCGAGCGAGCGGTGGGAATTTAATTGTTTTCTGCCTCCATATACCTAATTCTAATGAGTCTTATTTTGATGCAGCAGCATTTAAGAATGAAAATAAATAACTTCCATAGCCATTGGCACCGGTGACAGATTCAGTAGATAAGATTTTGTTCGGCCAGTCATGACCGAGCGAGCGGTGGGAATTGAATTGTTTTCTGCCTCTATATACCTAATTCTAATGAGCCTTATCTTGATGCAGCAGCATTTAAGAATGAAAATAAATAACTTCCATAGCCATTGGCACCGGTGACAGAGTCAGTAGTGAAGATTTTGATCGGCCGGTCATTACCGAGTGAGTGGTGGGAATTGAATTGTTTTCTGCCTCTATATACCTAATTCTAGTGAGCCTTATCTTGATGCAGCAGCATTTAAGAATGAAAATAAATAACTTCCATAGCCATTGGCACCGGTGACAGAGTCAGTAGTGAAGATTTTGATTGGCCGGTCATGACTGAGGGAGCGGTGGGAATTGAATTGTTTTCTGCCTCTATATACTTAATTCTAGTGAGCCTTATCTTGATGCAGCAGCATTTAAGAATGAAAATAAATAAATTCCATAGCCATTGGCACCGGTGACAGAGTCAGTAGTGAAGATTTTGATCGGCTGGTCATGACCGAGCGAGCGGTGGGAATTGAATTGTTTTCTGCCTCTATATACCTAATTCTAGTGAGCCTTATCTTGATGCAGCAGCATTTGAGAATGAAATAAATAACTTCCATAGCCATTGGCACCGGTGACAGAGTCAGTAGTGAAGATTTTGATCGGCCGGTCATGACCGAGCGAGTGGTGGGAATTGAATTGTTTTCTGCCTCTATATACCTAATTCTAGTGAGCCTTATCTTGATGCAGCAGCATTAAAGAATGAAAATAAATAACTTCCATAGCCATTGGCACCGGTGACAGAGTCAGTAGTGAAGATTTTGATCGGCCGGTAATGACCGAGTGAGCGGTGGGAATTGAATTGTTTTCTGTCTCTATATACCTAATTCTAGTGAGCCTTATCTTGATGCAGCAGCATTTAAGAATGAAAATAAATAACTTCCATAGCCATTGGCACCGGTGACAGAGTCAGTAGTGAAGATTTTGATCGGCCGGTCACGACCGAGCGAGCGGTGGGAATTGAATTGTTTTCTGCCTCTATATACCTAATTCTAATGAGCCTTATCTTGATGCAGCAGCATTTAAGAATGAAAATAAATAACTTCCATAGCCATTGGCACCGGTGACAGAGTTAGTAGATAAGATTTTGTTCGGCCACTCATGACCGAGCGAGCGGTGGGAATTGAATTGTTTTCTGCCTCTATATACCTAATTATAGTGAGCCTTATCTTGATGCAGCAGCATTTAAGAATGAAAATAAATAACTTCCATAGCCATTGGCACCGGTGACAGAGTCAGTAGTGAAGATTTTGATCGGCCGGTCATGACCGAGCGAGCGGTGGGAATTTAATTGTTTTCTGCCTCCATATACCTAATTCTAATGAGTCTTATTTTGATGCAGCAGCATTTAAGAATGAAAATAAATAACTTCCATAGCCATTGGCACCGGTGACAGATTCAGTAGATAAGATTTTGTTCGGCCAGTCATGACCGAGCGAGCGGTGGGAATTGAATTGTTTTCTGCCTCTATATACCTAATTCTAATGAGCCTTATCTTGATGCAGCAGCATTTAAGAATGAAAATAAATAACTTCCATAGCCATTGGCACCGGTGACAGAGTCAGTAGTGAAGATTTTGATCGGCCGGTCATTACCGAGTGAGTGGTGGGAATTGAATTGTTTTCTGCCTCTATATACCTAATTCTAGTGAGCCTTATCTTGATGCAGCAGCATTTAAGAATGAAAATAAATAACTTCCATAGCCATTGGCACCGGTGACAGAGTTAGTAGTGAAGATTTTGTTCGGCCACTCATGACCGAGCGAGCGGTGGGAATTGAATTGTTTTCTGCCTCTATATACCTAATTCTAGTGAGCCTTATCTTGATGCAGCAGCATTTAAGAATGAAAATAAATAACTTCCATAGCCATTGGCACCGGTGACAGAGTCAGTAGTGAAAATTTTGATTGGCCGGTCATGACCGAGCGAGCGGTGGGAATTGAATTGTTTTCTGCCTCTATATACTTAATTCTAGTGAGCCTTATCTTGATGCAGCAGCATTTAAGAATGAAAATAAATAACTTCCATAGCCATTGGCACCGGTGACAGAGTCAGTAGTGAAGATTTTGATCGGCCGGTCATGACCGAGCGAGCGGTCATGTACCTAACTTACGAAATGTCGATTCAAAAGACGTCGCTAGTGGCCTGACATCGCTTGCCAGGAAGTAGTGGTAGCAGTAGTGGTAGTGACAATAGTGATAGTCTGGTCTTGGTTAGCCTTCCTTTCCCTGCCAGCCATGGCTGGGGAGAGAAGCCTTTACCCTTACTATCCTGTATCCTTCACTCTAGATTAGATAGTGTACTCACAAACAGCCTCGTAAGGGCCAGCAGGCCTGTTGCTGTTTGTTCTTCTTATGTGTTCCTATGTGTTCCTCCTCCTCCTCAAGTACTTCCCACAGGCTCCTAACTTCTAATTTCCGTTCCGGTTTCTTTCTCTTCCTCTTCATCCTCCCCCTCCTTCTCATCTCAGCTATCTTCCTCTTCCTCTTCCTCTTCCTCATCCTCCTCCTCTTCCTCTTTGCCGGCGCCTCAGTCTGCTCGTTGTGTCGCTCATCGCTGCCTTGTTGTAGTTCTTGTCCTTTTTTTTTATTTTTTTTTTTATTTCTTCTGCTACTCTACCTCGTATTCTCCTCCTCCTCCTCCTTCCCCTCTTCTTCCTTTTTCCTCTTCTTCTTCCTCTTCCTCTTCCTCTTCCTCTTCCTCTTCCTCTTCCTCTTCCTCTTCCTCTTCCTTTTCCTTTTCCTTTTCTTGTTCCTCATTTTGTTGATCCAAGTAACTGCAGGACTTGTGTTTGTCTTCCTACCACCGTTTGTTTGAGTCTCAGCAGCTGTGGCTAAGGAAGTCGAGGGTCTGGTGCTTGATGATGATGATGATGATGATGATGATGATGATGATGATGATGATGATGATGGTGATAAAGCTGTTCGGTGATGTGTGCGTATGAGGTTGCGTGCGTGCGTGCAAAGGTGCGTGTGAATGTGTCCTGGCCTTGAGGGTTAGGCTCGTGGAGGGGGAGTGTTTGAGTGGCCCTCCAGGTGACCCTCCAGTTGGCCCTCCAGGTGGCCGTCTAGGTGACCCTCCAGGTGACCCTCGAGGTGTTGAAGGGACATGAGTTAGGAAGACTCATATTGTAGTATCTTTTCCATTTTCATCATGATTATTTGGATTATTGTTAATATTTTATACATTTTCCATAATTTTATCACACTATTTGCCTTTTTTATGTCCATTTTATCTGTAATTAATGCGGAAAATTGTAATTCATTGACCTACCTTACCCACCCATCCCCACCTACCCTTCCATACCACCACCACCACCACCACCACCATCACCAAGTTGCCGCTCTCGTGTGTGTGTATATTAACTTTTTGTCGATGTTTTTCTTTATCCAACTACTCCTGAAGGGTTTGTTCAGTAATTATCTCGACGCTAGATTAAGATTTTTTCTAGTCTCTCATCTGACAGAACCAAGGTGTGTGTGTGTGTGTGTGTGTGTGTGTGTGTGTGTGTGTGTGTGTGTGTGTGTGTGTGTGTGTGTGTGTGTGTGTGTGTGTGTGTGTGTGTTCCTTCATCATTTGCTAATAATCTATATCCTTTTATCAGGTGAAGCAAAGACGTGCGTGGCAATAATAATAATAATAATAATAATGAAGGAATGAGGTTACAGTAGAATGGATCGGAAACTTTTATTCACTTTAGTGTAAAAGTTGAGGAGGAAGAGGCAGAGAGTTGCGAGTTAAGTTGCGTGTTGAGAGATAAAGGGGAAAAACTTCCTTCCCGGGCAATAACAAAAGTGGGGAACGGAGGAAAAAGTGCCAACCACCTTTTCGTTTCATTCTCTTTTTTTTTCTTCTCTTTATTTTTTTTTTATTTTCACGCATACATGGAAACTAAGACTTAACATTGACTTAACACACACACACACACACACACACACACACACACACACACACACACACACACACACACACACACACACACACACACACACACACACACACACACACACACACACAGGGCACAGCTAACACAACACCAGAACAATGAACGGAACTCGAGAGAGAGAGAGAGAGAGAGAGAGAGAGAGAGAGAGAGAGAGAGAGAGAGAGAGAGAGAGAGAGAGAGAGAGAGAGAGAGAGAGAGAGAGAGAGAGAGAGAGAGAGAGAGAGAGAAAGCCATATCAACAGTAGTAACATCATCATCATCAGTAGCAGCAGTAGCAAGCGCATCAATTGTCTCTTGTGTTCGTTTATTTCCCCGCCTCGACCACCGCCGGCTGGGGTTGTTTTCCGTGCGGGAGGAACAGGTCTTTCACAACCACCACCAGCTGCCCTTGACGAGGAGGACCGCGGGAGGAGGAGGAGGAGGAGGAGGAGGAGAAGGAGTAGGAGGAGGAGGAGGAGGAGGAGGAGGAGGAGGAGGAGGCTGTGTGTGTGATGGGGGGGAGGGTGGCAGTAAATTATGAGCTGTATTCCAAGTAGAACACTGGAGGGGAATGTATGTTTACGAATATCACCTGTTTGGAGGAGGAGGAGGAGGTGAAGGAGGAGGAAGAGGAGGAGGAGGAGGAGAAGGAGGAGAGACAGTAGTGGATGTAGGTTGTAGTAAAAGAAAGAAAGAGTGAGTCAGTGGTGAAGAAATTGAAAGATAAAGGAAAATTGGAGGAAAGAAGGAAGGAAGATAGAAACGGATGAAAGAGAAAGAGATTCCGTGAAGGACATGGTCAGGAATGCAGGAAGGGCTGCCGAAGGATCCTCTTTCTAGTGGACCAAGGATTGACTTCAGCCACGAAAAGGAACTTGAAGATAAAAGATGAAACCTGAGATGAAGGAGAAGAAGAAGGATGAGATGGAGGAAGAGGAGAAAGAGAGGAAAAGAAAGAAAGTGGGTTGGTGTATTTTATAAAAGGAATTCCATAAAGCCACATTTTTTTACGATGATTCCCAGATAGATTAATGATAGTGTTCTAAGATTTATTTTCTTCACCGTACTAACTAACCATTGCAGAGTCCCGAGTGAGTCTAATTTTCAAACTCAAGAAAATAACTATAAATTCTGACAACTTACACGTAACTCCCATATATACGCAACGGGAGTCATTGGTATTCTTAAGGTGAACTTTAAAAAAACAAAACACTCTACAACTATTATGTATCATGTATATAATAGTAATAATACATGATTTCATACATATACAAGTTCAGATGAAGTAAAAATGCGTGTGTGATGTACAGACTGATGCTTAAACTCTCTACATAGCCTGTAAATATATCTTGAAACCATCGTCTTTTTTTCCTCTACGGCAGCCCAGACGCAAAGGATGGCCACTTTTTGGTCCATTGTAATCAGAAAATTGATGAAACATTTCTACATTTGTCCCCGTAAAATTCAGATTAATAATTCGTTGTGATGTTGAATGGAAAAGAGAGAAGAGAGAGATGGGAGGATGTTCTCTTCATCATAACGGTGATATTGATTGGAAAAGAGAAAGAAAGAGCAAGAATGTCTGTTCATCATGGAAATTAACTCAATGCATGAAATATATTAGACTTTTTTGCACTCACCGTTATTGCGAATCAAGGTAAATGGAGGAATCACTGCAGTTAATTAAAGATGATTATATTGTTATTATTATTATTATTATTATTATTATTATTAGTAGTAGTAGTAGTAGTATACAGTAATGTGCTGTGTTTTCATCATTGTCATCTTCATCAGTGTGTTTACAATGAGTGCACCTTCACCGTCCGTAGCGTCCTGTAGCCTTGTGTTACGTTGTTGTATTTCTGCCTCACGACACTGTAATATATTCCACTTTGTTCCTCTTCTCTTCTCTTGCTCGCTCTCGGCCTTGTTCTCTCTGTCTCTTCATTTTCCTTAACTTATCTCCCTCTTCTTTCTTGTTTTATTATTTTCCCTCCTCCTCCCCCTCCTCCTCCTCCTCCTCGTTCAGCACCAAGATGAGCCACCACAGGGATGAATATAATCTTCGCAGTCGTTTATTTGTCCTTCAAGTAGAATACAGTGCCGCACTTCGAAACTTGGGACGGTGGGACGGAGGTAGAAAGGACAGGAACTTTTCAGGGTCTGTTGTGAGGGACGGCCGTAGGTTGAGGCGGCGTCCGAGGTGTTGTTGTCGTCCAAGTAATGAAGAAGGATGGCACGAGGAAAGCGCAAAAGCATGTTGAGTGTCACAGTACGGGCAGGAATTAGCTTTGCAATTCCTCTCCCCTCCATTGTCTCTATAGCCTCTACTCCTCCCCCTCCCTCTTCTTCCTGTACCTTCCTCCTCCTCCTGCTCCTCCTAATGGTGTACGTCTCCTGGTTTGTTGTGGTCGTGTTGTCGCAAAGGGAAGGAAGTTTTGGCTTTGTATTTCTTGGAGTAAATAAATGGAAGGCGAGGACGAAGGCTGCACGTGATGTGGGTGAGGTGAGGTGAGGTGAAGCGAGGCGAGGCGAGGCGAGGCGAGGCGAGGCGAGGCAAGGCGAGGCAAGGCAAGGCAAGTCAAGGGGTGTATACGAGCACAGTGTCCCATGAGGCGCGTCTGTCAACCATCCGAGTATCCTCCAGGGACGTGGGTACGGTGGCTCTCTCGTCCCTCACTAGATACGACAATGGCACCTGCTATGAGGTATACCAGCGGCAGCAGCAGCAGCAGCAGGAATAAGATAGTGTTTTCAAACCCTCGTCCTGTTCGAAAGGTTTCTGTTTTCGCTTGGTGGATGGTGGTGGTGAGAGACTCCTTTCTAAAAGCCAACAGCAACAAAACAAAACAAAAGAGTGCGGGGTGAAGTACGGTATTCTGAACGTGTGTCTTCTGTTTCAAGACCATTTTTCACTCTGGTCGGAGTCTGTATTTCTCTCACGATGGCCTCGTCTCCGATAACTGGTTGTGTCACGCTTCAAAGGGTGGCACGGGAAGGGGGGGGGGCGGGGGGCAGGCTGTGGCGTAGAAGTCCGAATGACAGTGTGGAGGGCGTGGTGATGGCGCAGCGGCAGGCGCTCCCTAAACCCTCGTTAAGGCTGCGGTGGTGCTCGAGGTGGCCTTGAGGTATGTCCTCGGCGCCTCTCAGGGGTGGAGGAGCGGCTAAAGTCCCCTTCCTCTGCTCCCTTTAGAGTCAAGTGTGCTTCTGAATGAAGAGGGAGGGCGGCAAGGCGTAGGGGAGCTTGAGAGGAGGCTATTTGTCTTGGCTCTCGGGAACCTGACGGAGGTGAAGATGGCGGAGGACAGCGGGTCTGGCGGAGAGGGGGGTGGGGGGTGGAGATGTTTGCTACGTGAAGTGGATAAAAGTGGCAGCTTTGACAGCCACACGCTCTGCCAATTCATCGTGTTTTGTCCGCTCTTGATCTTGACAACTGGGTGGAATCGGTCACTTGAGGGTAATTGTGATGCACTGGGACGGCGCACAATGACAACTCTATTATGTATGTGTGTGTGTGTGTGTGTGTGTGTGTGTGTGTGTGTGTGTGTGTGTGTGTGTGTGTGTGTGTGTGTGTCCTTTGTCAACCAACTCGCAGCAGCCATCTAGTGTTCCAAGATGGATGATGATGAATACATTAAACATCCAACATCGCTGCGTGTGGTGGTGCTCGTCTCGGCGTTCCAGCGACGTATTGTTGTCTTTGTGACCCGATGTGGCCTTTGGAGGGGACGCTCGGAGGGAAAGTGTGTAGCTTCTATTGTCAGGATTTTAGTCAACTCTCGCTGTATATATATATCTACTATCTCCTACCTTTCATGGAGGGTTACTGCATTAATGTTGTATTTTATTTACATTGAATCACTATTTTTGTTATTTATTTTTGTTTTTATTGTTTGTCTGTCTTGATTCGATTTGGCAACAACGGTGAACTCCTGCCCCGGAACTGAGATGATGCGTGGGAACTGTGACGCGTAAGAAAGCAAACAGAGAGGAAAGGAAAGGAAGGGAAGGGAGGAAGACGCGATGCCACCGAGTCTTTCCCGCGCACGACAGTCACAGGAAAACACACATTAACCTTTTTTTTTTGTGTGTGTGTCTGTGTGTGTGTGTTATTTTCTAATTCGCTACAGTAATTGACGGAGAAAGTGTAAAGGAAACTACCTGTAAAACAACAGAACACGTAGACTTTTATGTGTCGACGTGTGCATTACGCAGTGACAGACTTTCGGCAACTTTTTCTTCTTCTTCTTCTTCTTCTTCTTCTTTCTTATATACATAGATTAAGGGACGAAGAGAAAGTGTAAAGAAAACGTTAATTACAAAAAAAAAGTTATCCATGACAATGACTTCGACTGCGTTAAGGCGGAAGGAACTATTGTACTGGTTTCTTTACCTCCTCCGGCAGCGGGAGACAAAGTTGAAGGTGGGAGTCGTGGGAGGCGTACAAAGACAAAGACTCAAGACTGATGCCAGACTTCACGAGGACCTCCCACTCCGCCCTTTCCTTAGTTTGTCTCTTCCCTTTTCTCTAAGTGACCTAGATCGATCCTCAACTCCCTCCCCTCCTCCTCCTCCTCCTCCTCGCCTCAGGTCTCCGCTGCCGTCACCTCCGCCACCCCAGTCTCTGCTCCCCTCAAGGCAACGTTAATGAGGTGCTAGACGAAGAGGGGATAACCAGAGCACAGCACACCACACCACACAAGACACGCACATCCCCCCCCCTCACACGCACACGCACACGCACACACATACAGACGGAAAGCAGTGCGGGTGGGAAGGAAAGATAAAGATGAAAAGATTATCAAGTATTGAAAAGTAATTTAGATATAACTTGGCAATGTGTGTGTGTGGTGTGTGTGTGTGTGTGTGTGTGTGTGTGTGTGTGTGTGTGTGTGTGTGTGTGTGTGTGTGTGTGTGTGTGTGCACTTTGTTTCATAATGCAATGTGTAAGCGCCAGATCAGATGAAGAACAACAACAAAAAATGGAGATTTGAATATATAGTATTTCATCACCATTACCATCATCACCATCACCATCACTACAACCTTCACAATTATTCAGCCTTGTCATCATCCACATCCACATCATCATCATTAGCATCATTATCGTCTTACCTGCCTCCACTTAGAACAGAGCAAGCAGTATAATGGTACAAAACATCACAACACGACATAACCAATCAAGGGAAACATCACCCAAGTCAAGCAGAGTCATGTCAACCCAACACACATTCTCTTAAAAAACAGATTTATGTTCAGCCTTATCAACAACACCAAAATGCCAAGCGATGGATGATGAACCATTAAAATAACAACCAGACCAGACCAGACCAGACCAGACCAAAGCTTACTGTTACCACACTACCCATTAGGTCACGCTAACACTACCTCATTACAACACCACACTACCGAGGTTGTGGAAGAGCTTGTTATCCTACCCCGAGAAACAAGAATTATAGGAATAGGCTATTAACTAACGTACAATCATGGTAGTTAAGCCTTCGGAGCCCAACTTAATGATGATGATGATGATGATAGTAATGTTAAGTAGAATTTGTCGTTCTCTTCAGTATTGTAGCATCAGGTAGGGAAAGGCAGGAAGTCGTTGCTCCCTCGTGGGTAAAGCGGATTGAGAAGGGTTGTGCACAGGGGAGGCGAAGAACATAGGATCCAGACCATAACACTGATTCCTATTACATGGTTACAACGCCCGTATGAATGTAATCAACGTCACACTAATACATTATATACATGGACGTATTTTTTTTCTTTCATTTTTTTTGCCTGCCAATACGCTTTTAATAACTGATATGAAATGAAATCGATGGAAGTCAAAATAAATGTTCGTTGACGCTCTGCCAGTGCAAACAAAAAGCAATAAAAGTGGAAATATTTAAAGATGTGTGTGTATTTGTGTGTGTGTGTGTGTGTATATATCCTTCACACACACACACACACACACACACACACACACACACACACACACACACACACACACACACACACACACACACACACACACACACACACACACACACACACACACACACACACACACACACACAGGAACCATGCAGGAAGGATCGTGAAGAAGGATTGCCCTATTTCAAACCATTGAGTTTCCCCCTTAACGTTACAACCATAAAACATTTTCCCTCGGACCAAAGTCGTTTATAGAAGTAAGCGTCAGGAGGGAACGACGGAAATCCTGAATGGCATATATTTTTCTCTCCTTGTTCCATTCCCTTAACAGGATTGGAGGCGGCTTTGACCTAGTACTATTTTCCACCAATTTTCACTTCCTTTTCAACCTC
>JAPQNM010000004.1:9414792-9417292 GCA_029783475.1 Metacarcinus magister
GTATAAATCTAGCTGAGTGGCACATTCAAGCACCAGGAAGGGGAAAAACAGTAATAGAATGTACGGAAGACCTCGATGCACCTCCTCTTGGAAAATATATTCACTGTTCTCCTGGTAGCTTTGTATGTGTGGGTTTGTGTGTGTGTGTGTGGGGGGGGGGATGGCTTGTGAGTTGTGCCTGAAATATATTAAGCTGCTTTCCTTGCTGCTGTTGCTGTTATACCGTCACAACCACGTCTACCACCATGACTACTACTATTATTGCACTGTCTACTACTACTACTACTATACTACTACTACTACTATACTACTACTACTACTACTACTACTACTACTACTACTACTACGCTGATGATAATAATAGTTACAATAATGATGATAATAATAATAATGGTAATAATAATGATAATAATAACAATGAATCTGATATGGTCTTGCGCTTTCCCCTCACTCGAGAGGAAACACCCTTCAGACACACACACACACACACACACACACACACACACACACACACACACACACACACACACACACACACACACACACACGCAGCAATTAATTATTCATGTCAGCATCTTTTTAATCTCTCATTACCTTGTCATTTATTCTTTCACCTTGACTCATTATAATTCAACCTAATTTGCCAGGCTCAAAGTGGACATTCATTCCTTTACTTCCTCAAAAAAAACCTCACTTTCACTATCACATTACTTCCCGATACATTTTTTTTACGCTGCAACAAATCGCTTCCTCTGTATTGAGTCTTTTTTTCTTACATTCATCTCAACTTTGTGTGTCATTGCTCATACTTCCCTGACCTTCGACTTCCACTTCCCCTCCTTCCCCTTCCCCTTCCCCTTCCCTTTCTATTCCCTTCCCTTCCCATCCATCTCCCGATCTCCCTTCCCCTTCCCTCCCGTCATGCCCACCCCGACCTCCGCCCTCAGAAACAGCGTGCCGGGCTGGGTGGTGTTGGTGCGCTGGCCCTGGTATTTCCGGGGTAATGGTCGTCCACCCCAACAGTTGCTGGCGGGTCATCACAGCGACGCCCGTACTTACACATGCTTTGGACCGTGTGACGTGTGGCGTGTGACGTGTGACGTGCATCCTTAACGTGGTGGGGTGTGGTGTGTTGTGTTGTTGTTGTTGTTGTTGTTGTGTTGTGTTCATGACCTGGTAATAACAATAACAACAGCAACAGTGATAAACATTATTTCAACCACTGCTACTACAAATACTACTACTATTACCACTACTACTACTACTGCTACTGCTACTACTACTACTACTACTAATAATAATAATACTAAAACAACAAACAGAACTACAACTACAACCACAATTTCAACCACAACAACAACTAACAGCAATAACGACCACCACCACCACCACACACACACACACACACACACACACACACACACACACACACACACACACACACACACACACACACACACACACACACACACACACAGCTCTATTACGCACCACTGCTCGCCTGTCAGTGTTCAGGAGATACTGCGTCGGGAGATACTGGAGCCGCAGGTGTGCTCCTCTGCTGCGTCTCCCTCGGGTCGTTCATCACCATCGCGGTCATCGCCGACTTGGTACATCCTGTCTCGGCCGCGCGGCGTGTCAGCTTTATTACCTCATATAAAGGGAGGCGACCTACAGCCTACGTATCTAAGACAAGGAAAGGGAATGTGTGTTTTATTTGTGGATAAAACTTGTAGCCTCCCTCACGTTTTTTTTTCGTGAGGCTTTTTGGACGTAAATGGGAAGGAAATATCATTGAATAGATGGATGGATTTTGGAGTAACATATAGATAGATAAAACATATAGTTCATTTTCCGCCATCATTCTCATTGAAATTAGACTTGCTCAACAATTCTTTTTATCTATATTTGGAAAGGAGATCACCACATCAGTAAACACGTGTATAATGATGCAGGGAGAGGCACGTGTTGAGCCTGATGTAGTGGGTGACGGAGGCTCGGTAGCGCTTGTACACATCATTATAACCATCAGGACACAGCCACACGCCAAGGGGCACCACCTGTCTGTGTGTGTGTGTGTGTGTGTGTGTGTGTGTGTGTGTGTGTGTGTGTGTGTGTGTGTGTGTCTGTGTGTGTGTCTGTGTGTGTGTCGTCGGTTTGCAAGTCATCACATTTGCCTAACACAACTTTCATCACTTAGAGTAAGATTGACAGACGCGGTTGACCTTCAGTCCTAGATCATACATGGACTTCAGAACGTCACAGAGCCACTCATGACTGTTGACTGACTAACTGACTGACTAAGTAACTGACTGAGTAACTGGGGGTGGCTGCTACGGGGAAAAAAATAACACTGGCTCCTACGGTCAAGGCCACACCAGTTTAGTTTCCGAGCCAGTCATGAGCCTTGAAATGGAGGAGCCTTGAGTGTGTTTTTGGTAGTCCTTGACCCTCGCCTGTCCACTGCTGCACCAAGATAGCAACACAGCATCAGGACACA
>JAPQNM010000004.1:9427292-9444792 GCA_029783475.1 Metacarcinus magister
GGAGGAGGAGGAGGAGGAGGAGGAGGAGATAGAAGAGGAGGAGAGAGAAGAGGAAGATGATGATGATAAAGAGAAGAAGAAAAAGAAGACAGAAGAAGAAAGAAGCGTAGATTGTGATGGAAGAAAAGATAGATAAAGCTAAAATAAACTGAACTGGAAAAAAAGGAAAGGAAAGGAAAGACCAGAAAGGGGAAAAATATATAAGTGGTTAGTTACCTCGGCCCTAACATTTCCACCTTCCTTGCTACTAACGAGAAGAGGTGCCCTTAGTGTGGAAAATGTCACAGGCAGGTAGTTGTAGGAGGTAGTGGTGGTGATGGTGGTGGTGGTGGAGATGGGGAGGAGGGGTAAGAGGCGACCATCCCTCCTCCTCCTCCTCCTCCTCCTCCTCCTCTTCCCACACATCAAGCTATTAGGGTAAAGGAAGAAAGAGGTTTTGGTAATAGTGATGTGGTTTTCATTGTTATTGTCTTAGTGTGAGTCTACGTAAATCCTCTTACTCTTCCTTAATTCCTCTTGTTCCTGCTTTTATCTTTCACTTTTTTTTTTTTCCCGTCTTGATTTTGGTCATTATCGTTATTTTCTTCCTTGTCTTTTTCTTCTCCAGCATCATCATCATCATTATCACTTTTTTTGTTTCTTTTTTTTCCTCTTCTTCCTCTCCCTCATCCTCTTCCTCTTTCTCGCCCTCTGCTTGTCCTCTTTACCGTCGTTCTCAAGTGTTATTCCTTCCTTCTGCTGATATTTATTTATTATTATTTTTTTTTAACTTTTCTTCTCAGGAGTCTCATTATGATTATTTTGTTTAATTTCTTCAAGAGTAAAGTGGTAACACAAGGATAATTATTATTTTTTTTTCTTTAAGAGAAGCCTGTGATAAGCCTTCTCAATACACACACACACACACGCACACACACACACACAGACACAGACACAGACACAGACACAGACACAGATACAGACACACACACACACACAAACACACACTTTGATAAGATCGTAAACAAAAAAACGAAAAAATGCAAGTGAAAATCAGAAACAGACACACACAAAAACCTTCCAAATAAATACAAGAAAATACACATACACATAAACATGAAAGTGTACACAGGGAAGAAGAAAACATACGAGAAACTGAGTCAATCATTACTCACCCTACCTTTGTCAAAACACGGGGAAAAAAACAGAAAAAAAAAAATGTGATCACTCCGAGCAGGTGTGTTATATAGGTGGTGGTGGTGTGGTGGTGGTGGTGGTGGTGGTGGTGGTGGGGTCCGCTGCAGCACATCAGCGTAACACTCAGGTAACATAACACACACAATACTGTCACCACCCTTCCTTAATGAGGGAAAGGGTGCAGCGTCCAGAGATAGGGGGCGCTGCGGCCTCATTAGCACCTGATAGCTCGTGGCCTGAACCTGTGTAGTGCTGATTGGATGTACCTGACGAGGGGAGAAGAAAGGAATATAAACACAGGAACAACTAAGGAACACAAGGACCAAATTATAAGTGACGAGATAGATGAATGCATAAAATAAATGAACCAAACGTAGAAAGAGGTATCTATGAATAATGAAAAAGGATAAAGAAAAAATAATGCAATATGTGATCAGTTATGTTCGAGACACACTTTCCATCTTCGGATAGCAGATGGCCTTCCCTCGCGGCTTGACAGGATAATGAGTTAAAAGGACATGGACACACGCGGCTGGTGGTGGGTGGCGTCAGGTGCAAGGTAACACAAACATAATTACCAGCTTTGTATATTTAAACTCACCTTTTCCAGCTTCACAAAGAAATAAAAAGGGAATATATAAATTGTTGGTATTCAGTGACTCGCCTGAAGCTGATTAGTTGTTGTAGTTGTAGTGATTAGTGTGTGTGTTTTCTCTGCCTCTCTATGGCCGTGTGTGCGTGTGAGTGTGTGTGTGAGTGTCTTACTGTGTAAAATGATAGCCCTGTTTAGACCAATCAGTGGACTTTCCTTCCCCTTTTTATTTCCCTACTTTTTTTTCCCCTCTCCTTACATTAAATCCTTCCTCCCTCAACCCTCCCTCTCTCCCCTCCCTACCTCCCTATTTTCCCTCTCTACTATTTTATTCATCCTTTCATTAATTTCCTTCCACCGTCCCATTTCTTTTTTCACATTTTTCATTAAGTTTTTGTCCTCTTCTTCCCTTCTTTCCCTGCCTTACCTCCTCCTATTCCCTTTTGTTTTCTTGTTCACCCCTTGCCTACGTCCCTCTTCATCTCTCTCCCTTTTCTTTATCTCTTTCCCTTTCTTTTCTTCTCAGTTCTCCTTCTCTCCTTTCTTTTCTTTCCCCTTCTCCTTTTCCCCTTTCGTTTCTCTCTCTGAGGTCTCTATCTCTTCCCTTAATCCTTCCTGCCATAATTTTTGTATCTTGATCCATTGTCTTATTTTCATCCTTGCCCTTTCCCCTCTTTTATCCGAAAATCTGAGGGTTAAAAATACCAATGAGCGGGAAAGGAAACAACAACATCATCAGGGTTCCTTTTTTAATAGCAGGTGGTGTTGGGGCCTAATTAAATTCCACGTGTTATTAACTTTGATGCTATCTTAATTTTCCCCGGAAATAGTCACCATCCTTTTAAGGTGGGCAGGCGAGACGAGGTCGGGAAGGGGGTGGTAGGAAGGGGAGGGTGGGAGGGTCTAGTGTAATATCCACAATTTTAGTTCATTGTAATCTCTCTCTATCTTTTTCTTTTCTTTTCTTATAGTCGTATTTCCCTTTTACTTTCGTCCCTGTTGTTTTCCTTCCCACTGCTGACTCACTCCACTCGTCTTTACTCACCTTTTTATTTCTATTATTTCTTTTTCCTCTCTCAGTCTACTTCATCCTTGTATTACTCGTACCTACTTATATCTTTTTTGTCCTCACTTCTTTTCCTCCTCCTCATCCCCACTGTTTTTCTGAGGGGTAAAGTCTCTACACTCTCTCTCTCTCTCTCTCTCTCTCTCTCTCTCTCTCTCTCTCTCTCTCTCTCTCTCTCTCTCTCTCTCTCTCTCTCTCTCTCTCTCTCTCTCTCTCTCTCTCTCTCTTTCTCTCTTTTGCTATTTTGCTGGCTTGAAGTGGTCTGAATTTAGCCTCAGAATCAGGGTCGAGGCTCTTTGGCGGCATCTGAGGACCGGCGTGTTCGTAGGTACCTTTGGTGGGCCAGCTTTTAGTGGATTCAACCTTCGCCCTTACGGTAGTCAGTTTCCCATTGACCTTTGTTGATAATATTATTCCTACCGAGCGGAGCGAGTGTTATTAAGGAAATTTTTTTTTGTTTTTTATTTTGGTGTCTGCCCTTGAGGGGGGGGGAGGGTGAGGGGGGGGGAGTTGGTGTGCGTGCAGGATATTACATGTATATTTTTGTGTGTTAACCATGGCATGAATTTACGTGGTGTGCTTCGTGATATACTGAATGTGTTTTTTTGTTTTCTTTTTTGTTTTCTTCTTTAGTTTATTTATTTATTTATTTATTTATTTTTTTATGTAACGGTGATTGAAATTCTCGTGTTGTGTGTGTTAGTGTGTGTGTGTGTGTGTGTGTGTGTGTGTGTGTGTGTGTGTGTGTGTGTGTGTGTGTGTGTGTCTGTCTGTGTGTGTGTGTGTGTGTGTTGCATTGTTTGACCTTGGAAGGAATCAGTCTGCCCCACCCTTCCCTCCCTCCCTCTTCTCCCTCCCTGCCACCAGCCCGCCCTCCCTAACCCCCTTCCCCTGCCTCACATTCCCTCCCTCGATCACGCCCAACTTATTTCCTCTTGTCCAGTTCTCCTTGAGTCTTCCATTTAGCTTTCCTTTCCACATTCACCCTTCTCTCTCTCTCTCTCTCTCTCTCTCTCTCTCTCTCTCTCTCTCTCTCTCTCTCTCTCTCTCTCTCTCTCTCTCTCTCTCTCTCTCTCTCTCTCTCACACACACACACACACACACCGTAACCTGGCAATTTATGGAGGAAAATTGTCTATCCACGGGGAATTTTGTGTCAGTCCACCAAAAACAGAGCAAAAATTTACTGCCTGTGACACCTACCTACCTACCCCTAACACACACACACACACACACACACACACACACACACACACACGCTGTAAGGCTTAATGGGATAATAATTCAATCACGATAGACTTGCATGTCTGATAATAGTCATTGCGAACGATATAAAAGGGTTGCCCACTTTTTACTTAACCTTTGGAAACTATAAATACGTACATATGTGTGTGTATATATATCTTTGAAAATCATCAGCTTCATGTGTATTTTTCAACTAATTTCTTTTTCATTGTGTTTTTTTTTCTTCTGTCTTTTGTGTTTTGTTTTCTTTGTTTGCTTTATTTTGTCTTTTTCTTTCTATTTCTTCTTCCTCCTTCTCAGTCACCATCAGCATTGTTGTTTTCCGTCTTCCTCATTCTTTTCATTCTTTTTTTTTGTATTTATCCTTGCCTCAACCACCACCACCACCTCCTCCTCCTCCTCCTCCTCCTCCTCCTCCTCCTCCTCCTCCTCCTCCTCCTCCTCCTCCTCCTCCTCCTCCTCCTCCTCCTCCAATCCTTTATTTGTTCTATCACATTGGTAGTTTACACATCATCAATCTCTGAGAAGGAAGGAAAGGAAAGAAGGAAGCAAGGAGTGGCATAGACCAGACCTTCCTTCCTCCACTCCCTATCCACACTCCTCTCCCCCCCTTCACTCCCTATTCACACTCCCCCCTCCACTCCCCTCCACCTCTCCCTCGCCTTCCTATTTATCTCTTCACTTTTCCTCCTTCCACCTTTGCATGACCTTGACGAAAACTGATCCCTGGAGGACATCAGTGATCACCCAGCGGTACTCCTGCTGTGTTGGTGTGGATAGCGGTGACCCTGGTGATAGTGGTCGTGGGTGGTGTTGAAAGGTGGTGGTGGTGGTGGTGGTGGTGGGTGGTGGTGGTGGGTGGTGGTGTGGTTCAGTCTAGTTTTATTCAATACTTCATCTCTGCTTTCTCACGGTCTATTCTCCATCCAGTGAATAGAAAACGGAGTGAGTGAGTGAGTGAGTGAGTGAGTGAGTGAGTGAGTGAGTGAGTGAGTGAGTGAGTGAGTGAGTGAGTGAGTGGGTGGAGTTCAGATATTTTCCTTCCAGCCTTCTTTTTTTCTTCTTTTTTTTTTCTTCTATTTTTTCTTGCTTCCAATAAACGGTTCACGAATTTGCTTTACTCTTGCATGAATGACTGGCTGACTGCTTGGCTGGCGCGCCCCACTGATGAATATATTAGTGCCCTTCCCCCTTTACCCCCCCCCCTCGGCCTCCCTTCCACGCCCACCATCTTGCCTTGTGCTCAGGGCTGTGTGGTCTGCCTCATCATCCTTGTGTCTAGTAGTGGAGATGAAGATGCTGTGATGGAAGGGAGTGGATGGTGAGGGGAAAGGGTTTGAAGGACGAGAGAGAGAGAGAGAGAGAGAGAGAGAGAGAGAGAGAGAGAGAGAGAGAGAGAGAGAGAGAGAGAGAGAGAGAGAGAGAGAGAGAGAGAGAACGGTACCACTTAGTAAACACCTTCAGGGTTGTATATCTTTGTCATCACCACCATCACCACCACCACCACCACCACCACCACCACCACCACCACCACCACCACCACCACCACCACCACCACCACCACCACCACCACAACATTGTCTCGGGTGGGTCCTGACTCATCCCGTTTCTACCTAATGTCACCTGTAGTTTTTTTTTCTTTTTTTCTCCACCTTTCAATTCTTCTTTTTATCATGCTTAAATTCTTTCCTTGTTCCGACGAGTCTTTCTGGCTTAACCTGGAGCGTAATCCCGTCTTACGTACAGAACATAAGCTTATACAAACAGCAAACACACACACACACACACACACATATACACCTACACACACATATACACACCTACACACCTACACACTCACGTTTCTCTCCTCAGCTCAGGTGTGGCTCTTGTTACTCTTACCTGCACTTCGCCTCATCTTCCGCCTTGCCTTGCCTTGCCTCGCCTCGCCTCACCTCGCCTCGCTCTGCTATGATCCGGTCCTTGCCAAATGAAACCTTCGAGAGTGAGCGTGTTCCAGTCGTGCAAGGGAACAAAAACTAACTTAACCTTTGCCTACCTCTAACTGTGAATCACGTGTGGTTGGGTAAAGCAGGAGGTGGTGGTGGTGGTGGTGGTGGTGGTGGTGGTGGTGGTGGTGGTGGTGGTGGTGGTGGTGGTGGTGGTGGTGGTGGTGGTGGAAGGGCAGGGATAGAGTGGGTAAGGCAGATGTCCTTCGCGCACTGCTTCAATATTGACGCATAGAAACAAGTAAAATCCCCTTTTATTTGTACCCTTCAAGCTGCTTACGTCTCTGTGTTTGTGTGTGTGTGTGTTTGTGGGTGTGTTGTGTGTGTGTGTGTGTGTGTGTGTGTGTGTGTGTGTGTGTCTGTGGGGTTGGTACAGGTGTCCTTGAATACCTTGCCATCGCTGCTTGTGTAAAATCGAGAGTGATGACGCATTATATTTCAGAACGAGACCGGGTGGAGGGTGGCAAGGAGGGAAGGGGGGGGAGGGGCGGAGGGGGGGAAGAAAAAAATATTAGTAGCAAAACAAAAACGCATTTCTAATTATACCTTGGAGTCACGGTGTAAATGTGAATCAGCGGGGAAGAATTACTCATTATACTGTTATATGTGTGTGTGTGTGTGTGTGTGTGTGTGTGTGTGTGTGTGTGTGTGTGTGTGTGTGTGTGTGTGTGTGTGTGTGTGTGTGTGTGAGAGAGTGCGCGCTCTTTGTGTTGCTCAGTCGTTTTTTCTTCAACACTAAGATTGCCGGGAATCACCAGCAAGTACCTGTATTTCAATGGCTTTTGTCACGGGCTGTGTAGTGAGAGGAGGAGGAGGAAGAGGAGGAGGAGGAGGAAGAGGAAGAGGAGGAGGAAGAGGAGGCAGGTAGACACGAGAACACTGAGGCAGGGATCGGTAGAGAACAATAGCCTACTTGGTGCCTAGTTGTGGCTCCAACAAGACCACAAGTTACAACTCTTGCACGACCCACATGTCTCCCTCTTGTTAGGCGGCTCATCAGAGAAGGAGCGGCGGTTGGTTGCCTCCCCCCCCCTCTCTCTCTCTCTCTCTCTCTCTCTCTCTCTCTCTCTCTCTCTCTCTCTCTCTCTCTCTCTCTCTCTCTCTCTCTCTCTCTCTCACCCCAGGCAAGGTTAATGGTGTGAACCCTCAGGCATTACGTGACATTGCTCCTCTCCCTCGCATCCCACGTCCACGCCTGCGGGACTGACGTACGTATGTAAATAAAGTGAAAGAATAGGAAGATAAGGTTAATAATAGAAGCGTGTGTGTCTAGGCAGCCTATCACGCCCGAGAGGAGCTGGATGCACCGAAAGCACTAGCAGCTGCAGATAAGACCAGTGTGTTACGTATACACCAAGGACACGTCCCCTGTGTAGCACCGCACTGACGAGGGGAGACTATGACAAGTTGTGGGAGTGTGGAGGTGCATGGAGGATGGGGAGGTGTGTGTGTGTGTGTGTGTGTGTGTGTGTGTGTGTGTGTGTGTGTGTGTGTGTGTGAGCTTGTTGGTTCTCGGCTTACATAAAACCCAAGGACATCTATGGCAAAGAAACTGTATGTACATCCTGTGAGGTACCCATCCATCACACAAAAACACACTAGTATTCCCTTACATCCCTGTCCATCCATCCATCCATCCAACCGTCTATTCCAGGGCCAACAAGTCATTCTACTTTTCCGTCATATTAACTTTAAATGGTTACTAAGGACGGGGTGGCGGCGATGACGACAACAACAGAAGCAGCAGATACGACGATGGTCATATAAACTTTATAATGAGTGTTGTTAGTTGGGAAGCCAATGAAGCATGGCGGGCGGAGGTGGAGGGTAAGTGGCATGAAGGACGGGTGGGAAAGAGTGGAGGAGGGGGATAGAAGAGACTGAGGGTGGTACAGGGGGAATAGAAGGAGGGAAGGAAAACACGTGCCTAATGATTTTACCCAAACCTTCCCGCCTCACTACCTCACCACCTCTTCCCCTCACCGCCTCTCACGATACAGTCCAATAATAATGAAGATGGATGCGTTTTGATAAGGCGTGAATTAAGGTGAGATTAACGAGGCGTAGGTGTCGTATGAATATGTCCTGCTAATGTATTCCAAGGATGGTGACGATTTATCTGCAAGGCTGCGTCACGGAGACCTTCGGGAGTGTGTTGTCATTAGCCTTTATCGGAAGTTTTATTTTATGGAAGCCTAACGTATTGTAGTGTCCAGCTGCATACATGATGATGATGATGATGATGATGATGATAAGGGGATAATGATGATAATAATAATGATGATAATGATAATAACCTCACGCTGCGTTGCTTTATATATTACGGAAGTGTCGTCATTATGTGCACACTAGTATGAGTTACGAGGAAAAGTAAATTTATGGTACCTAGCTTTTGATGCTGGCTGGGTAACGCTATTATTTCCAGTACATTTATTTCAAAGAGAACGCCGCGGCAACTCAGCGTGCGTTGAACTCGTATGTTATGAATACTATACATTACAGTGGCATCAGCAGATCACCGCCCACTCGTCCATCTCATTACGGTCTAAGCCTCCAAGACGGCCTTTCAGAACTCCTACTTTCCCTTTACATGACTGGCAGCAGACGAGGTGTTGAGTAAGGTACTTAGAGGCTACTCATCGCATTACCTTTAAAATCACTAGCTGCCTCCACCTCTGATTCAGCTGTAATGCTTTGATTTTTCTCATGTTCTGTCTTTAATTCTATGGGTAATGTTATCAAATTGTTCACTGGGTATGAATTCACTTCCCTCTTGTGACTCTGCTTCATGTCTTGACTCTATTAATTCCGTTCCAGGAAGACTAGCAATTGAGATCGTAACTTCATTCCAACTCAGCGTCTCTGCTCTAACTTGCTACTTAACTTAGGAAATAATTATTAAGTTACCTCTAAATATAAACAGATTTTTAAAGACTATATGCTATTTTTATTATGTAGCGGTACTTTTCATGCACTTTGTCAACTGATGTGTGTGTGAGACGCCCAAAAATCAAGACGGTGTTTGGTGCTTAATACATGCAAAGGTGAGGTAAGGAAACCCTCACCTTTAGGATGGGAATCAGGTTTGTGTTGTAGTGTGTAACCTGTGTTGAATGCATCAGCCGAGTGTCTCCATACTGGTGCTCTTAAATCTTCCAAAACTCTTGCTCCATTTCCTTAAGTGATGGGTTGCCTCCGCCTTCACAAAACTCGTCCCGTCCATCGCAACTCAACGAAACTTACACGAAAACAACGAAACTTTACCACATGTCGTCTAAATAAACTACCATTTTTGTTACATTGAATATTTTTTTTTACTAACTTACTCTTTCCTTCCTACTTTAACTTTACCTTTTAACTTCCTTTTTCGAACTCAGTGAGGGAAATTTTTGATGTTTTTCTTAGTATCTCCAAAACAAAAATCTGTGTTATCAGGAAACAAAAATTTGACTTGTTTTCAAATTTTTCTCAATCCCATAATTATTCAACATTTGATCCCTGGCTCACTATTCTGGTTTATTCTCTCTCTCTCTCTCTCTCTCTCTCTCTCTCTCTCTCTCTCTCTCTCTCTCTCTCTCTCTCTAAACATCCTGTATTATGTATTGTGAGTCAAGTTTTTTTGGAATCGTCTTTACAAAGCTTACAGTGTTATGTAATTGTTATGTAATTGATATAACAGATAATGAAAACATGATATCAGAGAAACAACCTTCTCAGCGGAATTACATGACCTTTTTACACTACAAAATGCTATTACAGTAACTTTATGCATGTCCGTGAAAATGTAGCACAATATTTTTTATTCACAACCCAAGCTGAGTGACATGGATGAAAAATTATGTTAAGTATCGCTGCGGGGAGGGAAAGAGGGGGGGGGAGAGGGAGGGGAGATGTGTAATATTTTCTCTACATGTAATACTTCCGCTCAGCAACGTACATGTCTAGTCAGCAAGCCTCGTAATGTTAAATGAGGAACAGACAAAAACAGTGATATGGCGTGACAGTCTGCCTTGTTTTGTTTGTTATGCAAGAAAGTAACGCTGCAGGAAGGGACATCACTCCACTCTGTTAGACATCAATACATCACTCTTGGTTGTTGTGTTGGGGAGGATGGTAGTCGTGTCACTCTTACTTAGAACTTTCTCTGGTCTGTTCATCTGTTCACGTAAGGCTTAAAGTGTTATTATATTCTCCTCCAGGTGGGAAATTATCGTACAACTCCAGCTAGAAAGTACTTGTCTGGAGCATGTTAAAGGTATATCATTGTGTCAAACCACCCTCAGTATGATGCTATGAATTATGCGAGACTTAATTTTTTGTCCAATTTTCCTTTTTTTGAATATTAGAACATTCGCTTAAAGTGGAGGTGGTGGGAAGCCTTAGCGTGCATGTGTGAGTGCGTGAGTCAGTGTGTGTGTGTGTGTGTGTGTGTGAGTGCGTCCAGATGGCAGCACCTCCACGTGACACGCTATATAGTTTCCACACACACACACACTTTCCCTCTCACATCCATTACACTCACTCCTCCCGCCAAGACCAGGTGTTTGAACTGACTGCCTTATCTATTCTTACTTAACCGTCTATTTTAACTTTACCGTTCGTGTCCATCTCAAACTTTCATCTGGCGGCGGTGTGTCTTTCACTTAAGTTACACTGCGACACCCTCCCGCACACGCATACTCTCAACCATTCCTGATTTCACTTTTTTATTTTTTATTTATTATTTTTTTTTTTTACATTTATCGCATTTACCCACCGTAACACCAAACCACAGACACGACATCACGCTCATCCCTTACACACACACACACACACACACACACACACACACACACACACACACACACACACACACACACACAGACACAGACACAGACACACACACCACGACACTGTCTTTATCCAACACTTTACGAAGAAAAATACAAATGTGAAATAGACGCAACGTACCTTTCCTCTGTGGCAGAATAGAGGCAATCAGAGGTGTTTCCTGTACCAGGGAGTTGGAGTAGGGAAGAGGAGGAGGAGGAGGAGGAGGAGGAGGAGGAGGAGGAGGAGGGAGGAGGAGGAGGAGGAGGAGGAGGGGGGGGGGGCGGTTCTGCGTTGTTATCTCTCCCTGGCCTCGTTCTCCGTGCTGATGTTGAGGTAAAGCCGCTGATCTCAGGGAAGGCAAGAGGCTGCTGTCCATGCCTCTGACAACTACCGGGGATAAGGAGGACAGTAATGTGTGGGGGGCGGGGGCTGTCTGGGTGTGGGGTAGGGTGCTGTCTGGGTGTGGGGTAGGGTGGTGTCTGGGTGTGGTTAGGGGGGGGGTATGAATACAGTCATGTGTGTGTGCACGTGCGTGTCGCGCTGAGTTCTTCCTCGTTACTTAGAGCAAACATTAATGAAGCATTGTTTGCACATCTACATATTTGTTTACGTTTATCTTACACATTTATACTCGACACTTGCATGTCCCAACAACAACATTTCTCATCTCCACGCCTGGGGTCGCGCCGCGGGTAGTGAGGTGGTTGTAGTGGGGAAGGTGGTGTCCCGGGGTCGAGGGGTACTTGTGCATCACTTCCGGCAAGGGTCCTGTACCTTTCCCCCCCCACCCCCTCCCCAGCAGCCAGACAAACCCTCACCTCGTACTTCATTTCGCTCTCCATTTCATTCCATTACTTTCCTTTCTCACCGCTCCTTCACCGTTCGTTTTCACTTTCCTCGCCTTTCATTCCTTGCGTGTCGCTGACGGAGGTACATGTTCAGCGTTGATCATAGTGTTACGTGCACCTCGGAGTCACGTGTGCCGCTTGTTGGAAGGCAGTAGTAGAAGAGTGGAAGGCTGGTAAGAAAGGGTTACAGCAGCTACGCTCACGGGAGGAAGGGAACAGCGTGGGTGAGGGTGGAGGAGGGACGCGCCAGACACAGTCCTCACCCGCGTCATCTGGTCCGTGTGAGGGAAAGTTTCCGCGGGTGTGCGTCAGGCGAGTCCAGTGGGCCGGTGCTAATGTGCCGCGTCATCACTACTCCCTGATTTTGGGCTGAATGAAAGCGAAAGCATTTTAGTCGTAGAAAAGTGAGAGTGGCGGAGCGTGGAGGCGCCAGGGTACGGGACTAATCACGCCACTGGCTTGTGAAATTAGCTTGCCTGCCGCACCGTGACACCACTCGCCACACACGCAGAGGTAAAGCCGCTGTGGGGGAAAAAAGTAATTAACTCACAGTAATCATGGATATTCACTTGAAATTTAGAGTATAATGCAGAGTTCCGTGATTCTTAAAAAGTGTAGCGTAACAGCGGGTGTTGTGTTGGTGTGTGTCTTTGTTGAACAGGTGTGTAGAGCAAGGCAAGTGGAAGGCATTGTACCTGCCTGGGAACAGAGGACAGTATTTGTGCAGGTCAGCGTCACGCCGTTCCTCAACATGCATCGTGATATAATGGACCACAATCATTCTAAGCGTTGACTCGTACTAAAAACTAGATATAGCTCTCTGTAGGTAATCCCTGATGGCTGGGGCACGTTGGCAGGTCGGATAGAGGAGTTAGTAGCGTTAACTTTGGTATAATCTGCCGCACTTCCTACAAATTGAACGCGTCCGTCGAGCGTGGGAGCCAAGAGCTGAACAAAATGAGAGACTGCTGCCACCAGCTTTCATGAACGTAATTGCTTTAGGCAGATGAGGCTGGCCACTTCACTGTGAATCGAATTACTGGAGGGAAAGAGAGAGAGATAGAGAGAGGATGGGGAAAAGAAGATATTGCTTGAGTCTACTAGTTTCCGGGGTGAGGCATTTCTGTTTTTCTTTATTTTCCTTCACGTAAACCTCAAGGTAGGTCAGGACTGCATTCTTGCCGAGTGGAAAACGCTCCCCCTGTCCGGCCATTCCATTGCCGCAAACGACCTAAATTTATTTGTTGATGTGCGTCTCTGATCGGCCGCGTGGAGCGTGGTGGAGGCGACCATGATGTGGAGCAGAAATGTGTTGTGTTAAAAACTATTAAGGAGAGAGAGAGAGAGAGAGAGAGAGAGAGAGAGAGAGAGAGAGAGAGAGAGAGAGAGAGAGAGAGAGAGAGAGAGAGAGAGAGAGAGAGAGAGAGAGAGAGAGAGACTAGTTATAATAACTAAGTTAAAACAGAACGGGTGAAATGTATTCATGCATAATTTTGTTTATATTCGTGTATGTAGCACTTCACAGTGCATGCCTACACACACACACACACACACACACACACACACACACACACACACACACACACACACACACAGAGCCATTGTTTTAGTCACATAACTCTTTCAATTCAGCCAGAGTTACACACAACTAGCAGCGAGGTGTGTGTGCAAAACAAACTCGTATTTTCTCCAAACAGAAGAGTACGAGTAATTTTCACCGTTTGATCGCAATTTAGGGTCTTCTCACTGTGGATTAACGGCACTTCCCGCCCACCTTACGTAACGGGTAACGGGTAACGGTGTGCCCAACAAGAACAAGGAAGTGGAAAAGGAGAATAAGATCAAAATAAAACGAAGGGAGAGTAAAAAAAAAAGAGATATGCAAGACGAGAAAGAGAAAAAGGACGAGGAGAGGAAAAGAAAAAACATACAATAGGCCTCGTTAGTCGGCCCCGCAGCTAATTCTTCTCCATATAAAGAGTGAGGCTGCCGGGCGGAACGTGAGCACAACGAAAGATAACGTAATGTGTCAACGGAGTTATTTCCTTATTAGTTTCTTGAGAGGACTTAATGGTGAGGTGGGAAGGGCGGTGAGAAGTGCAGGGTCAGGGGCATCAAACTCCTTCTCCTCCTCCTCCTCCTCCTCCTCCTCCTCCTCCTGACCAACAACGCAGTCACCGGTTCCCGCCTTGTGATCAGGTTTGGCTGGACAACTATACGTAAATCTGGAAAGTCAGGAAGGAAGACAGAGCTGCGAAAATCTACTTCTTTTTTAAAACGAATCCTGTTACGTGTGTGTGTGTGGGGGGGAGGGGGTGTGTGTGTGTGTGTGTGTGTGTGTGTGTGTGTGTGTGTGTGTGTGTGTGTGTGTGTGTGTGTGTGGGTGTCCTGTGGTAAGTTTGCAGCCAATTAGTGACATTACTCCTCCTCCTCCTCCTCCTCCTCCTCCTCCTCCTCCTTCTTCCATGATAGGCTTTACTCCACGAATTAGTAATGAAGGTTGTGCCCCTTTAATGGACACTCGTCTTCTGCAGGTGTCCCCTCCTCCCCTTCCCTCCCCCCCCTCCCCTCCCTCCCCTTCTCTCCTCCTCTCCTCCCCTCCCCTCCCCTTCCCGTCCTTCTCTTACCTGACCCGAACTTCTGCCAGGGAACCGCTAAGCTGCTTCACTCTTCCTGTTCCTCATGTGGTAGTTCTGCATTGATTTACTCTTGCCTTCCTTGGCCTCCTGTTGAACACACACACACACACACACACACACACACACACACACACACACACACACACCCACACACACACACACACACACACACACACATACACACCCACACCCACACACACGTTGCTACATACACGTCATCTCGTTTTCACTTTAATAGTCAAACCTCCTTGTCATTTAGCCAACCAACTTGACCTTTCTCTGCGGTTTGTCATTTGTCTTTGTGGCGACTTTGTGGACTTCTAGGATCTTCTTCTTCTTCTTCTTCTTCTTCTTCTTCTTGGGTTTTCTTTTTCTTTTTCTTTTTCTTCTTCTTCGTGAGGACTTCGTGGCTCTGCTCCAGACAAATAAGAATATAAATGCTGAAAAGAGAGAGAGAGAGAGAGAGAGAGAGAGAGAGAGAGAGAGAGAGAGAGAGAGAGAGAGAGAGAGAGAGAGAGAGAGAGAGAGAGAGAGAGAGAGAGAGAGAGAGAGCAGTGGCAGTGAAGAGCATACCTGTCGCCTTGGGTGTCGTGTTGCCGAGATTATTGTATTTTTATGTGTGTGGATCAAGGACTCGGCGCATATATGATACAGAGACGGAACTTCTGAGGAAAAGAAAAATTTGCATACCTTGGGGCGTCCGGATGTTAATAAAAACAGGAGATGGAGGAGGAGGAGGAAGGAGGAGGTGGTGGAGGCAAAGGAGGGGGAGGAGAAAAGGATGGAGGAAAAGTGGAACGTAGACGAGGACGAAGGGGAAAAAAAATCATATCCGGAAGATGATTTTTAATATTTGATGTTTTCCTCCGTGTCATGAAAAGGTGAATAAATGTGAAGCAACAGAATACACGTGTGAATTCCTACTTGATGATGCAGCTTCTTGTTGGGAGAGTGTTGGAAGGTTTTGTGTTTAATTATTGAGAGAGTGAGTGAAAGGTGTTCAGGCATAGCAATGAAAGAGTATTTCTTTAGGAATATTCATGTTTTTTGCAAGACTTTCCTTCATTATTTTTAACTAAACTTTTATTTCATTGTTTTATTTATTATATGTTTTTTCGTGTTTTTGTTTTCTTGTATGTTATTTATTTATTTTTTTGCATTTTTTTTTGGAATGCAACATGGCTTGGATGAAAGAAAAAACAAAATTATATAAAAAAAATAACAACTATCTTTATGCAAACACCAATTATCGTGTTGATGGATGCAGAAAATTAACTATACTCACATTTTCTTTCCTCTTTTTCTTTTATTCACTGCTACAAAGTGCACGTTGCTGTACATTCAAGAGGAAGTTTATTTTTCTCTATTACATGATCTCAGTCCTTGGTGGTGGTGGTGTGGTGTGGTGTGGTGTGGTGTGGTGTAGTGTGGTGTGGTGTGGTGTAGTGGCACATCGTTTATACAGAAACAAATGATCTCAGCGGAACCACTAGGAGTAAGGTAACAAATATCCACCACACCGTCAGCCTGTTTCAGCAGATTCCATGACGCCACGCCACGCCTTTAGTTGGTGTGTGTAATGCGGAGATGTGTGCAATAGAATAATAATATTTCCTCGATACGATTTGTTGGCGACTACACAGAAAACTTAGTGTCAGGAGATAGACAGATAGACAGATAGACAGACAGACAGACTTTATTGGTTTTATAATAGTTCAACGATGATAATGATGTAGTAGTAGTAGTCGTAATAGTAATAAAAGCAATAGTAGTAACCTGTTATTCTCACCGTAAAAACACACCCGCTAATCCTTCCGCTGTCATTCCCAGGTTAGGCTAGGCTATGCACACACACACACACACACACACACACACACACACACACACACACACACACACACACACACACACACACACACACACACACACACACACACAGATAACAGGACTGTCCACCAATGCTATATAATGAGGTTGGTGTTTAAATCTCCGCGTGAATCATTGGTTGTCGGCGTTGTGCTGGAGGCGTGATGAAGGAGGAACCATAAAGAGCAGCGCCTCGGGGCTCACGGGTCCGATAAGAAGCTGAATGATGGTGGGCAAAGATCACCACCACGAGAGGAAATGTAGGTGTTTGTGTGGTGGTGGTAGCGGCGCCTTTACTGAGGTTGAGGTTACAAGAAGAGTGAAGGTGGGCGGAGTGCCTGAGGACGTTGTGTTAGGGCAGGTGTTTGTGTAGGTTGGTGTGTAGGGCTTGTGTGAAGATAACTGAAGCTCCAGGTGAAAGGGAGGTGAGTGGAGGATCCCGTGTTGGTGTAGGGAGAGGAATGAAGGTTCTGGTGAAGGACACACACACACACACACACACACACATCAATAGTCGTGGGGCATTGCGTGCGACCCCTCTAGAACGGAATTTAAAGTGCGGCGCTACAGAAGGGTTCCCGTCATGACAATAGAGTTTGCAAATGTGTTCTAAAGTTGGCTACAGTTAGAGGCGCAGCAGGATGGTCGGGGTTGTTGTGGAGGGGACAGTAAGGGATGGGGAGGGGCGGTGGCGGGGGCGGTGGTGGTGGAGACACAAGGCCGAGGGAACTAGAAAGCTAAATAAACGAGTTAGTCAACAAGTTACAGAGCGCCGTCTGTTACGTTGAACAAATTCGCTGTAGTGGTAGCAGGTGCCCCCCCCCCACACATACACACAGGAACACTTGGCACCTTGTTATTTATTCATCTGTGACCTTTTTTTTTTTTATTCACGGCACAGAAGCGAACATGCAGGAGATTCATTGCATTTTCTGTGAATCCTTTTTTGGCAGGTTAGGTTATTCCGAAAACGTATTTATCTTGTGACGTGATGCTTGTTCTTGTTCTAAGTGACATTGCCGTTAAATCTCGTTGGACACGCAACTTTCGGCAAAATAAGAAAAAATATTCGTCCATTTGCCAAGATTTACCATTTTTATATATATTTTTGGGTGCAGGCTGCTTTTCCTCTCCCTTGCGTGACGTTCCTGACAAGTTTCCTGCGTGACATGGGTGCTAGCCAGCCGCCCATCCCTGCCGACAGCCCTGGACTTGCATGCCTCCCGTCCACTGCTGGGAGCGGCCCGAGAAAGCTGCCACAGCCCTCA
>JAPQNM010000004.1:9449792-9464792 GCA_029783475.1 Metacarcinus magister
GGGCAGGTGATGAAGCCGTCTGGAGTCTAAGGCTCAATACTCGGCTTAAGCTCAGAGGCTGCAGCCCTTTGTGTCCTCTGCAAACTGGTCTCCTCTGGTGCAGCTGAGGGTCTCGGGAAGAAGGGAGCGCTGCATGCATGTGGCCACAGCGGATTGGTATGTGTGCCTGAGTGAACCAACGCAACTCATCTGATTGCTAAGTCAAGCTGGATTCAAAATGACCTTCAATGAGTCTATGTACGTACTCATAAAGATTGTCTACATAGGGATATGCGAGGGATACACACACACACACACACATACACATACTATACACATAATATTGAAACACACTGTAACTTTTGTAAACAGGTTGATTTGCACTTAGTATAACTCTACGGATATACTGTTACACATTTCATATTACATTGATCACATGGGCATCGAAGTTATCAATCTCAGGTGTGTGTTTTAGGTGGTCGGTAGTGGTGGTGGTGGGTAGTGATGGTGATGGTGGGTAGTGATGGATGTGGTGGAAGTGATGGTGGTGGTGTTGATAGGGTGGTATGAGGCGCCGAGGTGATGGCCGTTTACATCATCAGCTTGGGAGTTATTTTTTCACTTTCCCGAGGTTGTAGTGAAGAGAAAAAGTATAGTACATTGAAGGTGTTTGTTGTGTTGATGAAAAGTGGTTTTACCGGTTTTTTTTTCCCGGTGTGTGTGTGTGTGTGTGTGTGTGTGTGTGTGTGTGTGTGTGTGTGTGTGTGTGTGTGTGTGTGTGTGTGTGTGTGTGTGTGTGTGTGTGTGTGTGTGTACAATAATAACACCAACGTTCACCTTTTTTACATACACACAAATATTTCCCCATCACTCCCATCACCATTACTATTATTACACTCACCTACTATTACCATCATCATCATTTTTATCACTATTATTATTATTATTACTATTATTACAATCATTACTATCACCACCACCACCACCACTACCATTACCAACACTATTGATACACACCGTTAAGAGCCTGCGTGTGGAGTGAGACAAGCAGGCACTCCTTCCGCACCACCAAGGCCACCACACCTACCCTTGCAGGCCCATTACCAACCCGCCTTTGTCCCCCGGCCGTGCATGGCGGACGTCTTGACCCTTACACGGAGAAACCACCGCCTCTTGAAGGGTCTCCGGTAGGGAAGCCATTACCATAGAGAGAGAGAGAGAGAGAGAGAGAGAGAGAGAGAGAGAGAGAGAGAGAGAGAGAGAGAGAGAGAGTCATTACCATAGTCACAAGAGAGAAAAAATATAAATATACATATATCACGAGTATATTCATAAATTAGTATTATTATGCTGTCTCCCTCCCTCACTGCAGCTCGAAATAATAGTGTCAAAATATGAAGAAGAAGCAAAACAGAAAAAATGCTAATTCAGTCCCCCACTAAAAAGAAATATTAGAAAACGTACCTGTAAAAAAATTATTATCGCTCTGAAATTGCCATGAAACTTTAGCTGGACCGAGATTTATCCAAAGTATTTAAGATTTCGTCCCGATCGCCTGGAAATAATGGAAATAAGGGAAAAGTTTTAATTGGAGATATTCAGAGAGTCTTGTGTGTGTGTGTGTGGAAGGTAAGAGAGGAGGAAGACAGGAAGGGAGGGAAAGAGAGCAGGGAGGAAAGGAAGAACCAACCATGAAAGAATTAGTAAGGAAAGGGAAAGAAGCTACAAGGCCATGAGTTAGGCAAGAAAAAAAAAGAAGGAAGGAAGGGAAAGGCAAACGAGAAAAGAAAGAGAGAGCAAATTAGGTGATAGTGGAAGATGGAGTGATGTGTATAGGAGTAAATGTTGGAAAGGAAGTGGAAAAGCAAGTGGAAAAGGTGGAGTTATGGGAATGAAAATGGAAGGGATGAAGGCGAATCACTTATTGAGATTGGAAAGGGAAGTTGGCGGCTGCTCGTACCTACTGCATAAAGGTACTAAAGAAAGAAGAAATATAATAGCGAGAAGAGAGACAGAGAGAGAGAGAGAGAGAGAGAGAGAGAGAGAGAGAGAGAGAGAGAGAGAGAGAGAGAGAGAGAGAGAGAGAGAGAGAGAGAGAGAGAGAGAGACGCCAACCATCATAGGCTTTATCGGACAGAAGATTACATTATTGAGCGATGAAGCAACAAATTAATCATAACACGATCGTAATGCCAAGACGGAGGATGACAAGATGACATAAGAGAACCAGCAACAGGAAGAGGAGGAGGAAGAAGAAGAGGAGGAGGAGGAGAAAAAGAAAAGGAGGAGGAGGAGGAAGGGCCAAGATGAGAACTGTTTACGAGGTCGAACGGTAGGCTTCCAGAGAGCAACAATACCCTAGGCACTGCTTGCAAGATTACACCCACCTTCAGGACTGGCTCTGGTGCAGCATATGAGGCAGATAGGTACTGAGAGGGCGGGAAGCAAGGGCACTGCGGGAGACGTTAAAGATACTGTTATGTCATCTTTTTTTTGTTAAGGTGTGAAGGAGTAGAGGTGTTGGTATAAATGAAGGATGTATAGTGTTTGTTTACGTCAATTTATTTGGGGTTTGGGAAATTGAGACGTAAAGAAAGAAAACGGGTGATTGAGTGCCACTGTGACTATAAGAAAGGGTGGGACTTATGTAAAAAAAGAAAAATAGATAAAAAAAAAATAAATAAAAATAACGATGGCAATGTAAGTTAGACTAGACTATAGAAACGCACACACGAACAAAGGAACAACACACACACACACACACACACACACACACACACACACACACACACACACACACACACACACACACACACACACACACACACACACACACACACACACACACACACATCCGTATTCCTCTCAGCAGGGCTCTCCCAGATCACAAGGGACGCGGGTGCTCACTTTATAGGGCCACTACTTCTCTCTCTTCCCTTCTCCTTTCATCTCCTCCTCCTCCTCCTCCTCCTCCTCCTCCTCCTCCTCCTCCTCCTCCTCCTCCTCCTCCTCCTCCTCCTCCTCCTCCTCTTCATACACTTCGTCTTCTTCTTCATGTTCTTCGTCCTCCGCATATTCCTCCCCTTTCATTTTTCTTTCTTCCTCCTCCTCCTGGCCTTTCACTCCCTTGCTTCTCTCTCTCTCTCTCTCTCTCTCTCTCTCTCTCTCTCTCTCTCTCTCTCTCTCTCTCTCTCTCTCTCTCTCTCGCTCTCGCTCTCGCTCTCTCTATTCCCAGGTGGTACAACACCAATCTCACTACAAGTCTTTTCCACATTTCCACTCCAACTGGGTAGCTCTATTATTCATGCTGGACTCACTGACTGACTGACTGACTGACTGACTGACTGACTGACTGACTGACTGACTGAAGGTGTGGTGTGTGTGTGTGTGTGTGTATGTGTGTGTAATCCCTCAACGTAAAAGCAACCATTCTCTCTCTTTCTCCCTTCTCTCCCTCTCTCTCTCTCTCTCTTCCTTCCTTCCTTCCTCCTTCCTTCCTTCCACACTTACACTATGATCTAAAACTTACTCCAATAACATGCAACTTTTCCCTCCTCCTCCTCCTCCCAACCACTCCCTTCAAAAAACAGCATCATTAGGAGTGACAAAACACCACCTTTGTAATACCACGGCCAACACAACCGTATTCCAAGGACGCACCGCCACACACATGACACACACGCCACACACGCCACCGATGCCTTGTGAGCCTATACTTCGTCCCCTTCCTTAATGTATTCGCTCGTTTAGCTCCTGTCCCTCAAAAAAGTGAGCTATAAAGGGAGACTGGAGCTAATGGATCAATATTTAGGTCCCTTTCGTAAGAGCGGGAATGGGGCACTGAGAGGTAGGTAGGTGGTGGGTGGGTGGGTGGGTGGTGTGTGTGTGTGGGTGGAGGGGCGGGAAGGTGTCATTGCGTAACGGTGGGTGGCTGTGGGCGGTCGACATGTCCTTAAGTGCCTAGTATAATAAGAACTTCCTCTGCTATTACTCTTCTCCCTCCTGGTTTGAATATCTCTCTCTCTCTCTCTCTCTCTCTCTCTCTCTCTCTCTCTCTCTCTCTCTCTCTCTCTCTCTCTCTCTCACCACCATCGTAGGGACAGGGAGGGGGTTGAGGGGGAGGGGGGGGGCGTGAGAAACAAGAGACAGTCGTGGGTCCGGAGTCATAACAATCTAGATAAAAATGAGGCAATATTTTGGGTCTTAAGTATAGCTTTGTTTTGTTCTCTGGCGTTGCAGGGAAGAAGAGACTATGGTGGGCGTGTGTGTTATTCTGTATGATTTATTTTATTCTATTTGCGTGTGCTAGTAGGGGAGAGCGAGAGAGAGAGAGAGAGAGCGAGAGCGAGAGAGAGGGAGAGCGAGAGAGAGAGAGATAGACTTTGTAGTATGGTATAGTAATTGTTGGGCGGTCATGTACACCCAGAGGAGAACGCAGTAAGAGGTGTTCATCCCTGGCCGGTCCGTGAAACACACACACACACACACACACACACACACACACACACACACACACACACACACACACACACACACACACACACACAATACTAGGAAGGGGTGGAGGGAGGAGCGACGGACCAGTCAGACGGAGTGACCACTTAAATTGATATGCCAAGTGGCAGGTTGAAGTGGCTGGTTATAACTGGAGGGACGAGAGGCCGGAGAGGGATGGAGGAGGAGAAGGGGCTCGTACTGGTGTTGTCAGCGTTGTAGTGCGATGTGCGAGTTATTTTTAGTCACCCTGTAGTAGGAGATAGCGTGTGTCCCTGCTGCACGCGGGTGGGCACTGCGGTGTCAGGCTGTGGCTCGTTAAGCTGACAGATACCGTGTTATCTGCCTCTCACACCCGTAAATTTAACCACGGATCAGAAACTTGACTGTGGCCATTATTAACTTTCCGCTCTGTGTCATACCCTCTGTGGAAGGCTCACGCTGGTTTTACACGCTGCTGCACTCTACCACTTGTTGACCGCTGAACAAGGCCCCGCACACACACACACACACACACACACACACACACACACACACACACACACACACACACACACACACAGCCTCCCCCTCCCTTAGCCGCAGCTCTGTCGTGTCTCATATTTCCTGAGTCATCATGTGTACAGCGGTAAAATATAACCCTGAAATCCAGTGCAGGTGACGGTGGCAGGTCATGAGCTCAGCATATCTCTCTCTCTCTCTCTCTCTACCGTAAAAAGGTTGCCGCCTCCCCTCCATCCAGCCTTGTGAAAAACGTCGACAAATTACTGTATGACTGTTGTGATATAGTATGCTTTTAGCGGCGATAAATGACCCTCCACCTCAGATATATAAGTGAGATGGTAGCGGGGAGTTTCACGTTTCACTCGATAATGTATCTTAATTTTTTTTTGTTTTTTGGTATATATTTTTACAACTTACTTTTCCTCGAGGGTGTCTGAGGGGAGGTGGCGGGCAGGCAGGCAGGCAGGGACGAGGAGATGGCGTAGTGCTCTCCCCGGACCGTCGAGTGTCGCCTAGTTTTAATTCGACTTTGATCAGAGGATATTAGACAACAGTCGTCCATCTCTCTCCCTGTCTAACCCTGTCCCTTCGTGCTTTGCCTCCCTGCCTCCATCCCTGTCCATCCCTAACCATCCCTAACCATCCCTCCCTCTGAGTCCTCGTCATCCTACTTCAAGCTATTGTGGTGTTCATTGGCAGCACTTGTATTGCATTGTGCGCCTTAAGAATCAATTCCCGGCAGCAGATTAAACAGTACCCTAATACTACCCCGTCGTCAGGCTCCTCCGACTCTACAACAGAAAGTGGCAGCTGCTGGGAATTGTGGTTTTGGACGCCGCTGAGCATGAAGGATCTTGGGTCGTGTGTGTGTGTGTTGCAAGGCAGGTGTGGTTTGCGTGTGTGTGTGTGTGTGTGTATGTGTGTGTGTGTGTTGTTGGTGAAAATTCGTGAGTTGTTGCAGACGTCAAGGTCGCACACACACACACACACGCATACACACACACACACATAAACACACACACACACACACACACACACACACACACACACACACACACACACACACACACACACACACACACACACACACACACACACAGCGTGATTCATATCCCTTTCTCCTGCAAATCAAGTTAACTGTAACTATCATAGGAAGCAAACCGAGGATAGAGAATAGAGACGAGAGGAGAGGAGAGGAGAGGAGAGGAGAAGAGAGAGAATGAGAGGAGAGGAGAGAGAATGAGAGGAAAGGAGAGAGAATGAGAGGAAAGGGAGATAGACAGAGGGAAGGAAAGGAAGGAAGGGAGGAAGGCTAGGATAAATGGAGAAGGGAAATGGTAGGTAGAAGAAGGGAAGGATGTAATGAATCTTGAAGTGATTGTGTTTTACCTTTTTTTTTTTAACGTCCGGATCCACTGTTACGGAGATACGAGCAGGGAAGAAGGAAGGGAAGAAGGATCAGAGGAAGAAGGGAAGAGGGTGATCAGAGGAAGAAGGGAAGAGGGTGATCAGAGGAAGAAGGGAAGAGGGTGAAGTTAAGAGCAAGGAAGGTGAGGTATAGATTGAGTTTAGAGGTTGAGGAAAGAGGGAGACCACAATGGTAGTCAGTTATTCCTCTCGTGTTACTCTCTCTCTCTCTCTCGCTCTCTCTCTCTCTCTCTCTCTCTCTCTCTCTCTCTCTCTCTCTCTCTCTCTCTCTCTCTCTCTCTCTCTCTCTCTCTCTCTCTTGTACTTTGTGTGTGTGTTTGTTTTCTCTCTCTACTTAACTTAAAAGGATTTCTTCTCTGTTCGTGTTTTGCTTTGTGTTCTCTTTCATACTAAGAAGCTTTCCTCTCCATTGCTTATTCTTTTTTAAACTCGTATTTCCTCTCATTAATTTTCTCTGTATGTGAAGGTTTTTTTTTATTAATGTTCTTTGATGTTTGAATTTTTTTGGGTTTTATTTATATACTTGTTTATTTTTTTTTTCATCATTTGTTTAGCTTTATGGTTATGGTTGTTTTCATCTTTTCGTTCGTTTGTTTGTATTTTTTTTTGTGTTTCTTTCTTGTACTTTTGTGGTTTAAAAGTTGTTTTCTTTTTTTCGTCCTGTTCCCTTGATTTTTTTTTTATCACTTTATTCTTTTTTTTTGGTTAATGTTCTTTCTTGCGTATAGTTTTTTTTATTTTACTTACTTGTATTTCCTCCTTCTTGTTCTTGTTCTACCACCACCACCACCACCACCACCACCACCACCACCACCACCACCACCACCACCACCACCACCACCACCACCACCACCACCACTACTACTACTATACAACAACATTTTTTGCACTTTTTCTTTACTGGTCGTCCTCTTCATCCTCCTTTACCTTCACCTTTCCTTGCTCTCTCAACCGATCCCAGCAACAGACCTTCGCTCGTGACGCTGCCAGACAAGAGGAAATACTTGCACAAAACATCTGATAAAAATAACACAAAAAACTAACTAAATAAAACAAAGAGAGAGGAAACCATGATGACCTTGGAAATTCACCCGCCTAAAATAACATTGTAGGGAGGTGATATTTGTAGGGATGAAGTATGTTAAGGTGTAATAGGTAGGAGGCACGTTCACCCTAGCAATATGTAGTAGTCTATTAACACACTCTCTCTCTCTCTCTCTCTCTCTCTCTCTCTCTCTCTCTCTCTCTCGTGGGAAGTGGCAAGGTGTTGTTGGTGTGGTGTGGTGTGGTGTGTTGGTGGGGTGTGGTGTGGGTGGGCCTAGTCGTTAAGGTGAAGGAGCAACAGGAGAAAAAAAAAAAAGGAAAAACGCATGTTACACACTATTTTTTTCTGTTTTTTTCCTCACTTTTTTTTCCTTCTCTCACACTCTCTCTCTTTCTTTTTGCTCCCTTTCTCTCTGTGTGTGCGTGTGACTGGCTTTCTCTCTCTCTCTCTCACCCAGTCTTTACACCATGCTCAGTCTCCTCGTTCGTTGCTCCACATTTGTTCGTTATTTTCGCCCCCCCCCCTCGCCCCCCCCAACCAAGCCTCCCTAAGGGCTGGGCGCGCCTCAAGTCTTCAAATGATCGTGACCAGTCGGCCCTGAAGTTTTTTTTTTCTCCCTCCTATTTAAGTTTATATCAAGGACAAGTTCGAGTCAGCTTATGTTAGTGGCAGCAGCAGCAGCAGCAGCAGCAGCAGCAGCAGCAGCAGCAGCAGCAGCAGCAGCAGCAGCAGCAGCAGCAGCAGCAGCAGCAGCAGCAGCAGCAGCAGCCTCAAGGTACTTCTGCTTAATACCAAGTAACACCTTTACAGTCTAGTATTTACCTACTTACCTGTGCTTGTCCTTACCTGGTGCTGCTGCTGCTGCTGCTGCTTATCAAATATTACTACACGTCCTAGATGTGTGTTTATTTTTTTTTTGTCATTGTAATTAAAGTTAAGGTACGTGACAGGGGGAGAGAGAGAGAGGGAGGGGAAGGGGGGAGGGGGAGGTGGGTTGGAGGGGGGGGGGTGTTGAGGGTATCTTGTGTTGGTGTAAAAAGTGTGTGTTTGTAAGAAGTTATGTTTCCAGTAATAATGTTAGGGAGAAGGACACGGTAAGAATCCTGGGAAGAAGAAGTAGCGGTGGTATTGTTGGTGTCCTTCGTGTTCATTGTAGGAGAATTGTCAGCTTTGTGGATGCACTACTAGAAGGACTGGCTTAAGGTTATATCGATCTATCTATCTTTCTAGTTTATCAAAAATCATTCTCTCTCTCTCTCTCTCTCTCTCTCTCTCTCTCTCTCTCTCTCTCTCTCTCTCTCTCTCTCTCTCTCTCTCTCTCCTGTCACACACGCCACCATGAGCGCCTCGGTAATTACTATGGCGGTGCAACACAAGGCTCCATGGTTACAACGTCACCTAACTCACCTTGATCGTTGTCCTCTCGCCTCGTCGTGCTGAGGATACTGCTACTTCTGTTAGTTTGTACCACCACCACCACCACCACCACCACCACCACCACCACCACCACCACCACCACCACCACCACCACCACCACCACCACCACCGCCGCCGCCGCTGCCCGTCCGTCAAGCAGTCATCATGTATTCTGGTTGGCTCACTCACTACGTTGCTGCGTGGGTGTCAGTACCAAGTGGTTTTATGATAACGATTTGATATCCATAGCTGTCTGTCTGCCTGTCTATCTTTATCTCTCTCTCGCTCGCTCTTCATACACACACACACACACACACACACACACACACACACTTCTATTTAGGGCAAGTGATGCTGAGCGGTAGCCAGACAAAAAAAAAACTGGACTCTATCATTATTAAGAGAGGGAGGCTGGGGCACCGTCATGCAGCTGGGTTAGGCCTAAGGGTATGTAGGCCCTCACCACACCTACCACTCTATCACTATACAACCACGTTTGGGACACCTATACTATACCCACCTCGCACACCTGGATAAGAACCTTGCTTTAGTAATTAATAGCAACCAGGTGTAAGTGGGAACAACACCTACGTAGGAAATGTTGGCAAAAAAACACGCACACATTCCAGCGAGTGAAGTGGGAGCCTGTTTATCCTCGCCTCCACGCAATTCTTTACACCTCGTCTTCACTACCCAGAAAGGTAATGAACGCTCTTTCCAGACCCTCACTCCAAGCACTCCTATCCTCCCTCTTGCTCTCCCTCTCTCCTCCCTCTTGCTCTCCCTCTCTCCTCCTCTCTCTCTCTCTCTCACTCCTTCCTTCACCTCCTTCATTAGACCTCCCTTCACTTCCTGGCTCCTTCCTCCCTTCTTCATCTCCTTCATACTTCCTTCCTTCACTTCCCTCTCTTCACAGTCGTCTTCCATCCTTCCTCTTTACCCCAGCATCACCTTCCCTCCAATCCTTCTACCTTACGATTCCTTAGAACGCTTCACTTAGGTATTACGAAGAACTACACTTGCGTTCAATTGTAAAGGGTGGAAACTACTTCTCCACATGAGTGATAGAATGAGGTATGGATCCTATTATTTCCTCCTCCTCTTCCTCCTTCTCTTCCGCTTGCACCTCTTCTTCCTCAGGGTGGGACGAATCGAGGCTATCAAATATTCTTCAGATCTCTCTCTCTCTCTCTCTCTCTCTCTCTCTCTCTCTCTCTCTCTCTCTCTCTCTCTCTCTCTCTCTCTCTCTCTCTCGCTCTCTCGCTCTAAGTCCTCACAATTAGCATCCTTGATAACCTCATTCCCCGCACGATTCATTCCACTTTTTTTTTTCTTCCTGTTTCCATTCACTCGACTGAAACTCACATTTAGAGACTCTTCTTTCACCTCACAAAGAGCCTCTCCATCTACCATCCCATTGTGAGAGTCTGAGTTTATTCTCTCTCTCTCTCTCTCTCTCTCTCTCTCTCTCTCTCTCTCTCTCTCTCTCTCTCTCTCTCTCTCTCTCTCTCTCTCTCTCTCTCTCTCTCGCTCTCGCTCTCTCTAAAAAGTATCATCCCCACCGCTACCGTCTTTTCCTTCCTTTCCTCCTCCTCCTCCTCCTCCTCCTCCTCCTCCTCCTCCTCCTCCTCCTCCTCCTCCTCCTCCTCCTCCTCCTCCTCCTCCTCCTCCTTCCTTTGTCTTTATTGGTTTCGTTATTATGCCAATCGATCGTCTCTCGTTACGCTAATAAAGGCGTAGACGTATTTTTTTTTATTTTTATCATTCTTTTTCTTTACTCTCTCTCTCTCTCTCTCTCTCTCTCTCTCTCTCTCTCTCTCTCTCTCTCTCTCTCTCTCTCTCTCTCTCTCTCTCTCGCTCTCTCGCTCCGTACAGTACCTACCTAACTTTAAAGTGGCAAGTTAAGTTTTTTTTTTCTTTCTCCTTCCTTGGTATGAAAGCTTTATAAACTTTGTATTTATCCTTCAATAACACCTTCCTGGAGGGAGCTGAATTTTGTGTCGTAAGGTGAAGTAGTAGTCTTTGATATTAACACTTAAGGCGGTCTGCGTGTCTCCCTTAGGTTAATGGGTCAATTTTAAAGGCTAGTCATCCTCCTTCTTCTTCTTCTTCTTCTTCCTTCTCGTCCTTTTCGTCTTCTTCGTCTCCTAATCCTCTTGTTCTTGTTGTTTTTGGTCTTGTTCTTGTTGCTCTTCTTGTTCTTCTCCTTTTTCTTCTCCTCTTCTTCTTCCTCCTCCTCTTCCTCCACCTCCTCCTCCTCCTTTCTCTGGTTTTTCTTCTGCTCCTCCTCTTTGGTTGCTCTTCATCTTCCTTCATCTTCGTCAGGATCACTTCTTTTTTGAACTTTTTTCTTCCTCTTTTTTATTCAATGTAAGTCAAGTTGCTGATCCAAAACTTTTAACGTCAAATGAACAACTGATAAGTCGCGAGGGAATGTTGTTATTCAACCACCACCACCACCACCACCACCACCACCACCACCACCACCACCACCACCACCACCACCACCACCACCACCACCACCACCACTATTACTACTACGTTCTACCTTAACCATTTCATTCTAGTCGTTTCATTGGGTCCTTCCTCTCCTCTTCCCTCTTTATTCCCCTCTCTGTTCTCCCCTTTACCACCTGCAGAACCTATTGTAAAGCCTTCAGGATTGTATATTACCTCCCCTCCTCCTCCTCTTCCTCCTCCTCCTCCTCCTCCTCCTCCTCCTCCTCCTCCTCCTCCTCCTCCTCCTCCTCCTCCTCACCTTCATGAAAGACCTTCACTTACTTGAGGTCATGGTCGGCTTCTTAACCTTACTCCTCCTCCTCCTCCTCCTCCTTGTCTTCCCCTCCCTTCCTCCCCTTTACCATATCATTACTCCCTCTCTCCCTCCCTCCCACCCTTCCTTCACCTGCTGTAGGCTTGGTCGTCACGTTGTGTTGCTCAAGGTCTTAGGTTACGTAGAGTGACGGAGTCTGTCCCAAGTCTACGTCTCGTGGGTTACTCTGGTTCAGGCCTCTACCTCGCTGCCTTTGTTTCCTTCAAGTTACCGGGAAACCAACATTTTTGACTCTACGAAAGTTTAGGATGTAAGTTTAAAGTTTGTATGTATATGTGTGTGTGTGTGTGTGTGTGTGTTATTTGGTAATGGTGCTGTAGTAGTAGTAGTAGTAGTAGTGGTGGTAGTAGTAGTAGTAGTAGTAGTGGTGGTGGTGTAGTGGGATTTTTTCTCTTATTCTCTCTCTGTCCTTTTTCCAAGAATCAGCAAATTATACGCTGGATTTATAGTTACATCACGTCATTGCCCTTAGGTGTAAGGCTTCTTCTTCCTTCCTTCCTTCCTTCCTTCCTTCCTTCCTTCCTTCCTTCCTTCCTTCCTTCCTTCCTTCCTTCCTTCCTTCTTTCCATACTTCCTCTACCTTACCCTTAACTCACCCCATTCCAGCTCACCCATTGTCCTTCACCCCACCAGCCCACCAACCCACCAACCCACCTGTCATCGTAGCATCGTCGTTGGCAGCCACCATTTAACAATTTCCAATAATGAGGCTGTTAATGTATCAGGGTGAAATATTTATGGGTGAACGTGCGGTGGGAGGGAGGCTGGGGCGAGGAAGAGAGAGAGAGAGAGAGAGAGAGAGGGAGGGGTGGAAGGGAAAAAATAAATGAACTCTGCGTGATTAATATGTCCTTTACGCCTTCGTTGCTAGAATGAGAAAGAGAGAGAGAGAGGGAGGGAGAGGGAAAGAGAGAGAGAAGGAGAGGGAAAAAGTGAAAGACCATGAAATTCAGAAGGTTTGTTAAAGAGGATGAAATGAAGGAAAAGTGAAATAAGCAAGAAACTTTAGAGATGAAAATTCGCAAACAGACTGGAGGAGGAGAAGAAGAAGAAGGAGAGTGAGTGAGTGAGTGAGTGAGTGAGTGAGGAGGTGTAGTGTGTTAGCTGCAAAGGAGAGGGAGGGGGGGGGAGGGGGAGGTAAGAGAGGTAACCTAAAGAATACCAGGAAAGGGAAACAGAAAAGAACAAAGAAGGAAATGCATGGAAGAGATATCTAAAGGCGGATGCAAGTTGAGAAAAATAGATAAAAATAAGAAGAAGAGGAACACATAGGAACACATAGGAAGAACAAACAGCAACAAGCCTGCTGGCCCTTACGAGGCTGTTTGTGAGACTACACTATCTACTCTAGAGTGAAGGATACAGGATAGTAAGGGTGAAGGCTTCTCTCCCCAGCCATGGCTGGCAGGGAAAGGAAGGACAACCAAGACCAGACTGTCACTACTGTCACTACCACTACTGCTACCACTACTTCCAGGCAAGCGATGTCAGGCCACTAGCGACGTCTTTTGAATCGACATTTCGTAAGTTAGGTACATCAGGATGAACATACTTAAAGTTTGCTACGTTAACGGATAGTATTTTAGTTGTGGATTGGCTTCTAAATATTTGTCAAGTCTATTTTTGAACGTAGTAATTGTTTTACTGTCGACGACATTGGCGGGCCCTTGTTTACTGTAGAAAGTGGTATACCATTCATTGAGTACTGAACGTGATCATTGTTTCTTCCGATGTGTAGTACCTTGTATTTTTCAACGGGGAGGAGGAGGAGGAGGAGGTCAAGGAAGCCTCCACCAAACCCACCACTTGAAAATAATAATAATAATAATAATAAGTGGAGGAAGGATGGAAGAAGGATGGAAGAAAGGGAGGAAGGGGGAGAGAGAGAGAGAGAGAGAGAGAGAGAGAGAGAGAGAGAGAGAGAGAGAGAGAGAGAGAGAGAGAGAGAGAGAGAGAGAGAGAGAGAGAGAGAGAGAGAGAGAGAGAGAAGAGAGAGAGAGTAGGAAGGAACAGAAATAAATATTAAATAAATAATTATTAAAAAAGTATTATACTAATGATAAAACTGAGTCTATATTCGTGTTTGTTTTGTTTTATAATGGATACAAAAAAATTTTCATAAGATTTGAACATTTCAAAATTTTCACCCAATTTTCTTGGGTACAACCCTTAGAGTTTTTTCTTAGAATCACGTTTTATTAAATAACTCCAAAAGTATTAAGTTTACGTAAATATTGTATAGAATACAAACGAAAGAGCAGGAGATGACCGTTCTTTTAAGTTATAGGAAAATGAAAATGGAATGTAAACAATGGAAATAATGTCACATTTACGTTTTTTCAAAAAACATTACTTTTTCCATATTTTCTCCAAGACTATTGTATATATTGTAAATCTGATTGCATCATCAGATAGATCTTGTCAAGTTCTATAAGTTTATATTGATGTAAATTTATTGTACGACTAATAGTTTTGTAGTAAAATGACAAACAAATATTCGACCTCAATTCTGATACAAAATTTCAACCACCCCAAAAAAAAATATTCCTTCACAAAAACTTGAAAAAACAACATGAATAAAATTTGTCCATAATCAAAATACAAAAATAACAAATTTTGAACAAGTTAAGTTATAAAATATAATTAATTAACACAAACTTACCTGAAACTCAATTAGTGTGTTCCAAAGACCACCACAATCACCACCATCATTAGTAGTAGTTGTAGTAGTAGTTGTAGTTGTAGTTGTAGTTGTAGTTGTAGTTGTAGTTGTAGTTGCTAGCAGTTGTAGGCATTGGCACAGTGCTATCACCCCCTCCACCACCCCCGCCCCCCCACCACGACCTGGGGACTTGAGAATGCCATTAGGAGGAGGAGGAGGAGGAGGAGGAGGAGGAGGAGGAGGACAAAGATAATACCAAGAGGGATGTTTTAGAAAGTAAGTTTGAAGACACTGAAGGCGAATGAAAGTTAAGAAAAAAATGAAGATAGGAAGTAATTGCAGGAGGAGGAGAAGAAGAAGAAGAAGAAGAGGATGATGATAAAGATAATACACAGAGGGAGACCTTAGGAAACAAAGCTCAAGACACTGCCAGCCTCAATGGGAAGAAGGTCGAACATCATAATCTTAGTATCAGCTAATTCACCTTAACCCACACTTCAACATATGCTAACCTAACCTAACCTAACCTAACCTAACCTAACCTAACCTAACCTAACCTAACCTAACCTAACCTAAGCTAACCTAACCTAACCTAAACTGAAACAAACCTAATGTAACCTAAACCTAACCTAACTCAAC
>JAPQNM010000004.1:9472292-9492292 GCA_029783475.1 Metacarcinus magister
CTCCGTCGGCCGTGAGCGACGGGCTCTTCTAGCTAGCATTAGATATTGGATATTGAAAATATTGGAAATATTGGAAATATCATTGCAGCATCTGATACACCTAATTAAACTGTACAACTGTCATTATGAATATTTGTTTTATGAATAATAATTACGCAGTAAAATGAAAATTAATATTTATATAAAAACATGACTTTCCTCCTCATTTTCCCGAAAGCTATTAGAGATATTGGAAATGTCATTGCAGCATCTGATAGACCTAATTAAACTGTACAACTGTCATTATGAATATTTGTTTTATGAATAATAATTACGCAGTAAAATGAAACTTAATATTTATATAAAAACATGACTTTCCTCCTCATTTTCCAGAAAGCTATTAGAGATATTGGAAATATCATTGCAGCATCTGATAGACCTAATTAAACTGTACAACTGTCATTATGAATATTTGTTCTATGACTAATAATTACGCAGTAAAATGAAACTTAATATTTATATAAAAACATGACTTTCCTCCTCATTTTCCCGAAAGCTATTAGAGATATTGGAAATATCATTGCAGCATCTGATAGACCTAATTAAACTGTACAACTGTCATTGTGAATATTTGTTCTATGACTAATAATTACGCAGTAAAATAAAACCGTATATTTATATAAAAACATGATTTTCCTCCTCATTTTCTCGAAAGCTATTAGAGATATTGGAAATATAATTGCAGCATCTGATAAACCTAATTAAACTGTACAACTGATATTATGAATATTTGTTCTATGACTAATAATTACGCAGTAAAATGAAACTTAATATTTATTTAAAAACATGACTTTCCTCCTCATTTTCTCGAAAGCTATTAGAGATATTGGAAATATCATTGCAACAGCTGATACACCTAATAAAACTGTACAACTGATATTATGAATATTTTTTCTATGACTAATAATTACGCAGTAAAATGAAACTTAATATTTATATAAAAACATGAATTTCCTCCTCATTTTCCCGAAAGCTATTAGAGATATTGGAAATATCATTGCAGCATCTGATACACCTAATTAAACTGTACAACTGTCATTATGAATATTTGTTCTATGACTAATAATTACGCAGTAAAATGAAACTTAATATTTATATATAAACATGACTTTCCTCCTCATTTTTCCGAAAGCTATTAGAGATATTGGAAATATCATTGCAGCATCTGATACACCTAATTAAACTGTACAACTCTCATTATGAATATTTGTTCTATGACTAATAATTACGAAGTAAAACGAAACTTAATATTTATATAAAAACATGATTTTCCTCCTCATTTTCTCGAAAGCTGTTAGAGATATTGGAAATATCACTGCAGCATCTGATAGACCTAACTAAACTGTAAAACTGACATTATGAATATTTGTTCTATGACTAATAATTACGCAGTAAAATGAAACTATATATTTAAATAAAAACATGACATTCCTCCTCATTTTCTCGAAAACTATTAGAGATATTGGAAATATCATTGCAGCATCTGATAGACCTGATTAAAATCTACTATTGTCATTATGAATATTTTAACTAGTACTAATAAATACTGAATTTTACTTTTTTTTTAAATACTTTCTTCCTCGTTTTCTCAAAAGCTATTAAAGATATTGGAAATATCACTGCATCATCTGATACAACTAATTCAACTGTACAACTGATATTATGAATATTTGTTCTATGACTAATAATTACGCAGTAAAATAAAACCGTATTTTTATATAAAAACATGATTTTCCTCGTCATTTTCTCGAAAGCTATTAGAGATAATGGAAATATAATTGCAGCATCTGATAGACCTAATTAAACTGTACAACTGATATTATGAATATTTTTTCTATGACTAATAATTACGCAGTAAAATGAAACTTAATATTTATTTAAAAACATGACTTTCCTCCTCATTTTCTCGAAAGCTATTAGAGATATTGGAAATATCATTGCAACAGCTGATACACCTAATTAAACTGTACAACTGATATTATGAATATTTTTTCTATGACTAATAATTACGCAGTAAAATGAAATTTAATATTTATTTAAAAACATGAATTTCCTCCTTATTTTCCCGAAAGCTATTAGAGATATTGGAAATATCATTGCAGCATCTGATACACCTAATTAAACTGTACAACTGTCATTATGAATATTTGTTCTATGACTAATAATTACGCAGTAAAATGAAACTTAATATTTATATATAAACATGACTTTCCTCCTCATTTTTCCGAAAGCTATTAGAGATATTGGAAATATCATTGCAGCATCTGATACAACTAATTAAACTGTAAAACTGATATTATGAATATTTGTTCTATGACTAATAATTACGCAGTAAAATGAAACTTAATATTTATATAAAAACATGACATTCCTCCTCATTTTCTCGAAAGCTATTAGAAATATTGGAAATATCATTGCAGCATCTGATACACCTAATTAAACTGTACAACTGATATTATGAATATTTGTTCTATGGCTAATAATTACGCAGTAAAATGAAACTTAATATTTATATAAAAACATGACATTCCTCCTCATTTTCTCGAAAGCTATTAGAGATATTGGAAATATCATTGTAGCATCTGATAGACCTGATTAAAATCTACTATTGTAATTATGAATATTTTCACTAGTACTAATAAATACTGAATTTTACTTTTTTTTAAATTACTTTCTTCCTCGTTTTCTCGAAAGCTATTAAAGATATTGGAAATATCATTGCATCATCTGATACAACTAATTCAACTGTACAACTGATATTATGAATATTTGTTCTATGACTAATAATTACGCAGTAAAATAAAACGGTATTTTTATATAAAAACATGATTTTCCTCGTCATTTTCTCGAAAGCTATTAGAGATATAGGAAATATAATTGCAGCATCTGATAGACCTAATTAAACTGTACTACTGATATTATGAATATTTGTTCTATGACTAATAATTACGCAGTAAAATGAAACTTAATATTTATTTAAAAACATGACTTTCCTCCTCATTTTCTCGAAAGCTATTAGAGATATTGGAAATATCATTGACACAGCTGATACACCTAATTAAACTGTACAACTGATATTATGAATATTTTTTCTATGACTAATAATTACGCAGTAAAATGAAACTTAATATTTATATAAAAACATGAATTTCCTCCTCATTTTCCTGAAAGCTATTAGAGATATTGGAAATATCATTGCTGCATCTGATACACTTAATTAAACTGTACAACTGTCATTATGAATATTTGTTCTATGACTAATAATTACGCAGTAAAATGAAACTTAATATTTATATATAAACATGACTTTCCTCCTCATTTTTCCGAAAGCTATTAGAGATATTGGAAATATCATTGCAGCATCTGATACAACTAATTAAACTGTAAAACTGATATTATGAATATTTGTTCTATGACTAATAATTACGCAGTAAAATGAAACTTAATATTTATATAAAAACATGACATTCCTCCTCATTTTCTCGAAAGCTATTAGAAATATTGGAAATATCATTGCAGCATCTGATACACCTAATTAAACTGTACAACTGATATTATGAATATTTGTTCTATGGCTAATAATTACGCAGTAAAATAAAACTTAATATTTATATAAAAACATGACATTCCTCCTCATTTTCTCGAAAGCTATTAGAGATATTGGAAATATCATTTCAGCATCTGATAGACCTGATTAAAATCTACTATTGTAATTATGAATATTTTCACTAGTACTAATAAATACTGAATTTTACTTTTTTTTAAATTACTTTCTTCCTCGTTTTCTCGAAAGCTATTAAAGATATTGGAAATATCATTGCATCATCTGATACAACTAATTCAACTGTACAACTGATATTATGAATATTTGTTCTATGACTAATAATTACGCAGTAAAATAAAACGGTATTTTTATATAAAAACATGATTTTCCTCGTCATTTTCTCGAAAGCTATTAGAGATATAGGAAATATAATTGCAGCATCTGATAGACCTAATTAAACTGTACTACTGATATTATGAATATTTGTTCTATGACTAATAATTACGCAGTAAAATGAAACTTAATATTTATTTAAAAACATGACTTTCCTCCTCATTTTCTCGAAAGCTATTAGAGATATTGGAAATATTATTGACACAGCTGATACACCTAATTAAACTGTACAACTGATATTATGAATATTTTTTCTATGACTAATAATTACGCAGTAAAATGAAACTTAATATTTATATAAAAACATGAATTTCCTCCTCATTTTCCTGAAAGTTATTAGAGATATTGGAAATATCATTGCTGCATCTGATACACTTAATTAAACTGTACAACTGTCATTATGAATATTTGTTCTATGACTAATAATTACGCAGTAAAATGAAACTTAATATTTATATATAAACATGACTTTCCTCCTCATTTTTCCGAAAGCTATTAGAGATATTGGAAATATCATTGCAGCATCTGATACAACTAATTAAACTGTAAAACTGATATTATGAATATTTGTTCTATGACTAATAATTACGCAGTAAAATGAAACTTAATATTTATATAAAAACATGACATTCCTCCTCATTTTCTCGAAAGCTATTAGAAATATTGGAAATATCATTGCAGCATCTGATACACCTAATTAAACTGTACAACTGATATTATGAATATTTGTTCTATGGCTAATAATTACGCAGTAAAATGAAACTTAATATTTATATAAAAACATGACATTCCTCCTCATTTTCTCGAAAGCTATTAGAGATATTGGAAATATCATTGCAGCATCTGATAGACCTGATTAAAATCTACTATTATAATTATGAATATTTTCACTAGTACTAATAAATACTGAATTTTACTTTTTTTTAAATTACTTTCTTCCTCGTTTTCTCGAAAGCTATTAAAGATATTGGAAATATCATTGCATCATCTGATACAACTAATTCAACTGTACAACTGATATTATGAATATTTGTTCTATGACTAATAATTACGCAGTAAAATAAAACGGTATTTTTATATAAAAACATGATTTTCCTCGTCATTTTCTCGAAAGCTATTAGAGATATAGGAAATATAATTGCAGCATCTGATACACCTAATTAAACTGTACTACTGATATTATGAATATTTGTTCTATGACTAATAATTACGCAGTAAAATGAAACTTAATATTTATTTAAAAACATGACTTTCCTCCTCTTTTTCTCGAAAGCTATTAGAGATATTGGAAATATCATTGACACAGCTGATACACCTAATTAAACTGTACAACTGATATTATGAATATTTTTTCTATGACTAATAATTACGCAGTAAAATGAAACTTAATATTTATATAAAAACATGAATTTCCTCCTCATTTTCCTGAAAGCTATTAGAGATATTGGAAATATCATTGCTGCATCTGATACACTTAATTAAACTGTAAAACTGTCATTATGAATATTTGTTCTATGACTAATAATTACGCAGTAAAATGAAACTTAATATTTATATATAAACATGACTTTCCTCCTCATTTTTCCGAAAGCTATTAGAGATATTGGAAATATCATTGCAGCATCTGATACGCCTAATTAAACTGTACAACTGTCATTATGAATATTTGTTCTATGACTAATAATTACGCAGTAAAATGAAACTTAATATTTATATATAAACATGACTTTCCTCCTCATTTTCTCGAAAGCTATTAGATATATTGGAAATATCATTGCAGCATCTGATACAACTAATTCAACTGTAAAACTGATATTATGAATATTTGTTCTATGACTAATAATTACGCAGTAAAATGAAACTTAATATTTATATAAAAACATGACTTTCCTCCTCTTTTTCTCGAAAGCTATTAGAGATATTGGAAATATCATTGCAGCATCTGATAGACCTGATTAAAATCTACTATTATAATTATGAATATTTTCACTAGTACTAATAAATACTGAATTTTACTTTTTTTTAAATTACTTTCTTCCTCGTTTTCTCGAAAGCTATTAAAGATATTGGAAATATCATTGCATCATCTGATACAACTAATTCAACTGTACAACTGATATTATGAATATTTGTTCTATGACTAATAATTACGCAGTAAAATAAAACGGTATTTTTATATAAAAACATGATTTTCCTCGTCATTTTCTCGAAAGCTATTAGAGATATAGGAAATATAATTGCAGCATCTGATACACCTAATTAAACTGTACTACTGATATTATGAATATTTGTTCTATGACTAATAATTACGCAGTAAAATGAAACTTAATATTTATTTAAAAACATGACTTTCCTCCTCTTTTTCTCGAAAGCTATTAGAGATATTGGAAATATCATTGACACAGCTGATACACCTAATTAAACTGTACAACTGATATTATGAATATTTTTTCTATGACTAATAATTACGAAGTAAAATGAAACTTAATATTTATATAAAAACATGAATTTCCTCCTCATTTTCCTGAAAGCTATTAGAGATATTGGAAATATCATTGCTGCATCTGATACACTTAATTAAACTGTAAAACTGTCATTATGAATATTTGTTCTATGACTAATAATTACGCAGTAAAATGAAACTTAATATTTATATATAAACATGACTTTCCTCCTCATTTTTCCGAAAGCTATTAGAGATATTGGAAATATCATTGCAGCATCTGATACGCCTAATTAAACTGTACAACTGTCATTATGAATATTTGTTCTATGACTAATAATTACGCAGTAAAATGAAACTTAATATTTATATATAAACATGACTTTCCTCCTCATTTTCTCGAAAGCTATTAGATATATTGGAAATATCATTGCAGCATCTGATACAACTAATTCAACTGTAAAACTGATATTATGAATATTTGTTCTATGACTAATAATTACGCAGTAAAATGAAACTTAATATTTATATAAAAACATGACTTTCCTCCTCTTTTTCTCGAAAGCTATTAGAGATATTGGAAATATCATTGCAGCATCTGGTACACCTATTTAAACTGTACAACTGATATTATGAATATTTGTTCTATGGCTAATAATTACGCAGTAAAATGAAACTTAATATTTATATAAAAACATGACTTTCCTCCTCATTTTCACGAAAGCTATTAGAGATATTGGAAATATCATTGCAGCATCTGATACACCTAATTAAACTGTAAAACTGATATTATGAATATTTGTTCTATGACTAATAATTACGCAGTAAAATGAAACTTAATATTTATATAAAAACATGACTTTCCTCCTCATTTTCTCGAAAGCTATTAGAGATATTGGAAATATCATTGCAGCATCTGATACACCTAATTAAACTGTACAACTGATATTATGAATGTTTGTTCTATGGCTAATAATTACGCAGTAAAATGAAACTTAATATATATATATAAACATGACTTTCCTCCTCATTTTCTCGAAAGCTATTAGAGATATTGGAAATATCATTGCAGCATCTGCTACATCTAATTAAACTCTACAACTCTCATTATGAATATTTGTTCTATGACTAATAATTACGAAGTAAAATGAAACTTAATATTTATATAAAAACATGATTTTCCTCCTCATTTTCTCGAAAGCTATTAGAGATATTGGAAATATCACTGGAGCATCTGATAGACATAACTAAACTGTAAAACTGACATTATGAATATTTGTTCTATGACTAATAATTACGCAGTAAAATGAAACTATATATTTATATAAAAACATGACATTTCTCCTCATTTTCTCGAAAGCTATTAGAGATATTCGAAATATCATTGCAGCATCTGATAGACCTGATTAAAATCTACTATTGTAATTATGAATATTTTCACTAGTACTAATAAATACTGAATTTTACTTTTTTTTAAATTACTTTCTTCCTCGTTTTCTCGAAAGCTATTAAAGATATTGGAAATATCATTGCATCATCTGATACAACTAATTCAACTTTACAACTGATATTATGAATATTTGTTCTATGACTAATAATTACGCAGTAAAATAGAACCGTATTTTTATATAAAAACATGATTTTCCTCGTCATTTTCTCGAAAGCTATTAGAGATATTGGAAATATAATTGTAGCATCTGATAGACCTAATTAAACTGTACAACTTATATTATTAATATTTGTTCTATGACTAATAATTACGCAGTAAAATGAAACTTAATATTTATTTAAAAACATAACTTTCCTCCTCATTTTCTCGAAAGCTATTAGAGATATTGGAAATATCATTGACACAGCTGATAAACCTAATTAAACTGTATAACTGATATTATGAATATTTTTTCTATGACTAATAATTACGCAGTAAAATGAAACTTAATATTTATATAAAAACATGAATTTCCTTCTCATTTTCCTGAAAGCTATTAGAGATATTGGAAATATCATTGCTGCATCTGATACACTTAATTAAACTGTACAACTGTCATTATGAATATTTGTTCTATGACTAATAATTACGCAGTAAAATGAAACTTAATATTTATATATAAACATGACTTTCCTCCTCATTTTTCCGAAAGCTATTAGAGATATTGGAAATATCATTGCAGCATCTGATACACCTAATTAAACTGTAAAACTGATATTATGAATATTTGTTCTATGACTAATAACTACGCAGTAAAATGAAACTTAATATTTATATAAAAACATGACTTTCCTCCTCATTTTCTCGAAAGCTATTAGAGATATTGGATATATCATTGCATCATCTGATACAACTAATTCAACTGTACAACTGATATTATGAATATTTGTTCTATGACTAATAATTACGCAGTAAAATAAAACCTAATTTTATATAAAAACATGATTTTTCTCGTCATTTTCTCGAAAGCTATTAGAGATATTGGAAATATAATTGCAGCATCTGATATACCTAATAAAACTGTACAACTGATATTATGAATATTTTTTCTATGACTAATAATTACGCAGTAAAATGAAACTTAATATTTATTTAAAAACATGACTTTCCTCCTCATTTTCTCGAAAGCTATTAGAGATATTGGAAATATCATTGCAACAGCTGATACACCTAATTAAACTGTACAACTGATATTATGAATATTTTTTCTATGACTAATAATTACGCAGTAAAATGAAATTTAATATTTATTTAAAAACATGAATTTCCTCCTTATTTTCCAGAAAGCTATTAGAGATATTGGAAATATCATTGCAGCATCTGATACACCTAATTAAACTGTACAACTATCATTATGAATATTTGTTCTATGACTAATAATTACGCAGTAAAATGAAACTTAATATTTATATATAAACATGACTTTCCTCCTCATTTTTCCGAAAGCTATTAGAGATATTGGAAATATCATTGCAGCATCTGATACAACTAATTAAACTGTAAAACTGATATTATGAATATTTGTTCTATGACTAATAATTACGCAGTAAAATGAAACTTAATATTTATATAAAAACATGACATTCCTCCTCATTTTCTCGAAAGCTATTAGAAATATTGGAAATATCATTGCAGCATCTGATACACCTAATTAAACTGTACAACTGATATTATGAATATTTGTTCTATGGCTAATAATTACGCAGTAAAATGAAACTTAATATTTATATAAAAACATGACATTCCTCCTCATTTTCTCGAAAGCTATTAGAGATATTGGAAATATCATTGCAGCATCTGATAGACCTGATTAAAATCTACTATTGTAATTATGAATATTTTCACTAGTACTAATAAATACTGAATTTTACTTTTTTTTAAATTACTTTCTTCCTCGTTTTCTCGAAAGCTATTAAAGATATTGGAAATATCATTGCATCATCTGATACAACTAATTCAACTTTACAACTGATATTATGAATATTTGTTCTATGACTAATAATTACGCAGTAAAATAAAACGGTATTTTTATATAAAAACATGATTTTCCTCGTCATTTTCTCGAAAGCTATTAGAGATATAGGAAATATAATTGCAGCATCTGATAGACCTAATTAAACTGTACTACTGATATTATGAATATTTGTTCTATGACTAATAATTACGCAGTAAAATGAAACTTAATATTTATTTAAAAACATGACTTTCCTCCTCATTTTCTCGAAAGCTAATAGAGATATTTGAAATATCATTGACACAGCTGATACACCTAATTAAACTGTACAACTGATATTATGAATATTTTTTCTATGACTAATAATTACACAGTAAAATGAAACTTAATATTTATATAAAAACATGAATTTCCTCCTCATTTTCCTGAAAGCTATTAGAGATATTGGAAATATCATTGCTGCATCTGATACACTTAATTAAACTGTACAACTGTCATTATGAATATTTGTTCTATGACTAATAATTACGCAGTAAAATGAAACTTAATATTTATATATAAACATGACTTTCCTCCTCATTTTTCCGAAAGCTATTAGAGATATTGGAAATATCATTGCAGCATCTGATACACCTAATTAAACTGTAAAACTGATATTATGAATATTTGTTCTATGACTAATAATTACGCAGTAAAATGAAACTTAATATTTATATAAAAACATGAATTTCCTCCTCATTTTCCCGAAAGCTATTAGAGATATTGGAAATATCATTGCAGCATCTGATACGCCTAATTAAACTATACAACTGTCATTATGAATATTAATTCTATGACTAATAATTACGCAGTAAAATGAAACTTAATATTTATATATAAACATGACTTTCCTCCTCATTTTCTCGAAAGCTATTAGATATATTGGAAATATCATTGCAGCATCTGATACAACTAATTCAACTGTAAAACTGATATTATGAATATTTGTTCTATGACTAATAATTACGCAGTAAAATGAAACTTAATATTTATATAAAAACATGACTTTCCTCCTCTTTTTCTCGAAAGCTATTAGAGATATTGGAAATATCATTGCAGCATCTGATACACCTATTTAAACTGTACAACTGATATTATGAATATTTGTTCTATGGCTAATAATTACGCAGTAAAATGAAACTTAATATTTATATAAAAACATGACTTTCCTCCTCATTTTCACGAAAGCTATTAGAGATATTGGAAATATCATTGCAGCATCTGATACACCTAATTAAACTGTAAAACTGATATTATGAATATTTGTTCTATGACTAATAATTACGCAGTAAAATGAAACTTAATATTTATATAAAAACATGACTTTCCTCCTCATTTTCTCGAAAGCTATTAGAGATATTGGAAATATCATTGCAGCATCTGATACACCTAATTAAACTGTACAACTGATATTATGAATGTTTGTTCTAAGGCTAATAATTACGCAGTAAAATGAAACTTAATATATATATAAAAACATGACTTTCCTCCTCATTTTCTCGAAAGCTATTAGAGATATTGGAAATATCATTGCAGCATCTGCTACATCTAATTAAACTCTACAACTCTCATTGTGAATATTTGTTGTATGACTAATAATTACGAAGTAAAATGAAACTTAATATTTATATAAAAACATGATTTTCCTCCTCATTTTCTCGAAAGCTATTAGAGATATTGGAAATATCACTGGAGCATCTGATAGACATAACTAAACTGTAAAACTGACATTATGAATATTTGTTCTATGACTAATAATTACGCAGTAAAATGAAACTATATATTTATATAAAAACATGACATTTCTCCTCATTTTCTCGAAAGCTATTAGAGATATTCGAAATATCATTGCAGCATCTGATAGACCTGATTAAAATCTACTATTGTAATTATGAATATTTTCACTATTACTAATAAATACTGAATTTTACTTTTTTTTAAATTAATTTCTTCCTCGTTTTCTCGAAAGCTATTAAAGATATTGGAAATATCATTGCATCATCTGATACAACTAATTCAACTTTACAACTGATATTATGAATATTTGTTCTATGACTAATAATTACGCAGTAAAATAAAACCGTATTTTTATATAAAAACATGATTTTCCTCGTCATTTTCTCGAAAGCTTTTAGAGATATTGGAAATATAATTGCAGCATCTGATAGACCTAATTAAATTGTACAACTTATATTATTAATATTTTTTCTATGACTAATAATTACGCAGTAAAATGAAACTTAATATTTATTTAAAAACAAAACTTTCCTCCTCATTTTCTCGAAAGCTATTAGAGATATTGGAAATATCATTGACACAGCCGATAAACCTAATTAAACTGTACAACTGATATTATGAATATTTTTTCTATGACTAATAATTACGCAGTAAAATGAAACTTAATATTTATATAAAAACATGAATTTCCTTCTCATTTTCCTGAAAGCTATTAGAGATATTGGAAATATCATTGCTGCATCTGATACACTTAATTAAACTGTACAACTGTCATTATGAATATTTGTTCTATGACTAATAATTACGCAGTAAAATGAAACTTAATATTTATATATAAACATGACTTTCCTCCTCATTTTTCCGAAAGCTATTAGAGATATTGGAAATATCATTGCAGCATCTGATACACCTAATTAAACTGTAAAACTGATATTATGAATATTTGTTCTATGACTAATAACTACGCAGTAAAATGAAACTTAATATTTATATAAAAACATGACTTTCCTCCTCATTTTCTCGAAAGCTATTAGAGATATTGGAAATATCATTGCAGCATCTGATACATCTAATTAAACTCTACAACTCTCATTATGAATATTTGTTCTATGACTAATAATTACGAAGTAAAATGAAACTTAATATTTATATAAAAACATGATTTTCCTCCTCATTTTCTCGAAAGCTATTAGATATATTGGAAATATCACTGCAGCATCTGATAGACATAACTAAACTGAAAAACTGACATTATGAATATTTGTTCTATGACTAATAATAACGCAGTAAAATGAAACTATATATTTATATAAAAACATGACATTCCTCCTCATTTTCTTGAAAGCTATTAGAGATATTGGAAATATCATTGCAGCATCTGATAGACCTGATAAAAATATACTATTGTCATTATGAATATTTTCACTAGTACTAATAAATACTGAATTTTACTTTTTTTAAAATTACTTTCTTCATCGTTTTCTCGAAAGCTATTAAAGATATTGGATATATCATTGCATCATCTGATACAACTAATTCAACTGTACAACTGATATTATGAATATTTGTTCTATGACTAATAATTACGCAGTAAAATAAAACCTATTTTTATATAAAAACATGATTTTCCTCGTCATTTTCTCGAAAGCTATTAGAGATATTGGAAATATAATTACAGCATCTGATAGACCTAATTAAACTGTACAACTGATATTATGAATATTTTTTTTATGACTAATAATTACGCAGTAAAATGAAACTTAATATTTATTTAAAAACATGACTTTCCTCCTCATTTTCTCGAAAGCTATTAGAGATATTGGAAATATCATTGCAACAGCTGATACACCTAATTAAACTGTACAACTGATATTATGAATATTTTTTCTATGACTAATAATTACGCAGTAAAATGAAACTTAATATTTATTTAAAAACATGAATTTCCTCCTTATTTTCCCGAAAGCTATTAGAGATATTGGAAATATCATTGCAGCATCTGATACACCTAATTAAACTGTACAACTGTCATTATGAATATTTGTTCTATGACTAATAATTACGCAGTAAAATGAAACTTAATATTTATATATAAACATGACTTTCCTCCTCATTTTTCCGAAAGCTATTAGAGATATTGGAAATATCATTGCAGCATCTGATACAACTAATTAAACTGTAAAACTGATATTATGAATATTTGTTCTATGACTAATAATTACGCAGTAAAATGAAACTTAATATTTATATAAAAACATGACATTCCTCCTCATTTTCTCGAAAGCTATTAGAAATATTGGAAATATCATTGCAGCATCTGATACACCTAATTAAACTGTACAACTGATATTATGAATATTTGTTCTATGGCTAATAATTACGCAGTAAAATGAAACTTAATATTTATATAAAAACATGACATTCCTCCTCATTTTCTCGAAAGCTATTAGAGATATTGGAAATATCATTGCAGCATCTGATAGACCTGATTAAAATCTACTATTGTAATTATGAATATTTTCACTAGTACTAATAAATACTGAATTTTACTTTTTTTTAAATTACTTTCTTCATCGTTTTCTCGAAAGCTATTAAAGATATTGGAAATATCATTGCATCATCTGATACAACTAATTCAACTGTACAACTGATATTATGAATATTTGTTCTATGACTAATAATTACGCAGTAAAATAAAACGGTATTTTTATATAAAAACATGATTTTCCTCGTCATTTTCTCGAAAGCTATTAGAGATATAGGAAATATAATTGCAGCATCTGATAGACCTAATTAAACTGTACTACTGATATTATGAATATTTGTTCTATGACTAATAATTACGCAGTAAAATGAAACTTAATATTTATTTAAAAACATGACTTTCCTCCTCATTTTCTCGAAAGCTATTAGAGATATTGGAAATATCATTGACACAGCTGATACACCTAATTAAACTGTACAACTGATATTATGAATATTTTTTCTATGACTAATAATTACGCAGTACAATGAAACTTAATATTTATATAAAAACATGAATTTCCTCCTCATTTTCCTGAAAGCTATTAGAGATATTGGAAATATAATTGCTGCATCTGATACACTTAATTAAACTGTACCACTGTCATTATGAATATTTGTTCTATGACTAATAATTACGCAGTAAAATTAAACTTAATATTTATATATAAACATGACTTTCCTCCTCATTTTTCCGAAAGCTATTAGAGATATTGGAAATATCATTGCAGCATCTGATACACCTAATTAAACTGTAAAACTGATATTATGAATATTTGTTCTATGACTAATAATTACGCAGTAAAATGAAACTTAATATTTATATAAAAACATGAATTTCCTCCTCATTTTCCCGAAAGCTATTAGAGATATTGGAAATATCATTGCAGCATCTGATACGCCTAATTAAACTGTACAACTGTCATTATGAATATTTGTTCTATGACTAATAATTACGCAGTAAAATGAAACTTAATATTTATATATAAACATGACTTTCCTCCTCATTTTCTCGAAAGCTATTAGATATATTGGAAATATCATTGCAGCATCTGATACAACTAATTCAACTGTAAAACTGATATTATGAATATTTGTTCTATGACTAATAATTACGCAGTAAAATGAAACTTAATATTTATATAAAAACATGACTTTCCTCCTCTTTTTCTCGAAAGCTATTAGAGATATTGGAAATATCATTGCAGCATCTGATACACCTAATTAAACTGTACAACTGATATTATGAATGTTTGTTCTATGGCTAATAATTCCGCAGTAAAATGAAACTTAATATATATATAAAAACATGACTTTCCTCCTCATTTTCTCGAAAGCTATTAGAGATATTGGAAATATCATTGCAGCATCTGCTACATCTAATTAAACTCTACACCTCTCATTATGAATATTTGTTCTATGACTAATAATTACGAAGTAAAATGAAACTTAATATTTATATAAAAACATGATTTTCCTCCTCATTTTCTCGAAAGCTATTAGAGATATTGGAAATATCACTGGAGCATCTGATAGACATAACTAAACTGTAAAACTGACATTATGAATATTTGTTCTATGACTAATAATTACGCAGTAAAATGAAACTATATATTTATATAAAAACATGACATTTCTCCTCATTTTCTCGAAAGCTATTAGAGATATTCGAAATATCATTGCAGCATCTGATAGACCTGATTAAAATCTACTATTGTAATTATGAATATTTTCACTAGTACTAATAAATACTGAATTTTACTTTTTTTTAAATTACTTTCTTCCTCGTTTTCTCGAAAGCTATTAAAGATATTGGAAATATCATTGCATCATCTGATACAACTAATTCAACTTTACAACTGATATTATGAATATTTGTTCTATGACTAATAATTACGCAGTAAAATAAAACCGTATTTTTATATAAAAACATGATTTTCCTCGTCATTTTCTCGAAAGCTATTAGAGATATTGGAAATATAATTGCAGCATCTGATAGACCTAATTAAACTGTACAACTTATATTATTAATATTTGTTCTATGACTAATAATTACGCAGTAAAATGAAACTTAATATTTATTTAAAAACATAACTTTCCTCCTCATTTTCTCGAAAGCTATTAGAGATATTGGAAATATCATTGACACAGCTGATAAACCTCATTAAACTGTACAACTGATATTATGAATATTTTTTCTATGACTAATAATTACGCAGTAAAATGAAACTTAATATTTATATAAAAACATGAATTTCCTTCTCATTTTCCTGAAAGCTATTAGAGATATTGGAAATATCATTGCTGCATCTGATACACTTAATTAAACTGTACAACTGTCATTATGAATATTTGTTCTATGACTAATAATTACGCAGTAAAATGAAACTTAATATTTATATATAAACATGACTTTCCTCCTCTTTTTTCCGAAAGCTATTAGAGATATTGGAAATATCATTGCAGCATCTGATACACCTAATTAAACTGTAAAACTGATATTATGAATATTTGTTCCATGACTAATAACTACGCAGTAAAATGAAACTTAATATTTATATAAAAACATGACTTTCCTCCTCATTTTCTCGAAAGCTATTAGAGATATTGGAAATATCATTGCAGCATCTGATACACCTAATTAAACTGTACAACTGATATTATGAATATTTGTTCTATGGCTAATAATTACGCAGTAAAATGAAACTTAATATATATATAAAAACATGACTTTCCTCCTCATTTTCTCGAAAGCTATTAGAGATATTCGAAATATCATTGCAGCATCTGATACATCTAATTAAACTCTACAACTCTCATTATGAATATTTGTTCTATGACTAATAATTACGAAGTAAAATGAAACTTAATATTTATATAAAAACATGATTTTCCTCCTCATTTTCTCGAAAGCTATTAGATATATTGGAAATATCACTGCAGCATCTGATAGACATAACTAAACTGAAAAACTGACATTATGAATATTTGTTCTATGACTAATAATAACGCAGTAAAATGAAACTATATATTTATATAAAAACATGACATTCCTCCTCATTTTCTTGAAAGCTATTAGAGATATTGGAAATATCATTGCAGCATCTGATAGACCTGATAAAAATATACTATTGTCATTATGAATATTTTCACTAGTACTAATAAATACTGAATTTTACTTTTTTTTAAATTACTTTCTTCATCGTTTTCTCGAAAGCTATTAAAGATATTGGATATATCATTGCATCATCTGATACAACTAATTCAACTGTACAACTGATATTATGAATATTTGTTCTATGACTAATAATTACGCAGTAAAATAAAACCTATTTTTATATAAAAACATGATTTTCCTCGTCATTTTCTCGAAAGCTATTAGAGATATTGGAAATATAATTGCAGCATCTGATAGACCTAATTCAACTGTAAAACTGATATTATGAATATTTGTTCTATGACTAATAATTACGCAGTAAAATGAAACTTAATATTTATATAAAAACATGACTTTCCTCCTCTTTTTCTCGAAAGCTATTAGAGATATTGGAAATATCATTGCAGCATCTGATACACCTAATTAAACTGTACAACTGATATTATGAATATTTGTTCTATGGCTAATAATTACGCAGTAAAATGAAACTTAATATTTATATAAAAACATGACATTCCTCCTCATTTTCTCGAAAGCTATTAGAGATATTGGAAATATCATTGCAGCATCTGATAGACCTGATTAAAATCTACTATTGTAATTATGAATATTTCCACTAGTACTAATAAATACTGAATTTTACTTTTTTTTTAATTACTTTCTTCCTCGTTTTCTCGAATGCTATTAAAGATATTGGAAATATCATTGCATCATCTGATACAACTAATTCAACTGTACAACTGATATTATGAATATTTGTTCTATGACTAATAATTACGCAGTAAAATAAAACGGTATATTTATATAAAAACATGATTTTCCTCGCCATTTACTCGAAAGCTATTAGAGATATTGGAAATATAATTGCAGCATCTGATAGACCTAATTAAACTGTACAACTTATATTATTAATATTTGTTCTATGACTAATAATTACGCAGTAAAATGAAACTTAATATTTATTTAAAAACATGACTTTCCTCCTCATTTTCTCGAAAGCTATTAGAGATATTGGAAATATCATTGACACAGCTGATACACCTAATTAAACTGTACAACTGATATTATGAATATTTTTTCTATGACTAATAATTACGCAGTAAAATGAAACTTAATATTTATATAAAAACATGAATTTCCTCCTCATTTTCCTGAAAGCTATTAGAGATATTGGAAATATCATTGCTGCATCTGATACACTTAATTAAACTGTACAACTGTCATTATGAATATTTGTTCTATGACTAATAATTACGCAGTAAAATGAAACTTAATATTTATATATAAACATGACTTTCCTCCTCATTTTTCCGAAAGCTATTAGAGATATTGGATATATCATTGCAGCATCTGATACACCTAATTAAACTGTAAAACTGATATTATGAATATTTGTTCTATGACTAATAATTACGCAGTAAAATGAAACTTAATATTTATATAAAATAATGATTTTCCTCCTCATTTTCTCGAAAGCTATTAGAGATATTGGAAATATCATTGCAGCATCTGATACACCTAATTAAACTGTACAACTGATATTATGAATAATTTTTCTATGGCTAATAATTACGCAGTAAAATGAAACTTAATATATATATAAAAATATGACTTTCCTCCTCATTTTCTCGAAAGCTATTAGAGATATTGGAAATATCATTGCAGCATCTGATACATCTAATTAAACTCTACAACTCTCATTATGAATATTTGTTCTATGACTAATAATTACGAAGTAAAATGAAACTTAATATTTATATAAAAACATGATTTTCCTCCTCATTTTCTCGAAAGCTATTAGAGATATTGGAAATATCACTGCAGCATCTGATAGACCTAACTAAACCGTAAAACTTTCATTATGAATATTTGTTCTATGACTAATAATTACGTAGTAAAATGAAACTATATATTTATATAAAAACATGACATTCCTCCTCATTTTCTCGAAAGCTATTAGAAATATTGGAAATATTATTGCAGCATCTGATAGACCTGATTAAAATCTACTATTGTCATTATGAATATTTTAACTAGTACTAATAAATACTGAATTTTACTTTTTTTTAAATTACTTTCTTCCTCGTTTTCTCAAAAGCTATTAAAGATATTGGAAATATCATTACATCATCTGATACAACTAATTCAACTGTACAACTGATATTATGAATATTTGTTCTATGACTAATAATTACGCAGTAAAATAAAACCGTATTTTTATATAAAAACATGATTTTCCTCGTCATTTTCTCGAAAGCTATTAGAGATATTGGAAATATAATTGCAGCATCTTATAGACCTAATTAAACTGTACAACTGATATTATGAATATTTTTTCTATGACTAATAATTACGCAGTAAAATGAAACTTAATATTTATTTAAAAACAAGACTTTCCTCCTCATTTTCTCGAAAGCTATTAGAGATATTGGAAATATCATTGCAACAGCTGATTCACCTAATTAAACTGTACAACTGATATTATGAATATTTTTTCTATGACTAATAATTACGCAGTAAAATGAAACTTAATATTTATTTAAAAACATGAATTTCCTCCTCATTTTCCCGAAAGCTATTAGAGATATTGGAAACATCATTGCAGCATCTGATACACCTAATTAAACTGTACAACTGTCATTATGAATATTTGTTCTATGACTAATAATTACGCAGTAAAAT
>JAPQNM010000004.1:9497292-9502292 GCA_029783475.1 Metacarcinus magister
AAGGGGAGGCGGGAGGAGGGGAGGGAGGGAAGGAAGGAAAAACGGGGAGACTGAGGCAGAGGAGAAAAAGGAATAGGGAATGAAAAACAAAAACAGGCATCGTGGAAAGAAGTAAAGGAGGTAGCTAGAGTAAGTAGAGAGAAGGGAAGGAGTGGAAAGAGTAAAATGGAGATAAAAAAAAAGGTAGGAAGGGTGCAGGGAAGGAGAAAGAATTGGGGAGGAAAGGTCATGACGGCAGGCTGGGGTGAGGGGGTAGGCAAGGGGGTTGGGGGCTACAGTACCACCTCCTTCGTGAGTGTATAGGGTTGCGTGCAGGGTGTGCCTCCGCCGTACCCGCCGCTGGGCCCCGGAACTGAACACGAGCGGGGCGGGGCGGGGTCTGTGGGGGGCGGGGCTGGGTCTGTAGGGGGCGGGTCGGGGTCTGTAGGGGGCGGGGCGTGACCGACTTGTTCCCTTCCGGCTGTAGTGACGTTTTTATCGCTATAGGAAGGACAGACACAGAGCGGAGGTGGAGGGAAAATAACTTAGTTCCCTTCCTACTTGTAATGCTCCTTCTTTTTCCCCTCCCCATCCTCTTCTTTTTCCTCCTCCTCCTCCTCCTCCTCCTCCTCCTCCTCCTCCTCCTCCTCCTCCTCCTCCTCCTCCTCCTCCTCTTATTGTATTGCGTCCAACAAAACGTCATTATCTTCGGGACGAGGGGAGTGACGGAGAGACTTTAGTCCACAACACAAGAGGCTTTTTCCTCTTGTGTGGAGGAGAGAGAAGCTCGTGGAGGAGGCTTTGGAGGCGAGACTAAAACGTGCTGGTACTGGAGGAGCGAGGACGGGGCCGAGGACGAGGATAGAGTAGTAATCTGAAGACGAGGACGGGGTGTTGTTGCGAGGACGAAGACAGAATTGCATAGAGAGAACGAGGACGGAGACGAGGACAAAGTATCACAGCGAGAACAAAGACGAGGACGAGGACAGGGCAGCGTGGCGAGAACAGGGGAGCAGGGTGTGATGAGGGTGAAGGAAGCATGGGTGCGGGACAAGAACAGGCGTCATGGGTGACCTTCATGGGACTGACCTTGTGCGTGGAGGTGAAGCAGGTGTGTGCGTGTGTGTGTTGGGGTGGGTTGTGTCCGTGTGTGTGTGTGTGTGTGTGTGTGTGTGTGTGTATGCAGCGAGATTCTACTGTGGTTGTGAACTGTTGTGGACTCTTCGCCAAGTCCTCCTCCTCCTCCTCCTCCTCCTCCTCCTCCTCCTCCTCCTCCTCCTCCTCCTCCTCCTCCTCCTCCTCCTCTTCGTCCTCTTAGCACTCCCCAACACCCGTAAGGCTCCAGCCCCGCCGTAATATCTCTCTTCAGATCGCCATCAAAGCTGAAGCCTTTCAACGCTTTCGCTTTTATCTAAGGGAGCCTCGCCCCCGGCACCACGGAGGACCCTCGCAAGCTTTTTGGAAATCACAAACTCAAGCTTTTTTTTATTTTTATTTTTTATTTTTTCTCCCTGAAATAAATTGTCAAGATTTTACTTCAAATTTACTTTTTTTTTTTATTTATTTATTTTTTTTATTTTTTCGTATTTACATATTTATATTTTCAATCCGACTTGTTGCACTTCTGTAGATATGAAGGATTTTTTTTTCTTATTTATTTATTTTTTTTTGCTTTTATGTTCGTCAAAATTTGTATTGAAAGAAAACACTCCACGCTATTTTTTATTTATTTTATTTATTTATTTATTTTTTTTACCTCATGTGGCAGGCAGGGGAGAGACAAGGTGTGGAGGCGGGACTGACTGTGGTGATGGTGGTGGTGGTGGTGATGGTGATGATGGTGATGATGGTGGGCAATAGAGGTAGGGGGTAACAATAGTAATGAGTGATGATAGAATACATTACCAATACCACCACCACCACCACCACCACCACCACCACCACCACCACCACCACCACCACCACCACCACCACCACCACCACCACCACCACCTCAAACAACACCAACAATAATAATATGAAGAAAAACATGACCAGTACAGTAGAGGCGAGGTGGAGGTTGAAGGGCAAGTAACACCACCACCATTGCACTCCACTTATATAAAAACACGTCCTGTCACAGTGCATATCTCATCCACACACACACACACACACACACACACACACACACACACACACACACACACACACACACATGACATCATATTACAAAAGTAGTATCATTCTTTTTATTTATTATATTTAAGATGACGTTTTTTTCATCTTTCATTTTCCTTTTTTTTTCTCTCCTTTTAAATAATTTTCCTTTTTATTGTGTTAGTAACGTATTATGTCTTTACAAGTGAGCGAGGGTGACGTGGTAATGAGTGGAGGTGACTCTTTGCGTGGCCTTCAGGAGAGAGAGAGAGAGAGAGAGAGAGAGAGAGAGAGAGAGAGAGAGAGAGAGAGAGAGGGAATTACATCGTCTCCATAAATTGTGAAGCATTTTAAGCGACTCAAAGTGACAGTCCTCGTGGCTATCCTCGTGGCTGTCTTCGTGCCCAGTCATAGAGTTTCGTAATAATGAAGTAGGAAGGGAAATTTTTTAGGGGGGTGAAGGGGGCGGGGGGCAGCAGGGTTGTCCTTCTTCCGTGTTGCGTTGAAGGAAAACCAAAGCCGCCCACGTGTTAAATAAGGAAGGATGTTGGTCTGTGTGATGGAAATTGTGTTGAAATTGTGTTGAAATTGAGAATAATGATATTAAGAATTATTATGCAGTCGAACAACCTTATACCATTGTCATTATTATTATTATTATTATTGAGAGAGAGAGAGAGAGAGAGAGAGAGAGAGAGAGAGAGAGAGAGAGAGAGAGAGAGAGAGAGAGAGAGAGAGAGAGAGAGAGAGAGAGAGAGAGAGAGAGAGAGAGAGAGAGAGAGAGAGAGAGCCTGGACAATCGACAAATTAGATCCATTCAGTATTTAAAGCCTTTTCACAGGAAGTGTTTTTCTCGAAGGGATGTAAATGTTTCTAATTTATCGTTATTGGAATTTTCACGCGGAGAAAGAATCGTTTTTTGACTGGATTCTTGTACGTGATGATAATAATAATAATAATAATAATAATAATAATAATAATAATAATAATAATAATAATAATAATAATAATGAATATGCAATAAACTAATGTGCTAAAAAAAATAAAAAATGCTTTATCCGGGAATGTCATTTTCTAATTACTAGACTCGTAATTATCAATTTTGTAATTTTATAATGACTATATTTTCACGATAAGAATGAACATAAAGATTGCTGCCTCTCTCCCCCCCAACCCCCCACCCCCCTCCCCAACACCCACACACCCACACCCACACACACACACACATACAAACACAAACACACACATAATAATAATAATAATAATAATAGAAAGTTCAAGGTCATCTTTCTTTTCAACGCAGCAACACACACTATTCTACATTTCCAACTCTCTGTACTATTGTGTAAATATTTCCTTTCATCTCTTCCCTATAGTGTCACAAGCCTGGTATTGCGTCACATCTCATCTCCGGTACGAGTGTCAGTGTGCGTCAGCGTTGCTCTTGTAATTTATGTTATTGTGTTATTGTGTTGCCCTACGAAACATTATTAAACCTAGACGCTAATCCAAAGAGCCACCCACTGCTTGGTTACTGCATGTCATTGGTAGATAGATAGAAGGTTAGGTTACGGAGGTGGTAGAGGAGACGAGAGAATCAGAGGAATGAGAAAGAATGAGAAGGAATTAATGGAAGTATAGCATTGTTAGTGTTATGTTGTGTTGAAGAAGGAGGATAACAGCAAAAAGAAGATTATTATTCTGCACTGTTGGTAGGAAGGTAAAGAAGATGATAAAGATGACGAAGAAGAGAAGAGGAAGAAAATAGGATTAGTGTGTATTTCTTATGTCAAATAGAGAGATAATTAATTAGCTTTCCTCCTTGACATTTCACATTCCTTCAATAATAACTCTCAACATCATTACGAAAGTGCTCGAGATGCGACACACACACACACACACACACACACACACACACACACACACACACACACACACACACACACACACAGACACACACACAGAGAAGGAACATAATCCAAAATGAAAATATGTTATTGTCAAGTCCTCAGTCCTCTTGAGTAATTGTTCATTTTTTCTCCTTCATTCTTATATTATTTTAAGCTTCCCTGGGATTATTTGCATTTGTCCTTCACACCCCCCGCCTGGCTTCACTAAATCTAACATGCACAGTAGACAACCTCGCCGCTAAATAACCTAAACCAGACAATGAATACTAACAATTAATGCCAGAAATCAACCCGGGGGGACATCAGCCAGAAATAGACATAACACACAGCCCTGAGGGAAAATACTTCTAAGTCTGTCGCGTGACTTGCTGAAGCGAAACTGACTTGGGTAAATCCGTCTTCCCCCCCACAAGGTTCTGGGGGCACGTGGCTAGGTCCCAGTGCAGCGCCACCTTCAGGTCATCTCCTTCACCTAGATTACCTTGAACTTGCCCGGATCCAGAGGTGGGTAAGGGGGGGGGGCGGCGCACAAGGCCAAGGTTGCCAAGTCCCTGAGCAGCGGGAGATGGTAATTTCCCGGCTCATCGTCTTTACGACTGGCTAGGCAAGGGTGGGGAGGAGGCTGGGTGGGTGGGTGGGTCGGGGTGGTGAGTGGGTGGTTAGGGAACACTTAGACATATGTAGAAGGTAGTTAAGGGCATAAATGGCAACAGTTACGTCGGTTAACATGTGGCTTGGTTAAGGACGCGGCAGGAGACGGGAAGTAGATGGTCGAGACATTCTGGGTACTGAAGATGCTGGGCAAGGACGCGGGTGGGTACAAGTTTCGTGGTCCCCCGGTTAAGGACACGGCAAGGGCAAAGGAGTAGGTTAGCAAGGCGAGGGTGAGTCGGGGGCATTGTACCGCTCAGTTAAGAACAAGGACCATTATGGAAAGGAATGTACGAACGGAATATACGAAAGGAAAAAATAAAC
>JAPQNM010000004.1:9512292-9519792 GCA_029783475.1 Metacarcinus magister
CTCTAATCGTGAAAGGGAATACTCTCTCTCTCTCTCTCTCTCTCTCTCTCTCTCTCTCTCTCTCTCTCTCTCTCTCTCTCTCTCTCTCTCTCTCTCTCTCTCTCTCTCTCTCATTTATATAAGCTGTTGTGGCCTAAATGTGACGGCGGTGAAGGAGGACATTACCTTCTGGTACTCATGTGTGTGTGTGTGTGTGTGTGTGTGTGTGTGTGTGTGTGTGTGTGTGTGTGTGTGTGTGTGTGTGTGTGTGTCCTGTTGGTGGGCGGCAGCTGGGTCTCAGAGGATATGGGGCAGTGCGGGCGAGTGGCAGTAAAGGATACAGTGGGCGGCTCCCTGTGTGTGTGTGTGTGTGTGTGTGTGTGTGTGTGTGTGTGTGTGTGTGTGTGTGTGTGTGTGTGTGTGTATGAGATATTTCTGAAGTTCATGAGGCAAGAAAACAAACTAATATGTGTTTTTTGTTTTGTTTATTTTGCAATATTATGTTTATCTTTTATCTTAATTCTTCTTCTTCTTCTTCTTCTTCTTCTTCTTCTTCTTCTTCTTCTTTTAATCTTTTACTGGTTATATTTTTTTCCTTCCTTGCTGTTCGTTTTTTTTCTTTTCTTCCCATGTTAACAGACTTATCATATATTTTCCCTTATTCTCCTTCTTTGTTACTGCTTATAAGATCATCGGTTATTATTCCATTTCCCTCATTCTCTCTCTCTCTCTCTCTCTCTCTCTCTCTCTCTCTCTCTCCCCTCTTTTCTATAATGGGTGTTCTTCTTCCCCTTCATTCTCATTGTTCCTCTCTTATCTCTCCTCCTTCTTATCATTCCATTCTTTATCTCCTCGTATCTTGCCTCCTAAAACCTGCTCTCGTTTCCATCATTCCCCTCGTTCAACTTTTACAATCTCTCTCTCTCTCTCTCTCTCTCTCTCTCTCTCTCTCTCTCTCTCTCCTCGCTCTCTCTCTCTCTCTCTCTCTCTCTCTCTCTCTCTCTCTCTCTCTCTCTCTCTCTCTCTCTCTTATTTTTTCATTTAATTCCTTCTTACCACGCACTCTTACCTCCCTTTCTCTCCTAATATTCCTCCTCCTTTTATTCCTCCTCCTCTTCCTTCTCCTCCTTCTCTTTTATCTTCCTCTCTTTCCTGTCAATCTTCAATATTCGTCCCATTTCCATTATCCTGTCCTCCTCCTCCTCCCCCTTTATTCATCCTCCCTCTCCCCCCCTCTATCTATCCTCCCCCCCCCTCCCTCCCCTATCTCCATCCTCCCCTCACTCTCTGCAACGTGTGAACCTGTGCCCGTGTGAGATTGGGTGGTGAGGGGACCTGTGTGGTGGAGAGAGGGGGGCGTGGAGTGGGTGGGAGAGGCCTTAACGAGGGGGGAGTGGGGGTGGCCAGGTGGTGATGATGACAAATGGGTTGGTTCCTCTAGCGACCATGACTCTTCTCTCTCTCTCTCTCTCTCTCTCTCTCTCTCTCTCTCTCTCTCTCTCTCTCTCTCTCTCTCTCTCTCTCTCTCTCTCTCTCTCTCTCTCACACGTCTAAGTCACACCTGTAATCGGTTTCAGTCAGTTACTCTCGCAATCTCCTTCCTTCTTTAAGTTAAGTCACTCTTTCTTGGTCCAATTCACTCTTAGAAGTCACATTGAGAGTCATGTCTGTCACCTTTAACTTGTGTATCCTTCAGTAGCTTGATGCCCAGACCCTGTTTCCTCTCTCCTCTCTCCTCTTTCCTCTTTCCTCTTTCCTCTTGGTGCCTGTGGTCATGAAGAGTAAGCAGGTGGTCTGTTTGTTTCTCTCTCTCGCTCTCTCTCTCTCTCTCTCTCTCTCTCTCTCTCTCTCTCTCTCTCTCTCTCTCTCTCTTCTCTCTCTCTCTCTCTCTCTCTCTCTCTCTCTCTCTCTCGCGGTAAATAATGTTAGTCTATTATTATTTTTCTTTTTTTCTCTCTTATCTCTCTCCCTCTCTCTCTACCGGCCTTGCTTTCCACCTCCCTCTTCACACCCTCCTTTATTTCCCTTTTTTCCTCTTCCTCCTTCATCTTGTCTTTTATTCTCTTCCTTTCTTCCTTCCTTCCTTCCTTCCTTCCTTCCTTCCTTCCTTCCTTCCTTCCTTCCTTCCTTCCTTCCTTTCTTCCTTCTTTTCTTCCACCTTCTATCCGTTCTTACCTTCTTTCAAACTTCTCTCTCTCCAGTAAATTTCTGTTCATGGTTTCCTTTCTCTTTTCCTCCCTTCCCTCCCTCACCCCCACCCTCACCCCCCTTTTTACCTCCCTTCTTCTATTTACCCTTTTGTCCATTCTTCCCTCCTTCCTTAACTCACTTTACCTTTCCTAATTCCATTTTTGTTTCCATAAATTTTTTTTCATTCTTTTTCTTTCCTTCCTTCCTTCCTTCCTTCCTTCCTTCCTTCCTTCCTTCCTTCCTTCCTTCCTTCCTTCCTTCCTTCCTTCCCACCTCCTCTATACCGTACCATTAACTCTTTTTTTTTCTTCTCTTCTATACCTTCTCTCCTCCACTCCTCCTTCCTCCTCCTCTCCTCCTCTCCTCCACGCTCTTTCACCTCCCTCTCAGGTGAACTTTCCTCCCCCCCCTCCTTCACCCCCTACCTCCCCCCCCCTCACAGGTACAATGGGCATGAAGTTTCTCTTAAGTTGTTTGTTTGTTTGTTGTTGTTGTTACATGAATCTTTATTTGTTTACTCTCTTTATTGTCTATCAACTCTTTCTCTTTTTTATTTATTTATTTATTTATTTATTTTATTTGGTGATGAAATTGACTCTAACCTAACCTAACCTAACCTGACACCTGACCGAACCTAACCTAACCTGTCCTGACCTGACCTGACCTGAGGCTGCACCGAGATGGGGTTACTGCCGTGTTTGTGTTGTTACTGTGGTTGTGGTTCACGTTTTGTTCGCGTTTGGAAATTGAAAAAAAAATGGTTATTCACGTTGAAGGGAAAGGGAGCGACTAGCTGTGGGTTTTTTTTTATTATTATTCTTTTTTTTCTGTCTATCTATCTATCTATCTATCTATCTATCTATCATTGTGTTTATATCCATGTATTTATCTTTTTATTCGTGTATGTCTGTTTTTTTATCTTTATCTATTCATTCATCCATGCGTCTATGTATGAATTCACTATTGTATTGTTTGTTTACTTTCTTTTATTATTGTAATTATTCGTTATTCATCATTGATTCATCTACGAATTCATCTCTTTGTCATCTATCTTATTTTTTTTCTTTTATTATTACTACCTATGCATCATTTATTCATCCACCCATTCATCTGTTTGCTATCTCACATATCTATTGTCTATTTAGTTATATTATTAGTACCTACTCATCATATATCCATCTACCCATTCATCTCTTTGTCACTTCACTTACTCTCCTCCTCCTCCTCGTCTCTGTTTGCGCCACCTGCCTCCTGCCTCTTCATTGTAGTTAATATTTCCCGCTTCACCTATCACCCAATACCTTCACAAACACATCTAACCAACACTACTGATACGGATACTATTGTCGAAGAGCTTTTAATTTTATCAAGAGTAACTATAGGAATTTACTGCACACACCCTGGATAGCATTAGAAGTAGAAGTAGCTTATATTATATTGTGAAGCTGTTATCTCTCTCTCTCTCTCTCTCTCTCTCTCTCTCTCTCTCTCTCTCTCTCTCTCTCTCTCTCTCTCTCTCTCTCTCTCTCTCTCTCTCTCTCTCTCGGGGAAGCGGATATTAGAGAGAGGTGGGATGGCCCTGCAGTACTTGATGGGGATATATCACAGAGAGAGAGAGAGAGAGAGAGAGAGAGAGAGAGAGAGAGAGAGAGAGAGAGAGAGAGAGAGAGAGAGAGAGAGAGAGAGAGAGAGAGAGAGAGAGAGAGAGAGATGCCCTGTGAGTGGTGTTACATGTTGACTTTGTATGCATTAATGATGGTGGAGGAGGGTGGTGGTGGTGGTGGTGGTGGTGGTGGTGGTGGTGGTGGTGGTGGTGGTGATGGTGATGAACATGCTGGTGTAATGGTGGTAGTGATAGTGATGAGGACGAAGTGATGTTAACGGTGATGATAAGGATAGTTTCAATAGTTAGTTGTGATGACAGATAGTGATGCTCATTAATGATAGTGACAATAGTGACAGAGATAGTGAATACATAATTTTCATCCTTATACTCACATCATGGAAGGCAAGTATAGTACCGTCATAATATATAGTGCCACCATAATATATAGTGTCACCATAACATAGTGTCACCATAATATACAGTGTCACCATAATCTACAGTGCCATAGGAGTAGGGCAAACCGGGGTCCAATACTAAGAACATAGCATTGGAGTGCACGCGAGTGAGTATATTGGTGGCAGCGGTGGGATTAATAATATAGATGCAGCAGCTGAGTAGGAGAGTATTAACGCAGAGAGAGAGAGAGAGAGAGAGAGAGAGAGAGAGAGAGAGAGAGAGAGAGAGAGAGAGAGAGAGAGAGAGAGAGAGAGAGAGAGAGAGAGAGAGAGAGAGAGAGAGAGAGAACAGACACGTAATGAATGTATTGCTCAAAATTTCTTCTCTCTCTCTCTCTCTCTCTCTCTCTCTCTCTCTCTCTCTCTCTCTCTCTCTCTCTCTCTCTCTCTCTCTCTCAATAAGAAATATATAAGTAGTTTATATTTTAATGCTGTATATATATTTTTTTTCTTCTTAGCTTGCCTTTTTCATAACACAGCGAGGAGGAATATCAAGAGGAAAGGATAATATTACTCTCATTCTTCTCCTGTCTCGGTGAAATGGAAGAGATATTAAAAAGGAGGAGGAGGAGGAGGAGGAGAGGAGGAGGAGGAGGAGGAGGAGGAGGTGGAGGAGGAGGAGGAGGAGGAGGAGGAGTAGCAGGAAAATACTTTAGAGACAGTTAAAGATTGTGATAAAAATGAGCGTTGTGTGTGTGTTGGGGGGGAAGGGGGGGGGGAGAGAGGAAATTAATCAGGAGACATAGAGGAAAAGTTATTATGTATATATAAAAAACAAAAAAAAACACGTATATGATGTGAATATAATTTATCTGTATACATTCACTTCCACTACAACGTTTTGAATAAAGATGAGACAAGCAGAACTAAAAGGTTGAGATAAAATTTCAAAAAATCAACTACACGTAAATACTGGCAAGGAGAAAGTCTGAGGAAGTCTCCAAAAACAAATGCACTTTTAAGTTGTGGAGTTGAGAGAGAGAGAGAGAGAGAGAGAGAGAGAGAGAGAGAGAGAGAGAGAGAGAGAGAGAGAGAGAGAGAGAGAGAGAGAGAGAGAGAGAGAGAGAGAGAGAGAAGAGGTGGAATATAGTGTGTTGCAGAGATTACTAGTTTCAGATTAAGAGATTGAAGATTTTAGTTACATTTTGCATTATAAAAGTAGACATAGGTAAAGGTAGATACATGATGGGAGGTGTGTATGTACAGAATAATAGTAGTACAAATTTTGATACATTTATATTATTTGATCCATTGTCTGCATCTTTCACTACATAAAATAAAAGGTTAGAGAATAGTGAGGTGATGAGGGAGTCAATGAAGTGAGAAGAAGTGATTCCCCTTTGGCTTCACTCTGAGGATGTGTTATGTAGGGTTGAAATCCATATGAGGAACGAGAGGTGTTCAGGGGCAGGAGGAAACCCAGACGATAATATAAGACAAGGTGAGAGAGAGAGAGAGAAGGTGTTGGTGAAGAAATGTTACAGATGCTTATAGGATGATCTGGCTTGGGTCTAACTTGCTGGAAACTGACTGACGTAGTAGAAGACTTGAAAGTAAACCAACATTGCTTATTGATTTCCACGAGAGATAGGAAATAGTTATGCGAATGCCTTCCTGTTTTGTATATATGATAAAGAAAGTGTAGAATTCCCAATATCTCTTACGGAAATATTGATGAATTAGTGATAAGAATTAAGCTTGATATAACCAATCTTCATTTTCTTTACGTTGTTCCGTCATATCTGTCCCTTCCATCCCCTCTCTCCTCGCATTCTATCCTCTAACCCTCGCCTCAACCATCCCACATCACATTTACCATCACCATCAAATCTTTGCCTCACTCCCAACCCTCCCACCATACCCCACAAACCCTCTTACCCTGTTCTCTACCTCTTCTTTCTCTCCCCAAATCACCCCACTTCCACCTTTCCCCTCCAGCCTTCCCGTCAGTCGGACATAAACTTTTAATTAACAGTACTCCGGGGATCGTGGCGAAGACATTTCCATTCTGCGTGTGTCGAGCATTTGTTAGCGGTCGGGGGTGAAGTTAGCGGTTCTTCCTTAATGTTGTGGAAGGGACGGGAACAGCCAGGCCAGAGGGAAGCAATGGTGCGTGGCGAGGCCCTTGGAAACCTGCCTCTACTACTACTACTACTACTGACCATCATCGTCATCACCACCATCACCACCACGACCTTCATCACCACCACCCACACCCACCACCACAACTATCAATCACTACTACTACTACTACTACTACTACTACCAGTATTCCACATGTATTAACCACGTTCAGAACCATTCCAGTAATCACCCACGCCCACACCCACACCCCACGCCCACACGCTTCTGAGTCTGAAAGGAAAGTTAATGCATGCCTCTCCTTCTTCCTTTCTTCTCTTTCTTCTCTTTCTTCTCTTTCTTCTTCTTCTGTTTCATGGCCAAGAATACTTATGAAGGAGTGGTGTTAATAGTATGTTAGTTGCCTTTAGTTATCTTCATACAGCCATTGTTATCTCACTCCGGATAAGGCAAAACTACTTATAATATTTTTTTTTCTGTTAAGTTGCATTTCCAGTTTAAAGAAAATAAAACGTTTCTTGATTGGTGTTATTATTCAACGTCCTTTCTCGCTTTCTCTCTCGCTTTTTTTCTCTCTCTCTCTCTCTCTCTCTCTCTCTCTCTCTCTCTCTCTCTCTCTCTCTCTCTCTCTCTCTCTCTCTCTCTCTCTCTCTCTCTCTCTCTCTCTCTCTCTCTCTCTCTCTCTCCATTGCATTCAGCTGTTCCCTTTCTCTCTAACCCTCTTTTGCTTATCATTTCTCATTCATTCATTTATTTTTTCATTTATTAATTCAATCCTACATTCATTCATTTATACATATTTCTTTCTTTCTTTCTTTCATACACCCTCCTTGCTTTTCCTTTTATTGTCTTTTTTATGGAACTGCAGCTAACTTAAACCCTACTTACACACACACACACACACACACACACACACACACACACACACACACACACACACACACACACACACACACACACACACACACACACACACCTCCAATGGCAGACTTTATTCTATATTATGCTGCCTGAAAAGGAGAGAGAGAGAGAGAGAGAGAGAGAGAGAGAGAGAGAGAGAGAGAGAGAGAGAGAGAGAGAGAGAGAGAGAGAGAGAGAGAGAGAAAAAAAAGAGACAGACAGACAGAGAGAGACGTAGTTTCCTCTTTTGTAACCTTCCTTCTTTTCTTCCTTTCATCTTTGGTAATT
>JAPQNM010000004.1:9529792-9537292 GCA_029783475.1 Metacarcinus magister
TTATGGGATTACAGGAAAGAGGCAAAAAGTACAAAAAGACAGGAAAAAAAGATTAAATTATTAGTGAGAGAGAGAGAGAGAGAGAGAGAGAGAGAGAGAGAGAGAGAGAGAGAGAGAGAGAGAGAGAGAGAGAGAGAGAGAGAGAGAGAGAGAGAGAGAGAGAGAGCGTAACCACAATATAGGTATGACTCAGAGAGAAAGTGAGTCGATTCCCAAACGTTGCCGTCATAACTTTGTGTGTGTGTGTGTGTGTGTGTGTGTGTGTGTGTGTGTGTGTGTGTGTGTGTGTGTGTGTGTGTGTGTGTGTGTGTGGGTGTGTGTGTGTGTGTGTGTGTGTGTGTGTGTGTGTGTGTGTGTCTGAAAAAAAACATGCAACAACAACATCAACAGAAACACACACACACACACACACACACACACACACACACACACACACACACACACACACACACACACACACACACACAGCCACGCAAAACCAGCGGTCTCATGATTACTGTTATGTCGAGGTCGAAAGTGAGTAACTGGGTTGGAGGGAGGGAGAGAGAGAGACAGAGGGGGAGAGAGAGGGAGAGAGAGAGAGAGAGAGAGTGGGGAAAAGATAGCTAGCGAGAGAGACAGAGAGAGAGACAGACAGAGGGAAGAAAGGAAAGGGAAGTGATAGTATATAAATGTATAGATGGAGAGAAGGAGAAGGAGATGGATTGACAGTTGGAAAGAGGAGATATAAATGTCAGACCAGCAGCACGTCAGTCTTGGTCTTGGGAACGAGATGGAAGTTGTCAGGGTGCTTGTTAACATAATCACGCCGGCCAACAGACCTACTGACGAGGAGGAGGAGGAGGAGGAGGAGGAGGAGGAGGAGGAGGAGGAGGAGAATACTAAGGGGAACACAAGTAGGAAAATTAATATCAAGTCGAAACAAACAAGGAAAACAAAATAGATGCTGGAAAGGATGATTGCCTTGGAGAGAGAGAGAGAGAGAGAGAGAGAGAGAGAGAGAGAGAGAGAGAGAGAGAGAGAGAGAGAGAGAGAGAGAGAGAGAGAGAGAGAGAGAGAGAGAGAGAGAGAGAGATAGAGAGCAAATTTCCATGAATATTAAATGTAGTTTTGACTTCCAAATACAAACAGGACGGTGTGGCTATTTCTGTCGTGTCTTAAATGAGCTGCATTCAGGAGGAGGAGGAGGAGGAGGAGGAGGAGGGAGGAGGAGGAGGAGGAGGAGGAGGAGGAGGGACAAGAAAAAGAAAGATAGATAGAAAAATGAGAAAGATAAGAGACAAGGGTCATAAAAATAAAAAATAAAATGAAGATGAAGCAAGGTAAAGAAGGAAGATATATAAAAAAAAAGGAACATAAAATCATAGAAATAATTAAAGAAGGAGAGAACCAGAGGGATTGATGAAGGAAGGAATTTTCGAGGATTGATATATTATTTCCCCTCACAAAGGCGGTCAGGAATATAAAGGTTAATCTGGAATATGATAACAGAGCTGTTCTATTTTTGACTCTTATAGTATATTTTCAGAGCATATTCTACTCACTGACGACATATACAAAGAGACACAGAGATAGAGATAGATAGATAGATAGAGAGAGAGAAAATAGAAAGAGAAAGAGAGAGATTGAGAGAGAGAATATATATTTAGACCAAATCCAAAGCTGCTCTTCTCTTTTATTTATTTATTTATTTATTTCTCTCTCTCTCTCTCTCTCTCTCTCTCTCTCTCTCTCTCTCTCTCTCTCTCTCTCTCTCTCTCTCTCTCTCTTTCAGCATTTAAGCTTCATTCAGTGCACCCAATACATCCTTATACAGGTGTACCCCAATCAATGCATCTCAGGTGATCTTACACTTACCTTTTATAGAGTTAAAATGCACTAACGAGCGTCTCATGATCGTTAGACCTAATCATCGTAACTACCTTTCTTTGTCCTGTATTACCTTGTTTTTGAGTGCTACATAACCTCATTCCCAGTCCTCATTCCCACAGTACTTTTTATTCAGTCCCCATTCCTCTTCATTACCATTCCCAGTCTCAATTATCAGTTCCAAGTCCCCAGGTCCTCAGTCTCCCTTTCCCCCGAGTCCCCAATACCATGTCACTTCCTCCTTCATTATTGCAACTCAGTAATAACCTAAATATCACGTAATTAACTCCGGTAAGCTTGGTAACTCTCTGTCTGGGCTGTTACTGTTCTTTTCAACTTGACGTAAACCACACCTGACCTTCACCGCCGGATGTTGCGTAGGTACACCCCGGGGCTACACAACAGAGACTTGCAATAGGGTGGGAGGAGGGTGATTTTTGTGGGAAAGAGGTAAAAACAATCATCTCTTTGTGTGCTTCTGTAAGTTTCAACATCATCTTCTTCGTTTGTTTACACACACACATACGCGCGCACACACACCACACACACACACACACACACACATGGAGGTAGGTGGATATAAGTGACTGCACTCAAGGGAATAATTGCAGGTAAATTGCGTATTATGTAACTATGGAAAGTATGATTATTATTATTATTATTATTATTATTATTATTATTATTATTGTTGTTGTTGTTAGTGACATTCATCATTATTATTTTGTGTTCATTATTATCATCATCATCATCATCATCGTCCTTGCCATCATCATTCGTAGATAGATAGATAAATATATAGAGAGATTAAGATATAAATATAAACTAAAAATTCTAGATGTATTTTTTTTACCAGTATTTAGATTTCCCTTCCCCTCTTTCCTCGTTCTTTTCCTCCTGCTTCTGCTTTGCCTCTCTTCCACCACTCATAAATAGCAGAGACTCCTCACTAATTCAGCATTCAGAGCCACCTCATATTTCTTCCTAACATACGCATGCACATCATATATTCGTTCACTCTTGCATTCATGATCTCTCTCTCTCTCTCTCTCTCTCTCTCTCTCTCTCTCTCTCTCTCTCTCTCTCTCTCTCTCCTCTCTCTCTCTCTCTCTTGCTCTCGCTCTCGCTCTCGCTCTCTCAGTTTCCCCTTCACCCTCATGTATTTAGGGAAGGCTGTTTCCTGCCCTTACGAGGTGAACGTCTCAGGCGGTTTAAGGATTATATTTCGTAGAGGAGAAACTTGCACAATCACACCTTGCAACAGCCAACTATCGTGTGTGTGTGTGTGTGTGTGTGGTGTGTGTGTGTGTGTGTGTTTTACTATATCAGTGTGTAGTTGATAGAAGACTTTAATCAGTAACTATATTTAATCGAGAGAGAGAGAGAGAGAGAGAGAGAGAGAGAGAGAGAGAGAGAGAGAGAGAGAGAGAGAGAGAGAGAGAGAGAGAGAGAGAGAGAGAGAGAGAGAGAGAGAGACTACACTACACATTCAACACTCAAGGTGCTTCTGTTATTGTGCTCGCCTGATTTACAATTTTGACTTGGATTGCTCTTAGTCTGTAGTTAACATAATAGTAGTAGTAGTAGTAGTAGTAGTAGTAGTAGTAGTAGTAGTAGTAGTAGTAGTAGTAGTGGTAGTAGTAGTGGTAGTGGTGGTACACATTGGCGGGGTGATGGTACTGGTCGTCATGGTAATGGTCGTATTAGATAAATCTGATCCAACTTCTCTTCCTATTACATATCATATTTTCTTCCCTCTATCTCTGCCAATAAACATTCCTTATATATTTTTCCCTCTCTCCCTCCTTGCCACCCTACCTTCCCTCTGTCCTTGTCTCCCCACCTTCCCGTCTCTCCCTCCTCCTTTCCTCCCTTACCTCCCTAGACTCACCCTACACCTCCACCTTCCCCTTTCCTTCCTTACCTTTCCTTACCTCCCCTCTCCTTCCTTGCCTTTCCTTACCTCCCCTCTCCTTTGTGTTTCTTTAAGGTTTCCATGTAACAATAGCACCTGCCTCTAATATGATCGTTATATTATTCATCTTCATGCATTTTACACCACCACCACCACCACCACCACCACACCACCACCACCACCACCACCACCACCACCGACACAGTAAATAGAAGATGGAAGATTATATATTTATTTTCGTTCTTTCTATTTGTCTCTATCTGGTTTTTTTTTTCGTCTAATGTTATAAGAGCAGTGTTACCTGTGTGTGTGTGTGTGTGTGTGTGTGTGTGTGTGGTGTGTGTGTGTGTGTGTGTGTGTGGGCGCGGCAATCATTAATTCATGGCTTCTGCTGGTCGTGATTATTTCATTACGGAACAATATGAGCAAAATAAGTCAACCACGAAATTATCTAATCGCCTGGCTTGTTGTTATTAGTGTTGTTGTTGTTGTTGTTGTTGTTGCTGTTGTTGTTGTTGTGTTGTGGTTGTGGTTGTGTTGGCTGCTGTGCTGTTGTGGTGCTGTTGTGTTGTGCTTTGTGGTGTGTGTTGTTGTGTTGTTGCGGTTGTTGTTGTGTAGAAGTAGTGGTTGATAGTTAGTCGTAAAAGTAGATATATGCCTAATCGGATATATGTGTAGGCTGTGGTGTGTGTGTGATGTGTGTGCGTGGGTGGGTGTGTGTGTGTGATGATGTGCGAATGTGTGGCGTATCGTATGAATTATGTAGAGTGTCACCATGTTCTTGACCTCTGTAGAGGCAGTATTCACCGTTTCGAGGTATGTGCCACTAGGATTGCTTTCTTTGCTCACTGTTCGGTTTACAGCCTGTTGAAGTTCCTACATATGTTCTGTGTATCCTCCACGTTCCTTTGAGCCCATTTGCCCCACAGGGGCACCCATAGCAGAAGCACAGCCCATTCCCTCCGCTCCTACCATCCCTACACCCTCCCTCCATCTGCCTCCCACCAACATCCCTCTCACCCTCCGCCCCTCCCCCTCACCCTTTCTCCCTCCTCCAACCCACCCGTATTTACTGCAAACCGTTCTGAAACGGACAATGGTTACAAAATTCTTAGTCGATGTGACAATTATCGAAATTTACAGTGTAGAGGACATCAGATCCCTCGGATGTTGTGACGTGCCTATTCGCTTTCAGGATCTGACTGGTCTGCAGGTTTCAGTTAGTTGATCTACACTGAAGGAACTGGTGTGCAGGAGGGCAACGACCACCTGTATCATGCTATGGTACGACCGGCCTAGGCCTTCATTCGCTCCCCCACCCACTTCTTCACCCCCCTCCCCTTTCCCCACCCTCTCCTTTCAACCAAAGCCCAAAACTGTACAGGAAAGATCACCACAACTGTGGCTAAACCAGGCATGATTTATCTTATTTATTTATTTATTTTTTATTTACAGTGCCTCAATGTTACCACTTTAACTGACGATTTGTGTTAATTTACCACAATACTCCAACTATTTACCACCGTTTTTGTTTTGTTTATTTTTTATTTATTTTGTGATGCCACACTTCAATGCTATTCCTAATCCTTGGGCGACTCCCTTCACTCGTCTGACAGAAGCCTCAGGTCCTCACACTCTGCCCCCTTCTCCATTTTTTTCTTCTCTTTTTCTCCTCCCCACACAAATCCCAGCGGGAGGGCTCCTCCCACCCCCTCCCCCCCCTCCACACTCCCTGTCCTCGTCGTGTGCGGCGGGAGCACCCCAGCGGTTGTCTTCCCTCCCTGCCCCCCTCCCGCACCCCTCCAGCCTCCTTCCCCGCCCCCTGTCCCCCGACCAGCCTCCGCACACCCCGTTCACGCCTTTGGTCCCCCCCCTAAAAATCTCCCTCGGCCCAGGATGAACCACGGTACACTCTTGCCTCGTTGCGAAAAGAGGACCTTTTTATAAGGGCGCCAGCGCGAGCCTTTCTTTTTCCCCCTCCATTCCCCCCTCCGCCCTTTTTAATTCATCCACCATCGTTAAGTGGCGGTCATAATGGCATTAAACACACCTGGAAGCACCATTTTACGTTCCAGGCTTCACTAGGCTGTGTGTGATGGTGCGTGGTGATGCTAGTTGTGGTGGTGGTGGTGGTGGTGGTGGTGGTGGTGGGTTTTATGAATTTTTTTTTTTATGGTACTACTACTACTGTGGGTGGATGGTTATGGTTGTTGTTGTTGTTGTTGTTGTTGTTGTTGTTGTTGTGTTGTTGTTGTTGTTGTTGTTGTTGTTGTTGTTGTGTTGTTGTGTTGTTGTTGTTGTTGTTGTGTTGTGTGTTGTTGTTGTTGTTGTGTTGTTGTTGTTGTTGTTGTTGTTGTTGTTGTTGTTGTTGTTGTGTTGTTGTTGTTGTTGTTGTGTTGTTGTTGTGTTGTTGTTGTTGTTGTTGTTGTTAGTAGTAGTAGTAGTGGAAGTAGTATAGTATATTTTTGTTGTACATAAACCAAACAAAAAGTAGATCGCCACATGTAACACACACACACACACACACACACACACACACACACACACACACACACACACACACACACACACACACACACACACACACACACACACTGATAGGTGGCTGGGATGGGAAGGTGAGCTAAGTAAAGCACGTGAATTAACCTGACTGAAGGAGGCTGCAGGTAGGAGGCTGAAAGAGAACATTGCCCCCTCCCCCTTCCCCCCTCCCCACCACCACCACCACCACCACCACCACCACCACCACCACCACCACCACCACCACCACCACCACCACCACCACCACCACCACCACCACCACCAGCTGTCACGTGAATCACTACTTTACGAGGGAAAGAAAATTACTTAATAGGGATAAGATAAACATTTCTTTACGAGTTAATGCGTTCAGACACGTTCTTATGCAAATGAAACACAGAATAATAAGTGCTATGTTTATTTCCAACTATTTTTTTCTGTTATTCTTTATTAAATGAGTTTTTATCCGAGAGGAACAAGGTAGTTTATATTAACTGTTATCTATTACTGTTAGGTTGAGTTATAATGGTTACATATAGGACTTGAATGTTTCGTTTACCTGCTTGAGTTGATGGGAGAGGAGGAGGAGAAGGAGGAGGAGCGAGAAGAGGAAGAAGAGGGAGGAAGAACAGGAGGAGGCTATTAGTTTTCCTTTTACACAAGTTGAGGCAGAAACGTACCTGAAGGAAACTAAGGAAAGACACCTCATGTTCCTGGCGGCCTGTAAAGCGTGAGGCAGAGTAACAATCTCTTGGGGCCGTACATGGAAAACCTGACCTAACTTATACCATTGCTGTGATCCTGAGGCTTAGCGGAACGAGCATGAAGATGACACCCTGTTTGCCTTGTTTGTACGTCCCACCTCGACCCTCCTCCTCCTCCTCCTCCTCCTGCTGCTAGGACCCTCGTAAGTTCCTTTTCTTCATACTTCTCGAAACATTGATGGAAATTCTTGCTATGTCAGGTTCGTGTGTACTCAATATGGAGGTAGTATAGGCAAGCGACTGACTTTGCTATTATAGGTTAGGTTAGGTTAGGTTAGGTTAGGTTAGGTTAGGTTAGGTTAGGTTAGGTTAGGGTTGTTTCAGGCTGCTTCTGCTCTTGAGGGTGATAGGGTATTGCCATCACCCAGCAACACCACACGTACGAGAGGTCATGAGAGAGAGAGAGATATAAAAAAAAAGAATGAAAGATAAATA
>JAPQNM010000004.1:9539792-9542292 GCA_029783475.1 Metacarcinus magister
TCTCTCTCACTCTCTCTCTCTCTCTCTCTCTCTCTCTCTCTCTCTCTCTCTCTCTCTCTCTCTCTCTCTCTCTCTCTTTCTCTCTTTCTGTTGCTCCGTTCTATTCTTCCTCTCGTCTCACCCTTCTTTCCTTCCTACCATCCATCCTTCCTTCCTTTCTAACATCTTTCAATCCTTCCTTCCATCCTTTCTCCCTTCCTCCCTATCCTTCCTCGCCTGTCGCCTAAGTAACGTACAGAGGCCACGGTTCCTCATACTTATGCTTGCTTCCCCGTGCTGGAGGGAGTTAGGAATGCTTGCCTTGACTGGTCTTGTGGTCTTGTGGTCTTGTAGTCTTGTGGTCTTGTCCAGCACCACAGAGGAATGATGGAGACACAGCAGGACTAAGAATACGTGTGTTATCTATTGTGTGTGTGTGTCCTTTGTGTTTTTTCCTTTGTGTATGTGTGTGTGTGTTTTGTGTGTATTGTTTGTTCCTGTGTGTGTGTTTGTGTGTGTGTCTGTCTCTGTCTTCCTTTCTTTCTCTCCCTCTCTCTACTGATGAGATGACCGCCACACAAGGTCTTCCATCTATTTTCTGCCATTGTATCTGTTGTGTTTTATCTTCTTTCTCTTTTATTTTTTTTTTTGTCTCTCCTTGTGTTTGCATCGTTGCTTCTTCTCTTCCTCCTCCACCTCCACATCCTGATATTTTCCCTCACTTTGCGTCTGGTAATAGGATCTGAAACTGTTTTGTTTTTTTTCTTCTTCATATGTATAATTTACTTTTTCTTTTTTCCTTTTTTTTTCCCACTCAGTCTCTATTATTTTTTTTTCTCCTGAACGTATTTGATTCATTTAATTTTTGGTAATTGTAATATTTTGTCATATATATTTTCTTGGACTATTTTTCTTTTTCCTACTTTTTCTCTAACTAATCTGACGGTAAATTCCTTTTATTTATTATTTTATTTCTTTTTTATTTTATGATTCGTGGCTTTAGATTTGTTGTAGTGAATGCCAGATCAGGTTAGGTTAAGGTTAGGTTAGGCTGCTCTAGTTCTTTCCTACCTTGACCGACTTTGTTTGGGAAGAAGAAGAAGAAGAAGAAGAAGAAGAAGAAGAAGAGCCTGTTGCTTCTCATGTTTTCTATTTTAAGTTTCCTTGACGTTTGTGTGTTTTATTGTTTATCTTCTGTTGCGACTGTTGTTTGTTTCTTTCTTTTTCTTTTTGTATTCATCGTGTTTAGATCCGCTCAAGGTTGTTTGTTTGTTTGTTGTTTGATGAAGTGTTGGTACATACTTTTTATCTATTATTTTGTTTGTTAAGCCCTTATTTCTAAAGAGTTATAAGAGAATAGTGTTGGAAAATAAAACTCACTCTCTCTTTCTTTCTTCTCTCTCTCTCTATCTCTCTATCTATCTATCTCTATCTATTTATCTATCTATCTATCTATCTCCGTCGTCTCAGGTGCAATTCTAGCCGCTACGTTCCATAAATCTGTCAATAACTTTATTTACATCATTTGTTCGATTCTACTGATACTGCCACTACAACCCTCCTCTTCCTCCTCCTCTTCCCTCCTCCTCCATCTTATCTCTTCTTTCCGTTCCCTCATTTTCACACAACACCGACACCTTCTCTTCTGGATGGCTTGGCGTGACATCTTCAGCGGGACTCATTGGATGGTACACCTTCCTCGCCTTCCTCACCAGGTTTTGGCTAAGCTCAGAAGGTCGCGTTGCCGGCTGTTTCTTGACGCGAAAATCCATAATTCAGAAATTGCTGAGTGAAGCGTGAGATGAGGTGAGGTGAGGCGTTGAAGCGAGGCAGCGTGGGTGAGGAGGCGAGGGTTCAAGGGGGGTGAGGGAAAAGGGTGAAGGGAAAGGGGTGAAGGGGAAGGGTGATGGGGGAAAGGGGTGAGGGGAAAGGGGGTGTATAGGGAGGGAGTGTCCTTACTTACTTACTTCAGCAAATGTTTATAAAAAGTAATGTTTGTTTTCCGTGTAGGGTTAATGAAGGGTCTGTGTGTGTACGTATATATGTGTGTACGTGTCTGTGTGTGTGTACGTGTGTGTGTGTGCGTAAATGACCCCTTTTAGTAGCATATGAAGGAGACGTGAAGGAAAAAAAACTCCAATGATAAAAAAAAAAACTCAAGAGGGAAATTACGACTCGTGTAAAGCGAATGTAATGGGTTTGAGATTTTGTTTCCCTTTGTGCTTCGTTGCTGAGAGAGAGAGAGAGAGAGAGAGAGAGAGAGAGAGAGAGAGAGAGAGAGAGAGAGAGAGAGAGAGAGAGAGAGAGAGAGAGAGAGAGAGAGAGAGAGAGAGACTGCTTCCCTCCTTGAATAACGTAGACATTGGAACATGAGACCAATACCTGAATATCTTCCTCCTCCTCCTCCTCCTCCTCCTGTTTCCCTCCACGCCCTCATGACATATTCAGGTAATTCCCTTCTTCGAATACCTCTCCTCTTTTTTCCTATGCCTCCCCTCCCTGTTTCCTATCTTTCTTTCTT
>JAPQNM010000004.1:9549792-9572292 GCA_029783475.1 Metacarcinus magister
CCTTCGCTGCGGATTATTGTGTTATTAGGCAGAGAGCCGAGGAAATCCTGCCGTGGTGGCGTGCAAGGACAAGGAGGAGGAGGAGGAGGAGGAGGAGGAGGAGGAGGAGGAGGAGGAGGAGAGGACTGATTCAAACCTAGGAAGAAGAAAAACAAATAGCAGTAAGCCTAAGAGTATTTACAATAAGAAGATTTACTATCAAATGGCATTTAGAAAAGACGTGTAAAAAGACGAAAAGAAAGTGATAAAAGCATGGTTGTGCAAAGTTTTTTTTTGTCAGCTTAGATCAAAATAACTCCTGGGTGTGTGTGTGTGTGTGTGTGTGTGTGTGTGTGTGTGTGTGTGTGTGTGTGTGTGTGTGTGTGTGTGTGTGTGTGGCAATGCTGTGGTAATCTGTCAGTCACACTGGCCGGATAAAAAAAGGAAGAGAGAGAGAGAGAGAGAGAGAGAGAGAGAGAGAGAGAGAGAGAGAGAGAGAGAGAGAGAGAGAGAGAGAGAGAGAGAGAGAGAGAGAGAGAGAGAGATTGACTGACGTGGTATTTATTATGTATTATGAAAGTTACCTGGACTCACCGCAAGGACCGAAGGGAGAGGGGAGAGAGAGAGAGAGAGAGAGAGAGAGAGAGAGAGAGAGAGAGAGAGAGAGAGAGAGAGAGAGAGAGAGAGAGAGAGAGAGAGAGAGAGAGACACACACACACCATTGATACAAAAAATAAAAAGTTCAAACAAAAAAACAAAAACTTGAGCACTAAATCGACAAAGTAAAACAGTTCTGAATTTGAATAAAGAATGATGACTAAATAATGATAAAGAATGGTGATGGCGGTGTAGGGTTGTCAATTGAGGCGAGGAAAGGAAAGAATGTAGAAGGGAAGAGAAAGAAGGAAGGAAGGAAGGAAGGAAAGAAAGGAAAGCAAGGAAGAGATAGATTGATTGGGAAGAGCAAAAACACTGATGTCGGTAAGAAAGAAAATTAGAAAAATGATGTTAGAATGGGAGAGGAAAGGATGAAATGGAGAGAAAAGAAGAAGAAGAAGGAGAAGGAGAAGAAGGACGAATGAGAGAGAAAGAGAGAGAGAGGAAAAAGAGATAAACTTAATGAACAAGAAATCGTTTGAAAGGTTACATGAGGAGAAAGGGAAGGAAGAAATTGGTGAGAAATTGAAAGAAAATAAGTGAAAGAAACGAGGTGATTTACTTGACTGATTGACTGATTGACTGATTGACTGGAAGGAATTAGATTGTGTTATCATCTTATATATAATGTTTTCTAGATACCGTTTAGAGAAGACAGGAGTAAGCAAGCAATTGGATAAAACACACACACACACACACACACACACACACACACACACACACACACACACACACACACACACTAAGGAAATACGTATCAAACTATCATTCCAGCATTTAAAAAAAAAAGACCAAAAACAAATATTGAATAGAAAATGATACAGCATAAAAATAAATTGAAACCAAGCTTCATTTCCACACAAAGTTGAAATGTATGGGACAGATTACTATATATTTTTTTTTTTTACTCTATCTCTATCTCTCTCTCCCTTTCTCTCTCTCTCTAAACACGCCGGTCCAAAACAACACCTCGCCTTGCCGTCATAATTCCTGCCCCACGTAAACACACACTAATCTCCCGGGCCAGTGACCTTCTATACTGATTAATGACGCCGCGATCCCTTTTGGCGCCAATATCATAAACCAGTTGCAGCCTCTACATCCACCCACCTTATTTATCCCCCCCCCTCTCTCTCTCTCTCTCTCTCTCTCTCTCTCTCTCTCTCTCTCTCTCTCTCTCTCTCTCTCTCTCTCTCTCTCTCTCTCTCTCTCTCTCTCTCTCTCTCTCTCGTCCAACTTTATCTGGTTGAAAAGTTTATAACACAAGTCGTGCATCATATTGACATTTTCACCTTTATTTCATTCCGTATTACGGCTGCTGCTGCTGCTGCTGCTGCTGCTGCTGCTGCTGCTGCTGCTGCTGCTGCTGCTGCTGCCTCCTCTTTATTAATTATTCCCCTCTCGCTCTCTTTTTCTATCTCTCTTTTATTTTCTCTTTTTTTTCTTCCCATAACATGTCTAGATTTTCATAAGTAAGCTTTCATTTCTTTTTTCACTTCAGTAACGTCTTTTTTTTTCGTTCGGTTTCCTAGTTATAACGAGAGATTTATATTGGATTATTTTCTTCAGTTTAAGGTCAGATTTTAAGGGTTAATAGAGTATAAAAAAAATGAGAGAGAAGATGGAAAAATCCAATATCTTCTGTTTACGAGGCACACCAATGTTTATAGATTTGTTTGCCTGTGGTGTGGTGTGGTGTGGTGTGGTGTGGTGTGTTTTCTCATTAACCTGTCCGTGATCGAAGGCCATTCATTAGCTGGCCAACGTTCACTGACCTCACATCCATTGGTAGTGAATGACCCTCCTCGTTGGGTGGTTAGAGGAGTGTAAAGACGTATGGCTCATTTGTCCTAACCTAACCTAACCTAACCTAACCTAACCTAACCTAACCTAACACTCACAGGTATACAAGGATAAACTTAGGTAAACTCATGGAATTATATACCTAGCTAATATTTTTTTCTTCGTGTGTGTGTGGTAACAGTGAGTGGTGGTGGTGTGGGTGACAGTGGTGAGCTAAGTGGTAACAGTGACTGATGGTGTTATATTATACGTGGACCTCTGAATGGTGATGGTGATGGTGATAGAGGTGGTGGTGATGGAAGTGTTATTGTGGTGGTGGTGATGGTGGGGGTCCTATTGAGTGTAATGGTGGTGAACGGCATAGTAATGGTATGTGTTTTGTGGTTAGTGGTGGTGGTGGTGACAAGTGTGTGGGTGGGTGGGGTGAGGTACTACATAGGTGTGGTGACAGTGGTGTTGGGGAAGGTTATTGGTGGTTGTGGGGGTGGTTAGAGAAAGTACTTTGGTGGAGGTGATGGTGTAGGGTGATGGTGTATGGTGTATGGTGTAGGAAGGAGAGGGAAAATATACTGTAGATTGCTATTTAGTTTCTAGAGTCTATCAGGAGAGACGTGGGAGTCTAAGAGCGTCGTGTCCTTGAGAAATTGTGAAGGGGGAAAAAAATGATGAGGGTAAAAAGTACGTAGGTTACATCAAGTTAGAACGAAATCAAAAGTGAATCCTTCCTTAATAACAATAATTCCAAGCGACACTTCCCCGTAATTAGGTTCTGGCGAGAGAGAAAAAAAAATTAATGAGATCTTAAAATGTATAATTCCTGGATTTGCACTGCGATGAAAACTGGACATTTTTTGTATATTTTGGTTTTTTCTTCGTTTTGTATTATTCTTGACGTGGGTAAATATTTCAAGGGGTAAAAATAATATAGAAAAAAAAAAAGAAAAAAAAACAAACAGGTGGGATAATCTCTGTGTTTCCAGGAATTCACGTCTCGTCTAAGAATTGCCGTTGCCTTGTGAGGAGAAAAAATTAAACAGAATTAAACATAAAAAAAAAAAAGAAAGAAGAGGTCAGAGTCGGATTAAAACAAAGCAGCAGCAGGCGAAGAGGGAAAGTTACCTAAAATTACCCTGAAGAGTTACCAAAATTACCCTAAAGAATTACCCCAAAGAGTTACCTAAAACCCTGCCTTGCCGTATATCCTTAAAAAACTGATTGGAACCTCGCTGTCTCATAACTCCTCATTGTTTTCTTTCCCTTATGATGACGGATTTAAAAAGTTTCCCTCATTTTTTCTCCCTCCGTTTCCCTCCACTGCGTCTTTTCCCACGGTTAAAATCAGGGAAACAGTCAGCAGGTATTTCTAAGGTAGAATTCTTAGGTAGAACTACAGCACTGCAGGAAAAACACAATATATTAAAAGAGCTCCTTGTAAGATGAAGGGAAGGTGTGTAGCTCAAGAAACCAAGCGAGAAATCCACATGGGAAAGCCTCACTGTACTACACAATGGAAAGAAGAGGAGGAGGAGGAGGAGACAGAGGCAGAGGTGGAGGAGGAGGAAAGAGAGGTGGGGGAGGAGGAAAGAGAGGTGGGGACACGTTCTACTTATTAAGTCTGACATTTAATGCGACTGAGTGAAGGGAGGCTAAATTGAGTAAGAAAATGTGAGGGGAAGCGGCGAGAGCTGGACTGGAAAAAGGTGAAAGAAAGAAGAAAGAAGAAAAAAAAATACCGAGGATATGAAAACAAAAAGAGCGAGAGGAAGAGGGTGAGGCATAGATGGTGACAGGACACAGTGATAACGACGAGGAGGAGGAGGAGGAGGAGGAGGAGGAGGAGGAGGAGAGAGGAGGTAAGAGAAAGAAGAAAGAAGAGAGGAGAGTGTACAGTTAGTTGAAAAAGTGTGGTTGAGAGGATGAAAACTCAGGTAAGGAGACGTGATTGGAGTCATTAGAGAGAGAGAGAGAGAGAGAGAGAGAGAGAGAGAGAGAGAGAGAGAGAGAGAGAGAGAGAGAGAGAGAGAGATAGAGAGAGAGAGATAAACAATACATAGCCTCTCCTATACACACCATACACAACACGAGGGAAAATCTCATAGCTCTCTCTCAGGTGATAAAGTGTGACAATACATACGTTGACTTGATGCCTTCAGCGAGACATTACACAGATGACACCAAGGGAAGGGAAGGGAAGGGAAGGGAAGGGACGGCACGTGGGAACAGAGAATAGAAGCAAGGGGAGACAGGGATTAGAGAGTAGGGAGGGGAAGGGGAAGGGGAGAGAAGAAAGAAGTGTTTAGATAGAATTTGAAGAGAGGAGTGAAGGTGGAAGGAGAGCGTGTGATGATGAATGTCGGATATGAAGGAAGGAAAAATGGGACCAGACGAGATGGGACACTAAGGCAACCAGGTATTTTTTTAGAACGATGGTGGAGTGATAACCAGAGGCCCTTGGGAAATGTAGATGGGAGGAGAGAGAGAGAGAGAGAGAGAGAGAGAGAGAGAGAGAGAGAGAGAGAGGGAGAGAGGGAGAGAGAGAGAGATGTAATATTGAATGGCGCTGAAACTTTAATTATTGGTTATGTATTTTTTTCCCTCATTGTATGGAAAGCGCCAGTAAGGGAGAGGGAGCTTTATTGACGTGGGAGGCGAGGTATTGAAGGTTTTTTCTTAACTGTGAGTGGAAGACACATACACCCACTCGCTCGCTCTTCGATTCATTGGCGTGGGAGTGAGATAAATATTGTTCTTTTTTTTAGTGTGTAGTTGAAACATTTTTTTTTCTTTATTGTGAATCTTTGGGTAAAACGTGTCTTTCCAAAATGAGGCTTCAATCAAATTTTGAAATGATGGCAAGCTGCGGGACTATTTTTAAAAGCATTTGAGTAAAGAAAAATATAAAGAAATGTGTATAATGTAGGTAAGTATCTGTAGTGGTTTAGTAAGCCTGTTGTTGTGAGAGTGTGACAAAATGTGGGAATAGGAAATTGTAAAGAGGATATTACATACGCATATTCACACACACACACACACCCACACACCCACACACACACACACACACACACACACACACACACACACACACACACACACACACACACACACAAACACACACACAGTTTTTTTTATAGCTCCCATAATATTATAACTATTTTCGTTTTTTTCAGTGGTCTCTAAGAGGAAAAATATAAATATAAATGCTATACAGAGAAAAAAATGTTACTGTTGCTATTTATTTTATGGATGATGAAAGGCAGAGTTTACTTTTTTATTTTACTAAGAGGGAAGTTTATTTTTAATGCGCCTAATTAGTTTGGCAGTGAGGTGATAAGTTTCCCCTTTCCTACGTTGAGGCAAACCATTTCCATTAAAAAAAAAAAAATTCTCTAAACGAGGCACTTTTTCTCCTTAGTGTCCTACAATGATTATATTAATTTTCATTCTATAGTTTCTTTTAATAGAGCAAGTTTCCTTTTTATCTTATTTTCTTCCTTTTTTTCCTAATATATGGAGTGTTGTAAGTGCTTCTTCCACTCCTGTTCTCAGCCCTGCGTTCATGCCTTCTCCTTAGTAATTTCCATGATTGATAGGCGATACGTTTCTGGCGGAATATATTGATATGAGAGATGGCCACCAGGGGAAAGGAAGGAAGGAAGGAAGGAAGGGTGCAAGGTCGGTTCCGTATTACGCTAATGTACAAGACTAATCCATATGGAGATTCGGTTCAGAGATTACAATTGTTCCCTTTTCCTTCCCTATCTCTGTAATCCTTCTTCTACATGTACACTCACTCCCTCACTCCTCTTGTCCGATCTACTCCCAGCCTCATCTCTACTTATTTCTATCTCCATTGCACATCTTTACATCCTTCAAGTTTAGTTTTTATCCCTCCTGCACATCCATCCCTTTCATCTATTCTTTTTTTGTATCTTATTGCACTTAGTTCGCACTCCTACCGCTGTCCTGTCACCTTTTTTTTTTCTTCCTCTCCTTCGTTTCATCTGTCCTTTTTCCTCACGTACTTGTCCTTCCCTCCTCCCGCCAAGCTTCCAAGGGCTGCGGGCGGGGCTGCGGGCGGGGGAGAGGTGGAGGCATCAGTCCCTCACCTCTCGTCAGTAATTGTTAAGAGTTCACGTACAGGCCGGCACACCGCTACTTCGTTGAATATTAGTTTTACATTTTTAATTTTCCTGACATTTCGCTTTCATGATGATCCTCTACCCAATTGCCCCCCCCCCTCTGTCCCCCTCCCTCCCTCCCCTCCATCCCACAGTTCCCTCCCTCCTCACCTTTGTCTGTCCTCTCCTCCTCTCTCTTTCTCTCTCTCTCTCTCTTCCTGACCTTCAGTGCTGTACCCATGTCCCTCTTGCCTCCCCTTCCCCTCACTCCTCCCCTCACCCTCACCCACTTTTTAATCATTATCTATTAGCTTTATCTTTTATTTTATCTTTTGTTTTTTAGTCACCTTTCATGTCCATCCATTTATTTGTTCAGTTTTCCATCCTTTTCAAAAATACGTATCACCTGCCCCGCCCCCCCCCTCTCTCTCTCTCTCTCTCTCTCTCTCTCTCTCTCTCTCTCTCTCTCTCTCTCTCTCTCTCTCTCTCTCTCTCTCTCTCTCTCTCTCTCTCTCTCTCTCTCTTTTCTCCTCTCTCAGTATCTAAAATGAACAGTATTATGTCGTTCTGTAACTCAATATAAAAAGTTTACGCTGAAAAAAAAAAAAAAATATGTGAGTATTACAGTGAGTGAACGTGAGGTGAATGTCAACTATTATCTTGCACAGAGAGAGAGAGAGAGTGAGAGTGAGAAAGTGAGAGAGAGAGAGAGACCAAGGGATAGTGAGTGAGTGCGTGAGTGATATTCCATCCGTCACCATCACCGTATTTTTTTTGGTTTATCCTCTGAACGAAAATTGGTGAGAGGAAAACATTATATTCGTATACAGCGTTCGTGTTTTATTAACCTCGTTAGTGCTGCAGCCTCGAGATGGTGGTAATGATGATGTTCTGTGTGCGTGTGTGTGTGTGTGTGTGTGTGTGTGTGTGTGTGTGTAATGAGGGTCACGGAGAGGAATATAGTAGCCAAGGGTTGTGTTGTGTTGTGTTGTGTTGTGTTGTGTTGTGTTGTGTTGTGTTGCTATAATGTGTTGTTCTTTGTGTTGCAGGATCAGTCACGTGGAGGATGCACTAAGGGCAGGACGCTACTGACGATACACCGACACTCCTGCTGTAGGTGAGTGTTACTATTATTATTATTATTTTTTTTATTTTTATTATTATTATTATTATTATTATTATTATTATTATTATTATTAAATTTTCCTCCTCCTCCTACTCCTTTACTTTTTTTTTGCAGGTTCTATCAGTCTTCTTAATCCCCTGCTTTGAAAAAAAAAATAATATCAAGCATCATATATTTCGTGGTTGGGGGGGGGGTTTAATTTCTGTTTTCGTGACGTTTTTTGAAAGTTTTTTTTTTTATTCATCACTGTCTCGTATTTTCCTCCATGACATTGCTCTTTCATTTGCTCCTCCTCCTCCTTCTTCTCCTCTTCTTCCTCCTCCTCCTCTTTATCCTTTTCCTCTTCCTCTTCCTCCTCTTTATCCTCTTCCTCTTCCTCTTCCTCTTCCTCTTCCTCCTTCGTAGTATCGTATCGGGTTTGATCCACTCGCTTCCTTCCCTTAATCCCTCACTTACAACGCAGATAATCCCCTTTCTCGCCGCTTGCTCTCTCTCTCTCTCTCTCTCTCTCTCTCTCTCTCTCTCTCTCTCTCTCTCTCTCTCTCTCTCTCTCTCTCTCTCTCTCTCTCTCTTTTCTTCTCCTCCTCCTTCTCCTCTACCTATCTTCTTCCTCCTTCTCCCGAATCACATCTCACTTCAATCTCCTGCCTCATCTCCTCCCTCCTCCTCCTCCTCCTCCTCCTCCTCCTCCTCCTCCTCCTCCTCCTCCACCAATCTTCAAAAAGGGGGACAAGTCACAACCCGGAAATTATAGGCCAATCAGTCTGACATCAGTTGTATGTAAATTAATGGAGACAATCATTCGTGACAATGTGGTGAAATTCCTTGAAGACAACGATATAATAAAACCCTCACAACATGGTTTTCGTAATAAACGCTCATGCTTAACTAACTTATTAGACTTCTTCCACAATGTTTTTGACGCGTACGATGAAAGCAGAGCAGTAGATGTCATATATCTGGATTTTCAAAAGGCTTTTGATAAAGTACCTCATCAACGATTGCTTAATAAACTAATGTCTCATGGTATCTCTGGTAGCATTTACAATTGGCTTCTGGACTGGCTCTCTGAACGTAAGCAGAGAGTAGTCTTAAACGGTGTCTCCTCTCAATGGTTAAACGTTAAAAGTGGCGTACCACAAGGCTCAGTGCTTGGTCCTGTCTTATTTTTGATATATGTTAATGACATAGATGATGGGATCACTTGCAAAATATCGAAATTCGCTGACGATACGAAAATTCTCAGCAAAGTAACTACGACAATTGACAGAGAAGTCTTACAATCAGACCTAGATCGACTAACGTCTTGGGCCAATAAATGGCAAATGAAATTTAACGTTGAAAAATGCAAGGTACTACACATCGGAAGTAATAATGATCACGTTCAGTACTCAATGAATGGTAAATCACTTTCTACAGTAAACAAAGAAAAAGATCTGGGAATCACAATATCAAACGATTTAAAACCCAGTCAACATTGTTCAGAGGTAGTTAAAACTGCTAACAGATTGGTCGGCTTTATTGGGCGTACTTTCGAAAATAAATCAGAAAAAGTCATATTAAAACTGCATAATTCACTAGTACGACCCCATCTTGAGTATTGCGTACAGTTTTGGTCCCCATATTACAGAAAGGACATTGACAAACTGGAAAGAGTCCAGCGAAGAATAACAAAAATGATTCCAAGGCTGAAAAATAAACCTTATGAAGAAAGACTTAAAGAACTAAACTTATTCAGCCTAGAAAAACGAAGGATGCGAGGGGATTTAATTGAAATGTTCAAGATAATCAAAGGATTCGATAATATCAATGTAGAAGATTACATTACTTTTGATCGATCAAATATAACAAGACGACGTCATTCTTTTAAGATTACTGGTAAAAGATTCACATCAAACGAAGCCAAGCACTTCTTTTTCAATCGGATCGTTAACGTTTGGAACTCCCTGCCCGCCAATATCGTCGACAGTAAAACAATTACTACGTTCAAAAATAGACTTGACAAATATTTAGAAGCCAATCCACAACTAAAATACTATCCGTTAACGTAGCAAACTTTGAGTAAGTTCATCCTGATGTACCTAACTTACGAAATGTCGATTCAAAAGACGTCGCTAGTGGCCTGACATCGCTTGCCAGGAAGTAGTGGTAGCAGTAGTGGTAGTGACAGTATGGTCTTGGTTGGCCTTCCTTTCCCTGCCAGCCATGGCTGGGGAGAGAAGCCTTCACCCTTACTATCCTGTATCCTTCACTCTAGAGTAGATAGTGTAGTCTCACAAACAGCCTCGTAAGGGCCAGCAGGCCTGTTGTTGTTTGTTCTTCCTATGTGTTCCTATCCTATGTGTTCCTCCTCCTCCTCCTCCTTCTCCTATTTCCGTTTCCTTCATCTTCCTTTTTTATGCTTTTTTCCTCGGTTTCAAATCTGACAGTTGAGACACCTCCTAACCTTAGCCTTTCCCTCCCCCTGCCTCTTTCCTCCCTCTATCTCTCCCCTTCCCTTCCCTCCCTCCCCTTCCCTCCCCTTCCCTCCCTTTCCTCCATTCTCCCTCCACCGCTCTCATCTCCACCTTCCATATACGCAATTTCCTGATCCACATTTCACTTCATCTCCTTCCATCACTTTCTTTTGACGTCTTTTTTTTGTGGGAATGAAGCGTATTTTTTGGGGGGGACTGCACACACACACACACACACACACACACACACACACACACACACACACACACACACACACACACACACACACACACACACACACACACACACTAACTACTGCAAGGTATTGTCAGTACCATACATACCTTCACGTAAAAACACATCCATCAAAACACTGTACCAAAAAATGCTGTATAGAGAGAGAGAAAGAAATAGAAAGAGAAAGAAAAAGAGAGTGAAAGAGAAAGAGAAAGAGTGAGTGAGTTAGGTACTGCGCCACAAACCCTTAAAACAGAAGTGAAAAACATTACAACCTTACAACCCGCTCATCCACATACACACTTTATAGTTCCATTTATTTACTTCCATTCACTTTAGTCTTCTATTGTTGTAACTTTAGGAAACCTGAAGGTCACTTAGGAACGCTGCTGGTGAATACAAGAGTGTGTTTACGGAAGACCCACCTGCTGGAGGAGGAGGAGGAGGAGGAGGAGGAGGAGGAGGAGGAGGAGGAGGAAGAAGAAGAGAAGAAGAAGAAGAGGAGAGACAACATGGAGTGCGAAAGATGACAAGGAAGAAAGGAAGGAAGGAAGATTACGTTTTGTGAGAGTAAATAGGAAATAAAAGATCAATAGAGGAAGTAAGAAAGAGGCACGAGAGAGAGAGAGAGAGAGAGAGAGAGAGAGAGAGAGAGAGAGAGAGAGAGAGAGAGAGAGAGAGAGAGAGAGAGAGAGAGAGAGAGAGAGAGAGAGAGCAACAACAACAAGAGAGAGGAGAGATAGTGTAGTCTAACAGTCGGAGGATGAGAGACAGAGACAGAGAGAGAGAGAGATCCGTGAACGACGTCGACACAGGCCTTGAATCTGTGTTATTGGGAAGCCGAATTGAATTAACTATGAATATTGATAAGGGAACCCGATTGCAAGGTTGAGAATTGGAACCCACAAGACAAGACGAAGTGCTAAGGGCTTCGTTGTATAGACCGGTAAGCTAATAGACACGTGCATGTAGTAGTAGTAGTAATTGTAGTTGTAGTTGTAGTAATTGTTGTTGTAATACCAAGTTAGGATGAAAGAAAATTTGCGGGAATAATTTATTTGTCCGAACGAAAAATAAGTTCAAGAAGTGACTTGTGTTGAATCGTCTTCCATTAATATGAAAATAATAAATAAATGTAAAGGATAAACAAAAAAAAAAGAGAAGACACACACACACACACACACACACACACACACTATGCTGTTTCTGATGTTCATTATCTTTACGCAGACTCATTTTTTTCCCTTCATTATCAGTTCTCCGACGAGGCTCTTTTAAGGCCGTATTTCAGCATCAAGCACCTTTATCTGGAAGGGAAAAAGCAGAGGATGTGGAAAAGTGTGCTAATCAATTCCAAAGTTATCAGCACTTGACGGGAGAGAGAGTGAGGGGCAGGAGGAGGAGGAGGAGGAGGAGGGAGGACACTCGAAAGAAATGAGGGAGGAGGGAGGTAGAAAATGAAGGGAGGGGAAGGGGAAGGGGGAAGGACTAACTTTCACCAGCTGTTTGTAGGTTTTTTGGTTTACTTGGTAGTAGTGGGAAGGTGAGAGGAGGCAGCGCAACCCTCTGTCAGTATAAGTATGAGTGTATGAGTGTATAAATGTATGAGTGTATGAGTGTATGAGTGTATGAGTGTATGAGTGTATGAGTGTATGAGTGTATGAGTGTGTGAGTGTATGAGTGTTGTTACAGTGTGTTATCCCGGCTTACAGTATACACGAGTAAGATGGAATGCGCAGTTCAGGGATTATAGAATACATCGTCAGGGTGAACGAAAGAGAGAGAAAGAGAGAGTGAAAGAGAGAGAGAGATTAAAAAAGAGAAGTTTAAATTGTGACTCTGATCGTTTTCAGGACTGCAACAACTTTTCTTGCCTCGGTGTGCAAAAGTTTTAAATAATTACGTCATAAAGTGTTTGTATATCATCCATTTATATAACTGATTTAACTTTTACCTTAATGATCTATACATTTTACCTACTGTGTATGTATCTGTGTGTGTATGCGTTAGTGTGTGTATGTGTGAATGTAATTGGGTAGAACATACACGCCAAGAGCCAACCAGCCAGCCAGCCACACCTTAGAAATGATGATGATGGGTGTTAGTGGGTGAGGAGTGGTGGAGGGAGGGATGGGAGAGGGAAGGTGGATGATAAATGGATCACTGCTGGAGGGAAGGTGTCAAGGTAATCATTCCCTGAGGACGCTAAAACCACCTGTTCATCTTCAACTACTGTGTCTTCGAGTCTCTACTGGATATCAATGCTTTATATCAATACACTTCTTTTGGCAGTAGGAGTAGGAGTAGTAGTAGTAGTAGTAGTAGTAGTAGTAGTAGTAGTAGTAGTAGTAGTAGTAGTAGTAGTAGTAGTAGAAATGTGGTCAAATAAAAATGTATACTCGTTATTTTATGGAATCTACATGGACCTGTACCTGTCCTATAGTTGTATTCCATTGTCTCACTCTCAATAGTTCTGTCAGATTAAAAACGCGTATTAGCTCTGCGTCATTGACTTCATTTGATTCTTTTGCTCCATCTATTTGATCAGGTTCCACACACATGCAGTATTTATGTACGAGAAAAAAAAGAATTATAAAACTGGGTACTAACAATTTTCTTCCTTTTGGTTGAATAAGTTGTGAATGTATTAATTATGAATATGCACTGAATTTTTAGTGTTAAGCATGAATACTGAAATAATTAACTAGTTGCTCTTTCATTAGCTTCGTCAATACAAATAAGAAACAGTGAGGGACGAAGTGTGAGCCTTGGGGAACTCCACTACTGCAATGTGCTTCTTCCAACGCTGATTCCTTGCGTGGTAATGATTCTTCGTCTATTCAGCTTCGACGGGCTTCAAGCAATGCCTCTGTGCCTTACTTTTGATATAGTATGGTAGAAAAAGGAGTATATATAATGTTCTTATATAAAGTCGAAATAAAAGTACCAACGTCCCACGATTTAGTTTTGTCCGAAATGGAAAACTGTGAAACGTGAATTCTTTTTTGAATACTCTGTCTAAAGTAATATTGAGAGAGAGAGAGAGAGAGAGAGAGAGAGAGAGAGAGAGAGAGAGAGAGAGAGAGAGAGAGAGAGAGAGAGAGAGAGAGAGAGAGAGAGAGAGAGAGAGAGAGAGAGAGAGAGAGATAAAGGAGAGAAAATAGGTATATTCTCTAGGGGAAAATAGCTAACGAACTGTCAAAACACACTGCAACAAGTCACTTCTACCCTGCCCCTGCCTGCCCTCTGCCACCCTCCTTTCCCTTGCCTCCCCTCGTGACCGCTACACAACCCTTCGTAGGTGTTGCTGGTGTCGACTCGTGCGGCCCTTGTGCCTCTACAACGTGTCGTAGGGAAGGGTGTGTGCCGGCGAGGGGAGGCAGAGGTGTGTGTATGGAAGGAGAGGAAGGGAGAAGGAAGTATAGAGGTTTTAGGGAACGAGAGGAGGTAGGGCGGACAGGGAGCATTGGGGATGAGGCATGGGAAAGACAGGTTTTGGAAAGGGGAGAAAGAGGGGAGCGTCAAGGGTGAGGGTGTGTGAGTGTGTGAGTGTGGTGGTGTGAGGGGAGGTGGTGAGGTGCATCGCGGTGTTGTCATCAGCTGCGTAAAGAGGGTCGTCCTCTCTCTCTTTGTTCTCTTGTCTCTGGTGGTGGCGGCAGCCCTTCTGTATTGTCTCATTGCTCCTCTTCCTCTCATCCTAACATCCTCCCATCCTCCAATTCTATCCTCCCTATCCTTCTTACCTCCTACCTTCCTCCTTCCTTCCTCCTTCTTTCCTTCCTTTCACTGCAGCTTCGTTCACCACCGTAAATTTTTAAGCGACTCATTTTTCTTTTGTCCTTTTCTCCTTAACGTCATCTCAATCGGAAGTCTTCAAGGCGGACCTCATCTGCTTTTGGGCATTTTACTCTGCACGCTCTCAAGAAAGGCAAATAACTTATCCTTTTACATATTTCTCTCAAAATGAATTCCGGCATTCAGTGCCAAGGAATACCTTGTGAGGCTTCGTTCGGGTTCTTGAGGCTCCTTCCTACGCCTCACAGTTTTCAAGACGTCTTCGTGACTTCTTGTGTATGTGACTTCGCGGCGCTTGTCCTCGCAATCACCATCAGGAGGAGGCGGACGAGGAGCCACTTGAAGCCCGACTGGAGACCTGCGCCGATTCGACTGGAAGTTATTGTCAAACTTGTACAATTTAGGTGTTCGAGGGCGGGACTGCAGCTCCTGCGAGCGTGGGGACTCAACTTGGGGACCGAGGGACGTGTAAACCACAGGGCTGAGGTGGCAGTCGTGAGTGTTGACAGCAACTTACCCCCACACCACCACACACACACACACACACACACGCACACACACACACACACACACACACACACACACACACACACACACACACACACACACACACACACACACACGCACACACACACACACACACACACACACACACACACACACACACACACACACACACACACACACACACACACACACACACACACACACACACATTTTCCCCGTGGCAGTGTTGTCTTGAGGCACAGTTTCAGGAGGCAGCTCATGCTGACACTCGTACTAATATGACATCATCATGCTTGCTCTGCACAGCATGAGGCTTGTGCTTATTTCGCTTAGTTTATTTCATGCAAATATTCCTTTTCCAGTATATACTTACACTCTTAACATAAATGTGCAGTCCATTTTTACATTGCACTCACTTTTTTCATCATTTACATACGAGCGTCAAGAACAAGCCCAAAGGCACAGCGCCAACATTCCACCACTGCCTTGCTGGGAGGGAAGGGCAAGGGGGGGGCGGGGGGGAGGGGAAGGTGCCTCCTGCTGCAGGGAAGCTGTCCAGCCTGAGGTTTTATATTCATGCGTGAGTGGCCAGCCGTCCCTGCGTCCCCTTACCCGTCCCCTGTCACAACCTTGGCTTCTGGAGTGCAAAACACCTGCACCAGCAAAACTTTGTGACGCGGTCTTGTGAGGGAGACGAGGTAGTGGAGGTGGAGGGGGAGGTAGAGGCGGCAAGGAGTGGTATGACCTCCCTCCTTGGTACTGTGGGTGGCAGGGTGGCAGGGTGGGAGGGTGGCCTGACACGCGGCCTTTACACCTTCACAAATGTTATCACTGCCAGGCTGATGCGGGTGTGTGATGTGTTCATTAGTGTACTGCCGATCCCGCTGCACCAAGTTGTATTTGTGTTGATAGTAGCAGTGATAGCAGCAGCAGCAGCAGCACCACCACCACCACCACCACCACCACCAGAAGCAGTCTCATCAGCAATAGTCATAGTTGATGCGGAAAGCCGATGGAAAGGGATGAACTGAGTGAGATTAGAATAAAGAAAGATTCCAAGCGTTTTGATGATAATTCATATTTTTTCCCTCTGTCTTGCACTCTTCTCCCTTCATCATTCCCTCCCTATCCCTTTATCTTCCTCCTCTTCCTCTTCCCTCTTCCTCTTCCTTGTCCTCTTCCTCTTCCTCCATCTCGTCCTCTTCCTCATCCTAAGTCGTAAATCCCCAATTTGAAAGAGTTGCTGTTTTAACATCAGCGTGGATTGTGTTTTTTCGCTTCAGTGTTTTTCAGACTGAATATTATCCCTGACCTCACCACGCAGGGCTTAGTGAGAGAGAAAGAGAGAGAGAGAGAGAGAGAGAGAGAGAGAGAGAGAGAGAGAGAGAGAGAGAGAGAGAGAGAGAGAGAGAGAGAGAGAGAGAGAGAGAGAGAGAGAGTGAGTAGAGAGTAGAGAAAGAAAGAAAAATCTCCCTTGACCTTATTCCTCACAAAATGTTTCCTAATATCATTCATTCTTTCTCTCTTTACCTGACCTTCCCCATAATGGAATGTCAGGGTGGGGGGTAAGGGGAGTAGTACACACACACACACACACACACACACACACACACACACACACACACACACACACACACACACACACACACACACATACATAAACCCCACCCCACCCCACCCCACCCTAGTCATGACCGTAATTCTGGTCTCACGGCCTTTCCTTCCTTATGAAAAGAGGTTCTTGGTGCTGCAAACCACCCACTCATTCCTGAGACTTAATGGCATATTGGACGCAACGCCGCCTCACCCTCACACAAAGGAGGAGGAGGAGGAGGAGGAGGAGAAGGTAGTGGTGTTGGTGGTGGTAGTGGTGGTGGTGGTTATGGTGCGTAAACAATACATATGGTGATGCCTAAGTGTGGTGTCGCATCTCTCTCTCTCTCTCTCTCTCTCTCTCTCTCTCTCTCTCTCTCTCTCTCTCTCTCTCTCTCTCTCTCTCTCTCTCTCTCTCTCTCTCTCTCTTCCCTGAAAGCGTTAAGCCAGTATTTCACCGTTGAAACTGCACGATGTAGACAAAAGAGGAATAATAAGGGATGAAGGAAAGAAGGAAGGAAGGAAGGAAAGAAGGAAAGAAGGATGGAAGGAAAGAAGGAAGGAAGGAAGGAAGGAAGGAAGGAAGGATGGAAGGATGGAAGGAAGGAAGGAAGGAAAGTAGGTAGGAAGGAAAGAGAGGAAGAAGACAGAGGAAGATAAAGAAGAATGAGTGATGACGGCATTCATACAGAAAAAGGAGGAAGAGAAGGAGGAGGAGAAAGAGAAAGAAAAAAGAAGAAGAAGAAGAAGAAGAGAAACAAGAAAAGGAGAAAGAGACGAATAGAATTTATATAAAACGACAAGTAAAAAGGAGGAACCAAAAAAAGAAAAGAGAACAGACATAACTAACAAGTAAACACACAAAAACACACACACACACAAACAATAACAAAAAAAAAAGGAATAAGACAGGAGAAAATCAAGAAAATATATATAAAAAAAAAAGACAAAACTTCAAACCAATTTTATATCCCTTTGATTACTAAATTTTTTCTATATTCCGGTCACCCGCTGGACTGACCTGGAATGGACTGGAATAAGTGGAGTGGAGTGGAGTGGAGTGGAGTGGAGTGGAGTGATACTTTGCCCCACTAATGACTTGAACGAGATGCCAATGCGGTGAAGGCAATCGGATGGAAAACCAATCGTATCTTTTTGCATAAATCATAATGGTCGCTAATCTTTAAACGCATCGTATTAATTGGAATGTGAATAATAGACATGGAAATATAAATAAACTAATGTGGTGGAGGGGAGAAAGAGAGAGAGAGAGAGAGGGGGGGTAGGAAGGGGGGATTGTCCTTCTCTATGTGTCTGTCAGGTCTATTGGTAATCAAGTCTATATTTCAATTTATCTTTCTTTCTCTCTCTCTCTTTTCATTCATTACTAATCAATAGGTAGACACATCACATTCAATTCCCTTCCCTTTGGTCTGTTTCCAGCCCTCAACCTTCCTTTCCGCAGCTCTGAGACACCGGGAGGAAGAAGCCTAATGTCTTATTCACTGAAAACACCCCATGGACAGAAGGCTTTCCTCTATGTGCCCTTCAGTGTTAAGAGAACCCATTGTCCCCGGCGGAGGTTTGACGTAAAGTGGAAGGGGAGTTTGAGATCAAGAAGAGACAAGGCTTCGTAAGGGAAAATACTGATGAGGGAGTTAAGTTTGTAAATAGGAAAGGGAGTGAAGAGAGGAAGGTGAAAAGTGGTGAGAGGGAAAATTTAAATGAGAGACGCATGTATTAGAAGAAAATGGAAAGGGGTATGAAGGCTATTGAAGATGTAGAGAAGAACTTGAGAGATGGAGGAAGGGAGAAGGGAAGTGATTGGTTAGGGAGACTTAGTGGTGTAGCACGAGGGAAGAAAGAAAGTAAGAAAGAAGGGAATGGAGAAAGATGGCGATAGAAGGAATGGAGGAAAGAAGGAAAGAAGGAAGGTAAGGAAGGAAGGAAGGTAATAGATAGGATAGAGAGAAGTTTGGAAATGAGGAGATAAAAAACGTAATTTGAATGATTGTATTTGGGGTAGGAGGAGAAAGTTGGTTGGTCGATGGTGCGCAGTGAGGGCAGAGAGTCTTCACGGGAAAGCCAAAGGAAGAAGAGTCTAAGAATTATTTGACTTATTTCATTTATTTATTGATTTTTTTTATAACTTAGATGACCGTTTTCTGATTTTTCATTACCTTGCATTTCCTCATTATCCTTGCTCTTTTTTTTTCTCTCTGTTTTTTTTTCTTCCTCTCTTTTGTCGTGAAGGTGAAATCATTATCACGTTAGAACATCGTCGCCCTTCACTCTCACTCTCACTCTCACTCTCACTCGCACTCTCACTCTCTCCTCACACCCCTCTTCTCCCCTCCTCCCTCTTCCCTCCGCCTCCGTGTTTGCAGAGCGCAGTGCAAACATGCTAATCTTCCTACGTAAAGTTTCGCAGTTTTATTATTAATGTTGTCTTACTTAACGTCCTTAATTTATTTCATGCGATATTCTTTTTTCCTCTTTTCTGTATTTTTTTTGGTAGTGGTGATGGTGGTGGTGGTGGTGGTGGTGGTGGTGGTGGTGGTGGTGGTGGTGGTGGTGGTGGTGGTGGTGGTGGTGGTCGTGTCGCTGCCGCACTCTTTTCACTCTGAGTTGGTTGAGTAAATGCGACTTAACGATTCTTATTTAATATTCGTTTCTTCTCACGAGCCGCTTCAATAATGCAAAGGCCGCTGCTGGCTCTCTTAAGCACATAGGAAGGAGGGAGGCAAGCAGCTCGCGGCTCCACCACCACCACCACCACCACCACCACCACCACCACCACCACACCACCACCACCACCACCACCACCACCATCATCACCGTCACGGCCAAAGGGACATTAATTAAGGTCTTCTTCCAGTATTGTCTCTTGATATTTCCTCCACCAGACGCCTCCTTTCATCTTGGACAATTAAGTACTTCTACGTGTGATCTCGAGCCTTATTGTCCTTCCTCTGCCCTATATATCAGCAGCTCCGTCCCCTTCCCTGCCTGTAGCATCCCTCTCATCCCTCCCACCCAGACTATCGTGATGAGTCTGATGAGCGATCCTCGGTGTACCCTCTTAGCAGATCACTTTTTTTTTAATCCATTAAGGTCAAGAGAGCGAATGAGGGAGCAAGATCTCGGAAGAAGGTCCTGAGAAGAGTACAAAGGAGTACAAAGAAATAACAGACAGCAACAGTCCTACTGGACCTAACGAGGCTGTCCGTGTGGCTACACTACTACTATAATATCTACTTAATAAAGACAAAAGGACAGGAAAGTGGAAGGCTCCCCCCACCCACACCTCCCTCCAGCCGAAGCTGGCCGGAAGAGAAAGCGATACCATGTAGTATAGATAGACTATCATGGAATTTATATAGGAAAGTGAGAACAAAAGACATATGTACGGCTATTAGAAAAAAAATACACAGGAATGAAATACTCGATTTGGTGAACGGATGCTAACTGCTTATCAAGTTTTTATTTTTCTGAAACAATTCTATTGTGTTACTGTTACTACTTGTGCTGGGAAAAAATTCCAAACATTCACGATTCTATTAAAGAAAAAAGTGTTTCGCTTCGTTTGATCTAAAAAGCTTACCAATGATCTTGAAGCCATTGTTACGAGTGGTGCTTGTGAGATCAGTAATTACATAGTAATTTATGTTGATATTGGCAAATTTTAGATACCTCTATTAGGACCCATCATAGCCTACGTTTAGATAAACTGAACAAACTCAATTCATTTAGTCATTCTTCGTAAAGTAAAGTCGTTCTTCGTAAGGAGAAGTAATGTTGTCGATAACGCCGTCGCCGAAAGGAGGGAGTGAAAGGGGGTGGTGGTGGTGGTGGTGGTGGTGGTGGTGGTGGTGGTGGTGGTGGTGGTGGTGGTGGTGGTGGTGGTGGTGGTGGAAGAGCTGTGAGGCTGAAAAAGAATGTAACGAGAATCAATTTGCTTAAAGGAGAGGAGCGAGCAGACAGGTGCGCACCAAGACACAAAGTGGTGATGGAGACGAGAGTGGAGTGGTTCCAGTGATTGGTGAGGTGATGTGTCTCCTTCAACGCAATCAAAGAGCACAGTCTGGGTTCCGAGTAGAGTATATCTGCCTCTCCAAGGAAGTGTGGGTGTGTGTGTACTCCAATATACACCAGGGAGAACAGGCTGACTTGATGCCGCTGTTCTTTTCATCTTTTGTGTTGTAAAGCCAAACGTCGCTGGGGATTTCAAGTCTTCAGAACGTAAAATATTTCAGTGTGTGTGTGTGTGTGTGTGTGTGTGTGTGTGTGTGTGTGTGTGTGTGTGTGTGTGTGTGTGTGTGTGTGTGTTGCATGCAGTGTTTCCATTCTCCCCGTCACGCCTGGTGGGAGGCATCAGGTCATCGGCAAAGCTCTGCAAATTGACTCTGGTTCTCTCGTTGCACATTTTTGCCACAACCGAGACAAACGGGCGTGTTCCCCTATTGTCAACCTTTTACCAACTCTCTGTTTGGGAAGTGAGAGGAATGTTTGGGGTTCAATCCTGATGAACGATGTCTCTTTGTGTCTTCGTCCATCTCCTTCCACCTCCTACCACCTCCTACCACCTCTCCTACCCTGAATACCAAGAAGCTAGGGATGTCAGTGCGTTGGACGGCCGCTGCTTCCCCTCCGCCCTGCCTGAACGCCTTCCAGCTGCACCGTTTCCATGGCGGATCGTGAATCGGTCTCTTCGCGAGTGCTAGAAATGTGGGGTTTTGGTATCGGTGGTTCATCCTCCTCATCCTTTTCAGTGATTGGTTTCCAACTCTAAAATTGACCTAAATAAAAAAACCGACCCTGGAGCCACATTTCAAGCGACATAAAACTCCAGCACCGATGTATGAAATTGGTTAAAAGAGAAAAAAAGATTGATTAAGATTTATTTTTAGAACCTTCGAATATGAATCTGAAAAATTCATCCACACGCTGTTCAATTAACTTGTACCCTTGCATCTTAAAATACTATGTGCAATTTTGGTGCCAGTGTTACTCGTATAAAAGAATATTGATAAGCCAGAGAGAGAGAGAGAATGCTACGTACAGTAACAAAAATATGACTCCTAGATTACAAAATAGATCATACAAAAACGTTTCAAAGAACTGAATTTGTTTTGCTTATCCAAATTAAGACTTAGAAGCGACTTAATGAAAGAGATAAGTATTTGTTTATCTGTCTCTCACTGTCTACTTCCACAACCTTTGCTGAAGAAATTCCATATCAGCTTTCACTTCGTCATCCTGCTTCCTTATTTGTACTTCCTGTAGTTCTAGCAAACATCCTCATTTGGGACAACATATCTTTCGCTGTTTACTTCTTCATCTATGTTCCTCCTCCTCCTCCTCCTCCTCCTCCTCCTCCTCCTCCTCCTCCTCTCCCCGTCCTTCCTTTCTTCCTTCATCACCGAACAAGTAAACTTAAGGACGTCATTTGGACCAAGGGCGTTTCCAGGACGATCTTACAGAAGGTGTTGAGCGCCATCAAGACTTTGTGCAACTTTGAGACGCCGACGAGGGAGAAGTTGCTCAAGTTGCTCAAGTTCCGTTGTGTTGCTGCTCCTCGTCGTCCCCTTGCGTGGTGGTGGAAAGATCCTCCTTCCCCTCCTTCCCCCTCCTTCCCCTCCTTCCCCTCCTCCTCTTCTTTACTCACTCCCCTCACTCACGCAGTCACTCCCTCGTCTTTCCCTGTGTAAGTGATTATTCGTAATTCTAAACTCTTCGTTCAACTTACTACGTACTGGCTTAACTTTTGTACGGAAGTTGCTGTACCCAACCAACCACATCCCCTTGACGATTTCACAAGATACTGCTAATTGTTTTTGTTCTTCTTCTTTTTATCATCAGCGACACTAGATCATCGACACGAGACGCATTGACGTGGGTTACATCATCATTCTAACAAAACAAATGATATAATATGATAAGTCTATAGTGTGATGGGACAATGACAGCAACAGTTTCTCACAACACGTAACACACACGTCGGTCAAGCTGTGCCCGAGGTCGTATGTGCAAATTAATCAGAAGTCACGACCCCATTATACAGCTGCCCCGGGGACGCACAGGGCGAAACAGTGACAGTGTTAGGTCACCAGGAAGCAGCACCAGGAAGGCACCAGCAGACCGTGACGGCAGCCCAGCACTTTGCACCAAACCCGAGCCTCGCATTGCCTGGAATTTCTAATAGCGAATAAAATAGGTGTGCGCGCG
>JAPQNM010000004.1:9584792-9594792 GCA_029783475.1 Metacarcinus magister
AGGAGGAGGAGGAGGAGGAGGAGAGAGGAACTGGAGAAATGACCTTTGCTTTCTTTTTTTCTTCTTCTTTTCTTTCTCGCTCTCTCTCATTCCTTCCTGCCATCCATCTATCCTCCGTTACATCTCATCTCTCCTTCCCTCACTAGGACCTCAAGAATCTTCTATTTAGTTCCTCCTCCTCCTCCTCCTCCTCCTCCTCCTCCTCCTCCTCCTATTCCTCCTCCTCCTCCTCAGTTGTACAGTTTAATTTGGTGTATCAGATGCTGCAATGATATTTCCAATATCTCTAATAGCTTTCGAGAAAATGAGGAGGAAATTCATGTTTTTATATAAATATATATAAATATTAAGTTTCATTTTACTGCGTAATTATTAGTCATAGAACAAATATTTTTAATGACAGTTGTACAGTTTAATTAGGTCTATCAGATGGTGCAATGATATTTCCAATATCTCTAATAGCTTTCGAGAAAATGAGGAGGAAATTCATGTTTTGATATAAATATTAAGTTTCATTTTACTGCGTAATTATTAGTCATAGATCAAATATTCATAATGACAGTTGTACAGTTTAATTTGGTCTATCAGATGGTGCAATGATATTTCCAATATCTCTAATAGCTTTCGAGAAAATGAGGAGGAAATTCATGTTTTGATATAAATATTGAGTTTCATTTTACTGCGTAATTATTAGTCATAGAACATATATTCATAATGACAGTTGTACAGTTTTATTAGGTGTATCAGATGCTGCAATGATATTTCCAATATCTCTAATAGCTTTCGAGAAAATGAGGAGGAAATTCATGTTTTGATATAAATATTAAGTTTCATTTTACTGCGTAATTATTAGTCATAGAACAAATATTCATAATGACAGTTGTATAGTTTTATTAGGTGTATCAGATGCTACAATGATATTTCCAATATCTCTAATAGCTTTCGAGAAAATGAGGAGGAAATTCATGTTTTTATATAAATATTAAGTTTCATTTTACTGCGTAATTATTAGTCATAGAATAAATATTCATAATGACAGTTGTACAGTTTTATTAGGTGTATCAGATGCTACAATGATATTTCCAATATCTCTAATAGCTTTCGAGAAAATGAGGAGGAAATTCATGTTTTTATATATATATTAAGTTTCATTTTACTGCGTAATTATTAGTCATAGAACAAACATTCATAATGACAGTTGTACAGTTTTATTAGGTGTATCAGATGCTGCAATGATATTTCCAATATCTCTAATAGCTTTCGAGAAAATGAGGAGGAAATTCATGTGTTTATATAAATATTAAGTTTCATTTTACTGCGTAATTATTAGTCATAGAACAAATATTCATAATTACAGTTGTATAGTTTTATTAGGTGTATCAGATGCTACAATGATATTTCCAATATCTCTAATAGCTTTCGAGAAAATGAGGAGGAAATTCATGTTTTGATATAAACATTAAGTTTCATTTTACTGCGTAATTATTAGTCATAGAACAAATATTCATAATGACAGTTGTACAGTTTTATTAGGTGTATCAGATGCTGCAATGATATTTCCAATATCTCTAATAGCTTTCGAGAAAATGAGGAGGAAATTCATGTTTTGATATAAATATTAAGTTTCATTTTACTGCGTAATTATTAGTCATAGAACAAATATTCATAATGACAGTTGTACAGTTTTATTAGGTGTATCAGATGCTGCAATGATGTTTCCAATATCTCTAATAGCTTTCGAGAAAATGAGGAGGAAATTCATGTTTTTATATAAATATTAAGTTTCATTTTACTGCGTAATTATTAGTCATAGAACAAATATTCATAATGACAGTTGTACAGTTTAATTAGGTCTATCAGATGCTGCAATGATATTTCCAATATCTCTAATAGCTTTCGAGAAAATGAGGAGGAAATTCATGTTTTTATATAAATATTAAGTTTCATTTTACTGCGTAATTATTAGTCATAGAACATATATTCATAATTACAGTTGTATAGTTTTATTAGGTGTATCAGATGCTACAATGATATTTCCAATATCTCTAATAGCTTTCGAGAAAATGAAGAGGAAATTCATGTTTTGATATAAATATTAAGTTTCATTTTACTGCGTAATTATTAGTCATAGAACAAATATTCATAATGACAGTTGTACAGTTTAATTAGGTCTATCAGATGCTGCAATGATATTTCCAATATCTCTAATAGCTTTCGAGAAAATGAGGAGGAAATTCATGTTTTGATATAAATATTAAGTTTCATTTTACTGCGTAATTATTAGTCATAGAATAAATAATCATAATGACAGTTGTACAGTTTTATTAGGTGTATCAGATGCTACAATGATATTTCCAATATCTCTAATAGCTTTCGAGAAAATGAGGAGGAAATTCATGTTTTTATATATATATATTAAGTTTCATTTTACTGCGTAATTATTAGTCATAGAACAAACATTCATAATGACAGTTGTACAGTTTTATTAGGTGTATCAGGTGCTGCAATGATATTTCCAATATCTCTAATAGCTTTCGAGAAAATGAGGAGGAAATTCATGTCTTTATATAAATATTAAGTTTCATTTTACTGCGTAATTATTAGTCATAGAACAAATATTCATAATTACAGTTGTATAGTTTTATTAGGTGTATCAGATGCTACAATGATATTTCCAATATCTCTAATAGCTTTCGAGAAAATGAGGAGGAAATTCATGTTTTTATATAAATATTAAGTTTCATTTTACTGCGTAATTATTAGTCATAGAACAAATATTCATAATGACAGTTGTACAGTTTAATTAGGTCTATCAGATGCTGCAATGATATTTCCAATATCTCTAATAGCTTTCGAGAAAATGAGGAGGAAATTCATGTTTTGATATAAATATTAAGTTTCATTTTACTGCGTAATTATTAGTCATAGAACATATATTCATAATTACAGTTGTATAGTTTTATTAGGTGTATCAGATGCTACAATGATATTTCCAATATCTCTAATAGCTTTCGAGAAAATGAAGAGGAAATTCATGTTTTGATATAAATATTAAGTTTCATTTTACTGCGTAATTATTAGTCATAGAACAAATATTCATAATTACAGTTGTACAGTTTTATTAGGTGTATCAGATGCTGCAAGGATATTTCCAATATCTCTAATAGCTTTCGAGAAAATGAGGAGGAAATTCATGTTTTGATATAAATATTAAGTTTCATTTTACTGCGTAATTATTAGTCATAGATCAAATATTCATAATGACAGTTGTACAGTTTTATTAGGTGTATCATATGCTGCAATGATATTTCCAATATCTCTAATAGCTTTCAAGAAAATGAGGAGGAAATTCATGTTTTTATATAAATATTAAGCTTCATTTTACTGCGTAATTATTAGTCATAGAACAAATATTCATAATGACAGTTGTACAGTTTAATTAGGTCTATCAGATGCTGCAATGATATTTCCAATATCTCTAATAGCTTTCGAGAAAATGAGGAGGAAATTCATGTCTTTATATAAATATTAAGTTTAATTTTACTGCGTAATTGTTAGTCATAGAACATATATTCATAATTACAGTTGTATAGTTTTATTAGGTGTATCAGATGCTACAATGATATTTCCAATATCTCTAATAGCTTTCGAGAAAATGAAGAGGAAATTCATGTTTTGATATAAATATTAAGTTTCATTTTACTGCGTAATTATTAGTCATAGAACAAATATTCATAATGACAGTTGTACAGTTTTATTAGGTGTATCAGATGCTGCAATGATATTTCCAATATCTCTAATAGCTTTCGAGAAAATGAGGAGGAAATTCATGATTTTATATAAATATTAAGTTTCATTTTACTGCGTAATTATTAGTCATAGAACAAATATTCATAATGACAGTTGTACAGTTTAATTAGGTCTATCAGATGCTGCAATGATATTTCCAATATCTCTAATAGCTTTCGAGAAAATGAGGAGGAAATTCATGTTTTTATATAAATATTAAGTTTCATTTTACTGCGTAATTATTAGTCATAGAACAAATATTCATAATGACAGTTGTACAGTTTAATTAGGTCTATCAGATGCTGCAATGATATTTCCAATATCTCTAATAGCTTTCGAGAAAATGAGGAGGAAATTCATGTTTTTGATATAAATATTAAGTTTCATTTTACTGCGTAATTATTAGTCATAGAACAAATATTCATAATGACAGTTGTACAGTTTTATTAGGTGTATCAGATGCTGCAATGATATTTCCAATATCTCTAATAGCTTTCGAGAAAATGAGGAGGAAATTCATGTTTTGATATAAATATTAAGTTTCATTTTACTGCGTAATTATTAGTCATAGAACAAATATTCATAATGACAGTTGTACAGTTTTAATTAGGTCTATCAGATGCTGCAATGATATTTCCAATATCTCTAATAGCTTTCGAGAAAATGAGGAGGAAATTCATGTTTTTGATATAAATATTAAGTTTCATTTTACTGCGTAATTATTAGTCATAGAACAAATATTCATAATGACAGTTGTACAGTTTAATTAGGTCTATCAGATGCTGCAATGATATTTCCAATATCTCTAATAGCTTTCGAGAAAATGAGGAGGAAATTCATGTTTTGATATAAATATTAAGTTTCATTTTACTGCGTAATTATTAGTCATAGAACAAATATTCATAATGACAGTTGTACAGTTTTATTAGGTGTATCAGATGCTGCAATGATATTTCCAATATCTCTAATAGCTTTCGAGAAAATGAGGAGGAAATTCATGTTTTTATATAAATATTAAGTTTCATTTTACTGCGTAATTATTAGTCATAGAACAAATATTCATAATTACAGTTGTACAGTTTTATTAGGTGTATCAGATGCTGCAAAGATATTTCCAATATCTCTAATAGCTTTCGAGAAAATGAGGAGGAAATTCATGTTTTGATATAAATATTAAGTTTCATTTTACTGCGTAATTATTAGTCATAGAACAAATATTCATAATGACAGTTGTACAGTTTTAATTAGGTGTATCAGATGCTGCAATGATATTTCCAATATCTCTAATAGCTTTCGAGAAAATGAGGAGGAAATTCATGTTTTATATAAATATTAAGTTTCATTTTACTGCGTAATTATTAGTCATAGAACAAATATTCATAATGACAGTTGTACAGTTTAATTAGGTCATCAGATGCTGCAATGATATTTCCAATATCTCTAATAGCTTTCGAGAAAATGAGGAGGAAATTCATGTTTTATATAAATATTAAGTTTCATTTTACTGCGTAATTATTAGTCATAGAACAAACATTCATAATGACAGTTGTACAGTTTTATTAGTTGTATCAGATGCTGCAATGATATTTCCAATATCTCTAATAGCTTTCGAGAAAATGAGGAGGAAATTCATGTTTTGATATAAATATTAAGTTTCATTTTACTGCGTAATTATTAGTCATAGAACAAATATTCATAATGACAGTTGTACAGTTTTATTAGGTGTATCAGATGCTGCAATGATATTTCCAATATCTCTAATAGCTTTCGAGAAAATGAGGAGGAAAGTCATGTGGGAGAAGCCTTCACCCTTACTATTCTGTATCCTTCACTCTAGATTAGATAGTGTAGTCTCTATCACAAACAGCCTCGTAAGGGCCAGCAGGCCTTTTGCTGTTTGTTCTTCCTATGTGTTCCTCCTCCCCTCCTCCTCTTCCTTCATATAAAACTGGTAATATCCTACTTCACCACCTCCCTCCTGCCCCCCCTTTTTTTTTTCTTTTTTACTTTATCGTCCCTCTTTATCGTCTTCCTCCTCCTCCTCTTTCTCTTCCTCCTCCTCCTCCTCCTCCTCCTCCTCCTCCTCCTCCTCCTCCTCCTCCTCCTCCTCCTCCTCCTCCTCCTCCTCCTCCTCCTCCTCTCATCTCATTTTCCACATCTTATATTCCCATCATCCTCCCATACACCCTTCCCTCCCTTCTACTCTTTTCTCCACAACTCCCTCTCTCTCTCCCTCCTTCCCTACCTCCCTCCGTCTCTCCTTTCCTCCCTCTCCTCCTCCTCACTCGCTATCACTCATCCTCGAAGGCATTCAGCTCCCATAACCTCACTCTCGACCTCCCCATCATGTCCCTCCAATGGGCTACCCTACAAAGGAGAATTATTAGGGAAGGGAGGGAAGGGAAGGAAGGGAGTGGAGGAGTAAGTCTTTGCCGCGGGAGTGGAGCCAAACTTCCTCTTAAGCGAAGGAAGGAACTGGTGATGGTGGTGATGGTGGTGGTGGTGGTGGTAGTGGGTCGTTGGAAAAGAGCTGAGGAAGTGTGTAATATATGTATGTATGTGTGTATGTGTGTGTGTGTGTGTGTGTGTGTGTGTGTGTGTGTGTGTGTGTGTGTGTGTGTGTGTGTGTGTGTGTGTGTGTCCGACCAACCGACTGTCCAGCCTCAGCAACAAGAAATGACAACAAACATCAAGGAAATGGAAGGAAAAGTATTGAATTGAATGGAAAACTTTTATGAGGCTTGGGAGGTGGAAGGAAGGGGAAAGGGAAGGGGAAGGGGAAGGGGAAGGGGAAGGGGAAGAGGGGGACATAAATAACTAACTCCGTGAAAAGGAAAAGTTTCTATTTCACAAATGCGTAAATCAAAGCAACTCAGAACTTGTACAATTTACCGGAAAAGGAAGAAAGGTTTGGGAAAAAAAAAGGCAGAAAACTACTTAAGAAAAATATAAAGTAAAAAAAAATATCCAGTGAGTGAGTGAGATAGTTGAGTTAGTAAGACGTGTTGTTTATTTGTTATATATATGCATCTACTGACTAAGGAAATCAAAGGTTGGGTTAAATAGATTAGTATGTTGGATGACTTCTGAGACTTCTCTTAATCGTAACAAATTCTGAGGTTGAAAAGTGGGTGAATAAATATTGGAACAGGATTTCATGCAGACTATTAGGATGAATGTACAAAGGAGTACAAAGGAAGAACAGACAGTAACAGTCCTACTGGACCTAACGAGGCTGTTCGTGTCGCTACGCTACTAATATGATATCTACTTCATAGAGACAAAAGGACAGCAAAGTGGAAGGCTCCTCCCCACCCACACCTTCCTCCAGCCGAAGCTGGCCATATATCATAGACAAACTATCATGGAAGTTATATAGGAAAGCGAGAACAAACAAGACTAATTTACGTCTATTTCTATGAAGAAAAAAAAATACGCGGGAATGACACTCGATTCCACCAGAATTGAAGTCGAAAAAGTTTTTTCCCATTTTACCACGTAAATATTAGTCCCACAAGAAAATTGTATAGATATATAATTATGGAGTTTGATAATGTCTACCACATATTGTCATCATATTTCCAATAACTCTAATACTTATGAAGAAAATTATAATTGTGTGAAAGAAATTAATGCATAATACTTTACACTACTACATCTATAATTACATTATAATTCCATTGTAATATAGCTCAATAAAACGGGCACTATTTGTTCTTTCGTTTATATTCTATACGTTTTTTACGTAAACCCCATACATTTCGAGTTATTTTAAAATATATGATTTATGTCAAAAACTCTAAGGGTGTACCCTATGAAATTTCATTCAAATTTCCACACCTCCGAATCTCATGAAAATTGGTACAATGAGGTTTTCGGTCATGCTGAACACGAATCTGGCCTTATTTTCCTGATTAATATAATATCAAACTGTATTTCACCCCTGTTTGCCTAATAACAATAATTAAATGATAATTATTTAACTTTAGTGGCTGATGCTGGTCTCGTATGACAAAAATACATAAAGATGACCCACCCTAAATCTACACAATATAACGTTTAAATGTTATTTGACTTCCATATCTTGAACTGTTAGCGAATTAAAACTGATTAAAACCGATTAAATGTTATTAAAAGTACTTTTTACATTCCTACATCTATACTTACATTCCAATTCCATTTCACTGTAGCACAAAAGAATGCACGTCTTTTACTCTTTCTTGATTATTCTACACTTTTTAGACGTGAAGGAGGAGGAAGATAAGGAGGAGGAGGAGGAGGAGGAGGAGGAGGAGGAGGAGGAGGAGGAGGAGGAGGAGGAGGAGAGGAGGAGGAAGAGGAAGAGGAGGAGGAGGAGAAAACACACAAAGGGAATGTAATGCCAAGAGGGAGCTAAACAAAAGGCAATCGGTTTTGAACTTATTTCGATATTACATCTTTGTGTCTCATTGATTTTTTTTCTGTTTCTCTCTTATTCTCTCTCTCTCTCTCTCTCTCTCTCTCTCTCTCTCTCTCTCTCTCTCTCTCTCTCTCTCTCTCTCTCTCTCTCTCTCTTTCTCTCTCTCTCTCGTTTCCTGTTATATTATATTCTCCTTTCTTTTTTTTTCCTTTTTGTGTTGAATTAAAAAGGTAAAAGTTCTTATATTTTATCTGTTGATTTATTTTCTATTGATCTCCATTTTCTTGCATCAACTATGAATTTTATGTAAAGTAAGGAAGAAGCTAAATGAGGTGGAAAATATTGCTCACTGAACTCGAAATTACGGAAGAAAAGAGGTGGTGTGTTGGGAGGAGGAGGAGGAGGAGGAGGAGGAGGAGGAGGGAAAGTGAAGGTAATAAAGAAAATAAACTTCATCTATCTCTCTCTCTCTCTCTCTTTCTCCTCCTCTTCCTCCTCCTCCTCCTCCTCCTACTATCGTCCAACAATATATTTTTATAGCTCGTATGAAAAAAGATTATTCTGATACTTAAAAAGAGGGACCCACATGACGTCAATCCAGCGTTGATGAGAGAAAAATGTATAGAAAAATATCCCTTAATTAGATCATGAAAATAATAATAATAATAATAATGATATAATAAGAAAATGTTTATTAGTATTTACAGGTTATTGGACACACTTTCTCACTTTCTATCTCACTTTCTTTCGCTCTCACTTTTTTTTTTCTCTTTCTCTCATGGAAATATACCTGACTAAGTAAAACAAAAGGGGATGAGAGAGAGAGAGAGAGAGAGAGAGAGAGAGAGAGAGAGAGAGAGAGAGAAAAAAAAAAATTGGCTAGACCTGTATTTATCTAATCCATACTTAACTGAACTCAAACAAAAGTGAATAATTATGAAGTTGAACAATACTTGACTTGCATTTATCTGTGTTACATCTCACTCCTTTGAATTATCTTAGTACTGGCGTGTGTGTGTATGTGTGTGTGTGTGTGTGTGTGTGTGTGTGTGTGTGTGTGTGTGTGTGTGTGTGTGTGTGTGTGTGTGTGTGTGTGTGTGTGTGTGTGATTTAGTTCTTCAGGATTGATTTCACCAGATTAATTTACTAGTCGTATGAAACTTTAATTAAATTTCTACACTTATTCATTTATGGCGTGAGAACATGTTTAACTTGTTTTAATCTTTCCTTGTATGATAACTTATGCATCGCCAAGATTTGTTTTATCACTCGCCTTTGTATAGAATGACTATAAATTTTGTTTTCTAATTAATTCAATGAACAAAATGCTATCGTGTTAACCAGGTGTGGCCTTATTAATGTTGTATATATATTTTTTCTATTACGTTTGGGGATTCATTAACAATAGGTTTTTAAATGAAGCCTAACGTCGTATTTAACATTTTTACTTCCCCGTTGCACACTCATCACTCACTTTTATCTTACTGTTGAATAATTACTTCGCGGTATTTTACTTGAATAACAATACCGAGCTCGGGATCACGTCTGTGGTATTTAAAGTTTAGAGTTTTATCGTCAGTCTGTATAACCTTGTATTTATGGACGTTAAAGGACATCTGCCATTCCTCTCTCCATTCTATCAGCCTTTTTTAATCCGCCTGAAATCTGTTATAGTCTTCAGCGTATAATACTTTTACCGCCTAATAGTGTATCGTCTGCCAATTTGACTATTTTTTAACAGAAGATTCCACTCCATATACATCCTTTACAAATATAATGAGACGAAAACCACTTGTTACAAAACTGAATATC
>JAPQNM010000004.1:9604792-9607292 GCA_029783475.1 Metacarcinus magister
ACTTTTCCCTATTTCTGACTTCCCCTCACCAGCCAGCCAGCCAAGACCTTTTTCGCTTCTTTGCCCCTAATTCCACGTGGCCCCGAGCGTGTACTGCTGCTACTGATATGGAAGGACTGTACGTGAAGCCAAGGAGGAGGAGGAGGAGGAGGAGGAGGAGGAGGAGGAGGAGGAGGAGGAGGAGGAGGAGGAGGAGGAGAACGAGAACGACAACACTCACGTTTCAGTAATAGAATAAGAAAGACTGGAAATCAATGTGTACTGTGTGGAGGGTAAAGAAGAAGAAGAAGAAGAAGAAGAAGAAGAAGAAGAAGAAGAAAGAGAAGAGAAAAAGGATAAAGAATAAATAGAGGAAGGTAATAAAAGGGTGTTTGTTCAGTGTATTTATTTGGGAAACTGACCGTTCAAGTCCACCTGAAAGTGATCCATTGGTTGTGTAATTAAAGATAGGAAGAGGTGTAAATCTCTCTTTCTCTCTCTCTCTCTCTCTCTCTCTCTCTCTCTCTCTCTCTCTCTCTCTCTCTCTCTCTCTCTCTCTCTCTCTCTCTCTCTCTCTCTCTCTCTCTCTCTCTCTCTCGCTCTCTCTCATAAAGCGTTGTAACTTGCCTCATTTAGATTCACAGAAATGTTTAACTTCCCGCAGACTTTCCGTGAATGCAATGTCGCCCCCGTACATAATTGCATTCACACACACACACACACACACACACACACACACACACACACACACACACACACACACACACACACACACACACACACACACACACACACACACACAGAGCACACGTAAAAATATATGCTGTATGTAAATGTGCGGTAATTGTCGAAAGGTTTATTCTAAGCTCGTCTGTGTGAGTTGTGTTGCATGTATACTTGAACCTAACTGTATTCACCTAGCAGTAGTAGCAGTAGTAGTAGTAGTAGTAGTAGTAGTAGTAGTAGTAGTAGTAGTAGTAGTAGTAGTAGTAGTAGTAGTAGTGGTGGTGGTAATACTGGTACTGTCCTGTCTCCATTATATACTTTTACCCAACTTAGTCTGGAAGTTGTGGATGTTCCTTGCATACAACACATCCACATCCACATCCACATCCACATCCAATTCATTTTAGGCGTCAGTTAATTTTCTACTTAGGAAGCTAATTTTCTGGACATTATTTAAGTTTGTAGTCTTTTTTTTTGACAGTTTGTTTTCGTCACTCCTGCATTGTCCTTCCATCTTCCCTTGTTGTAGTTGGGGTGTGTGTGTGTGTGTGTGTGTGTGTGTGTGTGTGTGTGTTTTATTTTCCATTTTTGTGTGTATAAGATTTTAGTGTATTAATATTTGTGTATTAATCCGTATTTTTTTTTGCATTTTCTTTTTTAATATTATTGTAATGCGATGCAGATTTTCTTATTAGTAAAGTAAGACAGCATAACATTATTCTCTCTCTCTCTCTCTCTCTCTCTCTCTCTCTCTCTCTCCTCTCTCTCTCTCTCTCTCTCTCTCTCTCTCTCTCTCCTCTCTCTCTCTCTCTCTCTCTCTCTCTCTCTCTCTCTCTCTCTCTCTCTCTCTCTCTCTCTCTCTCTCTCTCTCTCTCTCTCTCTCTCTCTCTCTCTCTCTCTCTCTCTCTCTCTCTCTCTCTCTCTCTCTCTCTCTCTCTCTCTCTCTCTCTCTCTCTCTCTCTCTCTCTCTCTCTCTCTTTTCCTACGCAGCTTTACTGAACTCTCTGAGGGTGCCGCCGCCTTCCCCTCCCTTCTGCTAACATTCCCCTCTCCCTCCCTTGTTCCTATCCTATCTTCAGCGTAAATTCCCCTCACTCTCCTCCATTCCCTTTCCAACAGTCTTCTCTCCATTTTCCTTCTCCTACCCAACTCTTTATCCTCTCTCTCTCTCCCATCCCTGTTGTCTTCCATTCTCTTTCCCTTTCCTCCCTAACCTTTCCCCTCATGCCTAACTTCTCTTGCTTTCCTCTTTTTCTCTTTCTTTTACTTTTTTTTTATTTCTCTTTGTGTTTCTTCCTATCTTCTTTACTTCTCCTTTTACCTCTTTATCCTATGCATCTGACCTTACTGTCTTCCAATTCCCATCCTATCCTATCCTCAACCCCTTTCCTCCCCTCACATCCTCCATTTCTTTCCCTCTTCTCACCACTATCCCTTCCCTTCCCCTTCCTTCCCCTTTCCTCCCCTCAATGCAACCTCAGGTCTCTTAACACTGCAGTTTCCCCGCCATAAGGAAACGTGACCTTCTTCCTTTAACTGAGAGGAAAAGAATGAACAGCCTAACTTGGGATTCCTAAACTTACCCACAAGGATCTGTAATCGCATCAAATATACACTCCTCACCCCCCCTAAGGCTCCTCCTAATACATTCCCCCTTTGTCCTCCTCCTCCTCCTACTATACACAGCCTTCCTTCCCTATTTTCTCACGTGCATGAAGAAGGATATTGTCCCCTCATTTCTCTCCCCTTTCTCCCGGCTGTGTGTTAAATACCTTTGACTTGGATGATCGATGAT
>JAPQNM010000004.1:9609792-9637292 GCA_029783475.1 Metacarcinus magister
GTTAGGTTAGGTTAGGTAAGGTTAGGTTAAGTTAGGTTAGTCTGTCACCGTTGGGCGTGGGTCCGATTGGCTCCACCAGACCTTGAAGAGTCGTCAGCCGCTAGAGGTCGACTCACTCACCCCGATAAAATGTCCCGCGGCGTCAGGACAACTAGATTAACGCCTCCGTATTAGGAATCAAGAGAAAAAGTTGGGTGAAAATTTTCCAACATTTCTTCTTTTTCTTTATTTTTTATCTGAGGCTCATACAAGTTTCTCTAAGGTTAGGTTAGGTTAGGTTAGGTCAGGTTAGGTTAGGTTAGGTTGTCTTTCGTGTCGTTTACTTATCGTCGCTGTTTTGTATATAGATAAAAGTACGTATTTAAAATGGCTAGAAAAGGGCAAGAAAGACAGGAAGAAAAAAAAAGATATATGTTGTAACTCCAATTTTTTTTTTTTATCTTAAGAATGCAAAAAACAAAATGGATCCAATACTATATAACTTTAAAGAGAAAATGAAATACGTAAAAAAGAAGAAAAAGAAAGAGAGAGGGAGAAAGAAAATAATAAAAGAATAGCATATTGCACACACAAAAAAAAAAGAGAGCAGATTGAGCACATCCCACGCCTGCACGAGTTGTGTATTTCATCCCGGCGAGAAACATGCTAAGGGCGTGACTTCATTACCACAGTTTTCCCCGAGAACTTTTCCGCGAGGCATTTCAGGAGGTTTGGCCTGAATTCTGGCCGGCAAACACCACTTCCTTCCTGCAACTGTGTGTGTGTGTGAGAGAGAGAGAGAAAGAAAGAAAGAGAGAGTGAGAGAGAGATGAGGAAAGACATGCTGCAGGTCAAAACTGAGGAGATTAATGAAGGTGTGTGTGTGTGTATATGTGTGTGTGTGTGTGTGTGTGTAGGTGTAGGTGTGTGTAGCGTGTGTACTAACTAGTGGGCGTGGCAGGCCAATACAGTCATCCGTTGGGAGCGTCACAAATTAACTTTTTAATGAACGAAGTTTCGCTAATTTATGTAACTGAGTCGCCACAACCTACGCCTCAGGGAGCTGGCGTAATGGCCGCTGTGATGAGGCTGGACCTGGGTGGGAGGGGGGGGGTACTCGGCCTCTTGCTTGCCCCACTGCACCTCACACACGCCCGTACCCTGCTCCGTACCCTGCTCCGTACCCTGCCCCGTACCTTGCCCCGTCCCTGCCTTCCCCTTAATAACTCTATCCCTTGTCTTCCCTTTACTAACTCTATCCCTCACCTTCCCCTCACTTTCCTATATAACCTCCACACCCCTTCACTCCACCTTGTCACCCACAGCCCCGCCCAATCCATGCTCCACTGCCCACTTTTTCCCGTAATGCCTCGTCTCATCTTGTTCCCACCACACCCTAATACTTATTATTCCGCTCCACTTTGTATCTCTCTCTCTCTCTCTCTCTCTCTCTCTCTCTCTCTCTCATCTCTCTCTCGTCTCTCTCTCTCTCTCTCTCTCTCATCTCTCTCTCCTCTCTCTCTCCTCTCTTCTCTCTCTCTCTTCTCATCTCTATCTCTCTCTCTCTCTCTCTCTCTCTCTCTCTCTCTCTCTCTCTTCTCTCTCTCTCTCTCTCTCTCTGTCTGGTAGAGAAAAGTACGTAATCCCTGGCTGGAGAGAGAGAGAGAGAGAGTTAAAGGACGACAGACTGAAGGAAAGAACTAAACAAACAAACAAACAAACAAACAAATAAATAAACAATCAATCAACAAGGATTATCCAGCTTCATTTGTTTTTCCTTTTATTCTCGGACTGAACGCCATCACGACATCACTCAAATCATTACTCTACTCTTATGTATCATTGACTTTATCCTCTGTGTGGTAATGTAAAGCAAATACGTCAAGATAAGTAATAATAAGAGTAGTACGGAGGAGGAGGAGGAGGAGGAGGAGGAGGAGGAGGAGGAGGAGGAGGAGGAGGAGGAGGAGGAGGAGGAGGCACGTGGTCAGGTGAGGAGCAGAAGGATCAGGCAAAGGATTCGGTTCTGGCGCCACCATCACCTGTGACCTACATGTCGATTGAGTTCTGGGACGCCTGATGCACACAGAGGAGGAGGAGGAGGAGGAGGAGGGAAAGGTGAAGTGTACAGGTGGAGGAAGACAGGGTCGCACCTCACCTTCCCTCGTGAGGCCAGTCGTCCTTGAGGTAAAGAAGACAATTACTTAGGCCAAGCGCGTGCCGGTGGGGGAGATGTGCCTTAAACGACCCTCCACGCGACTAGAATCCGTAATGAAGAGCCGCTCGCCCCGCGCACTACACACAACAAACACGGGGTCGATGCCGTCAACTCCATTACTACAAATATTACGTGTGTTTGGCGTGCGTCGCGAGGGAGGATGAAAGCTCTATTATGTGTGCTTATTTTCTCTCTTTATCCCTCTTGTTCCTTTGGATGTGAGGTTGACGTGACCTTCGTGCGTCGTGAGGCTTGGCGGTGCAGGGGCGGTGCAGCAGGACAATAGAAAGACTCAGGCAGCGGGTAGAAGGTGTTTAAGGCAGGTTCCAGAGGCTCCACAACCTTCCAGTGTCACGTAGCCGTTACCTGGAGAGCTGCGAAATTACCGCCAATAATTCGTTGAGTTGTGTTACATATGCGTTGGCTGGCTGAGCGATAGTGTTGCAGGGAGTAACTGTGCTTTGCTGTGTGCTATTTTCCACTTGCGTCACCTCTCCAATATGTAACCTCAATGCCTACTTCTTCTTTTTATTGTCTGTTGATAATTCCGCTACTTTCTAGGGTCAGTGTCGTCACCATGAATCACAACACGAATGGTCAAGGCAAGGACGTTAAGACAAGGGGGCAGGGAAACTTGTACGTAACACATCCACTCGGACACCACCTGCCGCCCTTGTACAGCATTACTTGTAAACAATCAAGCTGTACATGCAATTTTTGGACCTCATTCATCTTTATAGAGTTTAATTAATGCTGATGAACTAAAAGCACTAATGTTCGCTTCCTTTATGCTCGGTGCGGTAAAGGGATCCAGGTTAAAATATATATAATTTCTCCTTTTTATTCCTGGAAGAACTTTAATTCCCGTTATATTGAATTAACTAAACCATCACTATACGAGATGTTACCTTGGCACGAGAGAGAGAGAGAGAGAGAGAGAGAGAGAGAGAGAGAGAGAGAGAGAGAGAGAGAGAGAGAGAGAGAGAGAGAGAGAGAGAAGAGGGGGAGGGGGGGGGAGGAGATGGGTACATACTCTTGTCCTTGTGATGTAAGAACACAGCTCCTAAATAGAAAGGGATTGTTAATGATGACGTGTTGAAGGCCACGCTACCTCTGTGTGTGTGTGTGTGTGTGTGTGTGTGTGTGTGTGTGTGTGTGTGTGTGCGTGTGCGTGTGTGTGTGTGTGGTAGAAAAAGAGAGAGATAAACGATACTCTATTCACACACACACACACACACACACACACACACACACACACACACACACACACACACACACACACACACACACACACACACACACACACACACACACATGTATCCTCCTCTCCCACGCGAGTTCTTACTGAAAATAGTTGATAAATAAAAAAAAAATATTAACTTTACCCTTGAATTACTTCTCTTGTCTCCTGTTTTCTCCTCTCATCCCTCCTTTCCCTTCCCTCCCTTCTCTCTCTCCACCCCTTCCCTCTCTCCCTCCCTTCTACCTCCCCCTTTCTCTCCCCTTCCAATGTTCACCTGAGAGTTTTTTTTCTTCTTTTTCGTCTGGTATTCATACGTATATATAAAAAAAATATATATTTCTTCTATTATTTGAATAGTGTAACTTTCCCTAGATAACAACTGTATTGTTTTCTCTTCTGCATTCTTTCTTTCTTTTTTCTTTTTTTTTGTATATCTCTCTTTCTTTCTTTCTCTTTTTCTTTCTCTATCTGTGAGTAAGTTTCCTTTTATACCTCACCTCACGTTCATCATATATTGTATTTCCTTGTAGTGTTTACGACATAGACATTGTTCCTCTCCCTCTTTTTTTTACCCCCTTTATTTTCCTCCCCTTTCCTCCCTGCGTCCGGGAAACATTTACACTCAACAGTACACAACACACTTTATACAACAACAACACTTTATACAACAAAACACTTTATACAACACACACACTGTACCCAACACATTTTATTATACAACAAACACATGTATATTATTTCCCCTTTACCTAACCCCCCCCCACCCTCCACCTCTCTCTATCTCATTCCCCCTACCCCCCTCCCCCCTCCCCTTCCCCTCCTCCCCCCAGCACTTAATTCTCCTCCCTAGATTAGTATTGCGAGTACATATGTATATTCCTGTATTCCTCCCCCCTCCTTTTGTTGTTGTCTTTCTCTCCCTTCCTTCCTCCCTTTTTCCTCCCTTCCCTCCCCCCCTCCCCCCCCCCTTTCCTCCCTATCTGTTGGGGATGTGTTGGAGGTGGATGAATGGATGACTGAATTTTGGTGGTGAATTTAGAGAGATTTTTTTTCAACCAGTGATTGCTTCTGTCTGGTTGAGAGAGAGAGAGAGAGAGAGAGAGAGAGAGAGAGAGAGAGAGAGAGAGAGAGAGAGAGAGAGAGAGAGAGAGAGAGAGAGAGAGAGAGAGAGAGAGAGAGAAGAGGGGGGGGGGTTGTGTGTCTCGTCTTTTACCGGGGACTCGAAATGGTTTGCGATGCCAATCAGAAAGGCAATAGACGTGTGTGTGTGTGTGTGTGTGTGTGTGTGTGTGTGTGTGTGTGTGTGTGTGTGTGTGTGTGTGTGTGTGTGTGCGTGTGCAAGGGTTGGTAAAATAGCACAACAAAAACAACAGAAAAATATCTACACATTACCAGTCAGGATAACTAGCCAGAGGGGGACCTGCCCAAAATAGAGAGAGGAGGAGGAGGAGGAGGAGGAGGAGGAGAGTTCATGAAGACAGGTAAAGTAGGCGACCTTGAGCTTCTAGATGTCCGATTACCTCTTCCTCCTCCTCCTCCTCCTCTTCCTCCTCCTCCTCCTCCTCCTCCTCCTCCTCCTCCTCCTCCTCCTCCTCCTCCTCCACCACATTATCATAGATCCCCTTTTAATATTGCAATTGATATCCTCATTGTGTTGTGTGGTTGGGAAGAGGAAAAGGGGAGGGAATGATAGAGGGAGGAGAGGGGAAGGAAGGGGAAGGGAGAGAGGGTAGGGGAATGAAGGGGAAGGGAAGGAGGGGAGGGAGGGGAGGGTATGGGAGGGAAGGGGGGGGGTGAGGGGAGGGGAGAGAGACGAGTAGGAAGGTCACGGTCAACCCAAACCTTGACTCCTCTTTGGTTATTGTTGTTGTTGTTGTTGTTGTCGCTAGGCTCCTTCTTCTTCTTCTTCTTGTGTGTGTGTGTGTAGGTATGTGTGTGTGTTTCAGTAGTAATAGTAATAGTAGTAGTATCTCTCTCTCTCTCTCTCTCTCTCTCTCTCTCTCTCTCTCTCTCTCTCTCTCTCTCTCTCTCTCTCTCTCTCTCTCTCTCTCTCTCTCTCTCTCTCTCTCTCATAATATTGGTTACGTCGAATAAATAACTATGTCGATTGGTGGTGTTATGCGTTCGTTTGCCTGGGAGAGTGAGCTTAGAATCCACTAGAATTTATCCGTACTGACCGGGAGGGAAGGGGAGAGATATGAGTGGTGGGGAGGGAAGGAGGGAGGGAAGGGGAGGGAGAGAGTTGGGGGAGATATGTGTAGAGGGGAGGGAGGGAGGGAGGAAAGCACTATTATTCCTAAGCTATTGTTTTTTATTTAACTGAGCAGCTTAATTTTATGCTCTGCGCCCACTGGCATAAAAATAAAATAGAATAGAGTAAAATAAAATCAAAATAAAATAGTTGAATGTCAAAGCAGGAAATGTGTACTGTATGTGTAGTGTATGTGTAGTGTTGTTGTAATTGTTGTTGTTATTGTTGTTGTTGTTGTTGTTGTCGTAATTGTTTGGTTTCCTGTGTATTGTTATTTTTGCATTATTTTCATTTGTTATGGTATTGGTGGTGGTAATAATAGTAGTAGTAGTAGTAGTAGTAGTAGTAGTAATAGTAGTAGTAGTAGTAGTAGTAGTAGTAGTAGTAGTAGTAATAGTAGTAGTAGTAGTAGTAATAGTAGTAGTAGTAGTAGTAGTAGTAGTAATAGTAGTAGTAGTAGTAGTAGTAGTAGTAATAGTAGTAGTAGTAGTAATAATAGTAATGCAAGAACGACACCGGATTCCTATCAATATGCAGATCAGGAAATAAAATCATCACAAGTTGAGTTGTATGTATTCCGATGACGATGTTCGGATCCGTACTAATACCGGCAGAGGCTCGTTAGGACATGCTATTGTTACGTAAATAAAGGTCATTAATCCCTCTCTGAACGATGAACAAAAAAAAAAGTGAAAGATAAAAAGAAAAAAAAAAAGTCGTATGAGAGCCACGTGATCCTCCTCCTCCTCCTCCTCCTCCTCCTCCTCCTCCTCCTCCTCCTCCTCCTCCTCCTCCTCTTTCGTTCCCGAGCACTGACGTAAACGAGAAGCAACAGCAACTATACAAAAAAAGTACAAGATCAAGGTTAGGGAGTAGTTATGAGGGAGGGAGGTAGGGAGGGAGGGAGGTGAGGTTAGGAAGGAGATGGTGAGGTGGGGGGGAGGAAAGGGGAGGAAGAAGAACTAGAAGGGTAAGGCAGGGAGGTACTGGTGTGGTTGGTGGGAGTGGTAGGGAGGGAGGAGAGGAAAGGATGCAAGGTTAAAGATATGAACTGAGAAAGGGAAGGAAATGGAAGAGGTGAAAGCATACGAACTTGTGATATATAACCAAGGAATTTATAGGATTTTAGGCTAGACTCTATTGCTACTAAACACATCATAGAACTCGAAGCCTTACCTCATTCCTCTCCTCCTCCTCCTCCTCCTCCTCCTCCTCCTCCTCCTCCTCCTCCTCCTCCTCCTCCTCCTCCTCCTCCTCCTCCTGTAAGTGCACCATAAATATTGATAACTCGTCACGGTCTTGTTGGAAGTCTAAACTCTCATCTGAAGCTTCACGAGACCAGTTCACTGCTACCAACCCGTCCCTCTGTCCTCGGGTCCACGCTAAGACCAGGTCGATGAACTCTCCCAAGGTTCGTATTGCTACTGAGAGAGAGAGAGAGAGAGAGAGAGAGAGAGAGAGAGAGAGAGAGAGAGAGAGAGAGAGAGAGAGAGAGAGAGAGGGAGAGGGGGTGGGGGGTCAAGGTTACAGGCCTCCCTTCGTCTTGTTTCTACTTAATTAACTACCAGCTACATAACCACTAGTTCTAGGTGTGTGTGTGTGTGTGTGTGTGTGTGTGGTGTGTGTGGGTGTGTGTGTGTGTGTGTGTGTGTGTGTGTGTGTGTGTGTGTGTGTGGGTGTGTGTGTGTGTGTGTGGACTGGTCACGTGGCATTTGATAGCCTTCGAGATAAAAGTTAGAATAGATGAGTAAGAAAGGGAAGGAGACTGAGAGAAGAATGGAGGGAGGAGGGAGGGAGGGAAGGGAGGGAGGGAAGGGAGGAAGGGAGGAAGGGAAATGTGAAGAGGCTGGTGGTTGGGGGATATAAAACTCTAGTACACACACACACACACACACACACACACACACACACACACACACACACACACACACACACACACACACACACACACAGAGTCACGAGCATGGGCGGCTTTCCACATTCAGTCTGGCAGTTCAGGCTTATGTAAATTGCTATTTTTCTAGTGTTTGCAGCTCACGTGTATTGCTGGGATTATGTGCGTGGTTTGTGGTGTGTGTGTGTGTGTGTGTGTGTGTGTGTGTGGTGTGTGTGTGTGTGTGTGCGTGTGTGTGCGTGTAAAGAGCCGCCAACCTGTGCCATCCCTGAAAGGTTTGCGTGTGGTGTGTGCTGTTGGAGAAAGTTTGCAGGAAGACTATGTGGCTATTTCCCAGCAGAGTTGTGTGTGTGTGAGAGAGAGAGAGAGAGAGAGAGAGAGAGAGAGAGAGAGAGAGAGAGAGAGAGAGAGAGAGAGAGAGAGAGAGAGAGAGAGTAGTGGTTTTCGTGTTAGTTGGTGTGACTTTTTCCAATTATTAGTAGTATACGCAATGGTGGTGGTGGTGGTGGTGGTGGTGGTGGTGGTGGTGGTGGTGCCTCTCCCATCACCAAGCACTTTAGATATTAATGGAATCTTTGAATATGAAGGAGTGAGGGTTATGGTGTCGATTATTATTATGTTATTGGTGTTATTGATGTTATAGATGTTATTGGTGTTATTGCTTATTACTCTGCAGTTATAGATATTACTGGTGTTATGTGCTGTTAGTATTTTTCTTGTTCTTCTCTTTGTTCTTCTCTTTTGTTCTTCGTATTCTTTGTTTCCTTCCTTGTTGTTAATATTTTTGTTGTTGTTGTTGCGCGTTCTTCATTTTAACTTCACCACCACCACCACCACCACCACCACCACCACCACCACCACCACCACCACCACCACCACCACCACCACCACCACCACCACCACCACCACCACCACCACCACCTTTCACCTACCTAACTCAACACCTTTCTTACCTGACACCACATCCCACACCTATTATTCATACATTACTTACATATTCCCACCTACCGTGTGTGTGTGTGTGTGTGTGTGTGTGTGTGTGTGTGTGTGTGTGTGTGTGTGTGTGTTGGTAAAAAAAAATAAATGAGAGAGAGAGGGGAGAAAACTTTAATTACTTTGATGAGAAAGCTTACGCCAGCCACGAGTGAGCGAGTTATTGAGTGAGTGAGTAGGTGAGTGAGTGGGTGAGTGAGTGCGTGATGACTCGTAATTGCACTTAAATACTATCATTATTATTGCATCCATTATTACCTGATGCTCTGGCTTGATAAGGTCACAGGTGTTCATATTACTTATATCAAAATAAACACCGACAAAGCTTAGTGAGGAGGAGGAGGAAGTGGAGGAGGAGGAGGAGGAAAAAGAAGATGAAGTAGATTGAGAGAGAAGAATAGATCATAATTGCTCTCCTTACTTGTAGCACACAAAAAAAGAAGAAATAGGTTAATGACGTGACTGAGTGAAGACGAGGAAGCGGAAGGAGGAGGAGGAGGAGGAGGAGGAGGAGGAGGAGGAGGAGGAGGAGGAGGAAGAAGAAGAAGAAGAAGAGGGTAAAGGTGAGGAAGGCCCCGTGCATCTGACAGCGGTGCGGCAGGTGTATTTAATTAAGAAAATGATGGATAGATGGATAAAACTGACGCGTGCAATTTTTACCTTCCATGGGACACTTGAGAGAGAGAGAGAGAGAGAGAGAGAGAGAGAGAGAGAGAGAGAGAGAGAGAGAGAGAGAGAGAGAGAGAGAGAGAGAGAGAGAGAGAGAGTCAAATAGTTACTCAATCAGTCAGTCATTTCGTCAAAACAAACACCAAAACTAAAAAGCGAAGAAAAAAAAAAAACAGAAGTAGAGACAACAACAACAACAACCACTAACCAACAAACACTTCCTTCCCTCTTTCTTCCCTTCCTTTCCTCCTTTCTTTTCCCCTTCTCTTCCTTTCACTTCCTTCCTCACACCTACCGCTACAACGCCTCGACAAATTGGACACCACCCGACCGGAGACCATCAAAAGAGACACTAGGAAGAAAAGACACACTCACGGACGGCGACACCCCTCGGCCAAGTCTATCTTCACCCTCGCCTCCCTCCTCGGTTAGCCAAACACGCCAATTTCTCCCCTCTATCCACACCAACCATTAAATACTGTGGGATTCTCTCGAGGGGGCGAAGGGTAAAGGGCAGCTACGTCTGTGCCACGAAAGAATTACACTGGAAGCTGCCACCGTGGGCTTGTGGTGGTAAAGGGGAACGCGACGCCAAGGTGTGCTAGGTAGAAATTATAACAAGGAAGGAAGGAAGAAGTAACACGTGTTTTGGCCCCGAGGTGAGGTGAGGTTCGTTTGAGGTCTCTTGTCGTGTGTGTGTGTGTGTGTGGGTGTGTGTGTGTTTTGTGGGGGTTGGGGGGGGGGTTTGTGTGTGTGTGTATGGATGTGTTGTCAGTGCTTGTATAGTTCATTGAATGCAACACGCGAAAGGGGATGCTGCTGGCGAGGGGAACTAGAATATATGTTTTGGTTTTTATCTCTCTCTCTCTCTCTCTCTTTGTTATGGACGACTGGACAAGGAAAAAACTATCGATGACGAATGAGAAAAATAAGGAAGTTCATTGTTTTGGACGTAATGGTAAATAATGTCACATCACCACGTTGTATTATCCTTTGTGAATGTCAATACCCCTTCTTTTTTTTTGTTATCCATGTATGTATAACGCGTCAACACACATACACACACACACATACACACACACACACACAAACAGAATAATCCAGACTGGTTGATTACTCTGTTGACCAAAAAGAACAAGTAAAACCCTTCCCATTGTTTCCTCATCACGGGATCTGGACACTTGTTTAATATAATCAATCAGAGTCACAGTGTCGCCCAACAACCATAATAAACAGAAGGGGAGGTGAATCACACATACACACACACACACACACACCCACACACACACACACCAGTTTGAACCCCATATTAAAGCAAACGCGTGTGAGTCTCTACTTTTTATTCTGTGATCGTGTGTTGTCAAGGTCATGGAGATATGGATAGAGAAAAAATGATATAATACTTTACCCCAATGTGTGTGTGTGTGTGTGTGTTGATGTGCTTAGTATGTACTTATGTGCTGTCAACGTGCCGCTCATGTAATGCAGTTTGGCAGGAAGGTCCGTCCCCTCTGCGTCCTGACAGGTGTTGAGTCCTGGGCAGGTGTCGTCGCTTGTCAGGCTGCAGTAATGATAGTCGCGCGGGAAGTCCTCTGAGCAAAGCTGTGCATGAATGTGGATTTATCGGAAATTCAATGTCTGAGATAACTTTGCTCCTCACTTTGTCCTACCGCCACGCCAGGCATACACAGCATTCAATGGAGGCGCGTTCAACATTCCTCCCTCGTGCTATGTGTCGACCACTGCGTGTTTTATGCAAGATGATGAGGAAAGATTCATTATACCCACCCAGACTTGCATGCATTAGTTATCTCTCTCTCTCTTCCCTCAGCCAAAAATAGTATATGCAGAAATACAACGCAGAATAAACATCTTAATAACTGGGATTAATTCAGGTGTAGAATTCTGCCACAAATGTGAGGCAGCAGGTGTTACAGTGGGCGGAAGGGCGGCAGCCTTGTGTTCTGTTGAAATTCTTCCCAGGAACAACATGCGAGAATTATTATTGCTCAGGATGAACCTTCGCCGCTCGGCCCAGCTCGTGTCTGCAATTACCACTTTAACTTTAATTGAAAACTGAAGGACGCAATAACTCAACGGACGGCTAAATGAAGAGCGAATGTGGGAAACGGCGATGACAAAACCTGCATTCATATATTCGTGTGCGTGTTGAAGATGTAAAAAAGAGAAGGAGGAGGATGGATGACAATGTGTTTGGGGAGGGTGGTGGAAGGAGAGGAAAGGATATATACACTAGAATGAATAAGAAATCATCAGTCGAGCAAGACAGTGTATCGCATCGACCTTCAAGACGGACTCACAAACTTACCCAAGGCGTGGCGGAGGAGAGGAAGGGAACCAACATATATACATTAGACAAGCAATGTTATGCCTTTCAATGTGTGCTGAGCCTCCATGCATTAAACGGCGCTCAAACGTTCCACACACACACACACACACACACACACACACACACACACACACACATACACACACACACACATATACACGGTCGGCACAATCACAAATCAGTCCGACAACATGAATTACATGAGTGTCTGCTGGAATTTATGTCCGGGCCAAGTCAGCAAACATACAAGCAAGCAAGCAGGCAAGCAAGCAGGCGAGCAGGCGAGCGGGTGAGCAAGCAGAGAGGTGGTGCATTGAGGGAGATTGAAGCCAAGCATTTGCCAAACCGTGACGGAAAGAGGAAAGTTCACAGCCCCTAATTGAAGATAAATTATCGCGGAAGGGTGTGTATTATATCAACTTTTTTTTTCTTTTAATATTGCGGTTAAATGCTTGGTTACGTAATATTGATGCCTGCCACTTTGGTGTTTATACTATACTTGAATGATGTTATGTATGGTGTGGTTAGAGTTAGAGTAGAGTCCAACACTACACATACATACTGAGAACCAAAGGATTTTATGTTAAGTTAATTGATACCAAAGTTTGTGTTCCATCCTTAACCTGCTGTTTTATTATCACATTCTACACATAAATCTTTGCTTCTGTAAAATGATTCCCTGTATAGCATCAAAAAAATATTGGGATTAGATTAACTACTTTTTTATTCCTGATTATGAGTAAAATGAGGTAAAAAAAATGGTTAGGTATTTTCCCAACCTCGCAGCTCAAAATACTGAGAGGTTTTTTTTTTCCCCACAAACATTTTACGCATCACACACATGGTTAGAAGTGCGTTATCACCAGTTTCCGGACGCTGGCATCTGCGTTTTGATGTGATGGTTGGTTACTGAAAAAAAATGAAAAAATAAAAAAAAATGAAAAAAAATTTGAAAAAAAAAATTTGATTGAGAGTAATAATGAAGGTCAGTGATGTTTGTGGCCGCGTGACAAACAATGCAAAAGGAGAATGTTTACGTCGTCACTGCTGCACGTCCTGTATGAAGAGAATAATGGATAGTTTAATGAAGGGATGAACAGACGAAGAGACAGATAAATAGAACAGCAATAAAAGGAGAGATAAATGAATAGAAGCATAGATAAATGAGTAAAGAGGAGAATTAAACATAGATTGAATAAATAGACAGAATGACGAATAGATAAACAGATTGTACAGGTATAGATAAATAGGGACAGAGAGGAAAATAGATAGATATAGTGATACAAGAGATGATTGCGACACACACACACACACACACACACACACACACACACACACACACACACACACACACACACACACACACACACACACACACACACACACACACACACACACAAACAAACAAGGTGAGGTTGTATATTATTGAAAGTCGCTCTGATTGCTCACTCGAGTAAACATTTCCAAAATTGAAGGTATTATTGCTATTTTGAAAGTGTTCGTTTGCCTGTTTGTCTGTTTGTTTGCCTCTCTATCTATCTGTCTGTCTGTCTGTCTCTGTGTCTGTATGTATGTTTGTATGTTTCTTTTGTTTGTTGTCCGTTTTTCTTGCTATTTAATTTTTTTGTGTGTATTACGTTATCTCTCTTTATCTATCTATTTATTTAACACACACACACACACACACACACACACACACACACACACACACACACACACACACAAAACACCAAGCACCAAGAGCAATAATCTAACATTATTACCACACTTTCATCACCAGTACGACGATAAAACAATGTAAATAAACAGATGTTGATGCGCCAGCCACATACTGCTTACCCAATCATACTGCAATATACACCACCACCACCACCACCACCACCACCACCACCACCACCACCACCAACACCACCACCACCACCACCACCACCACTGCAGTCTATCTGTTATTTATGTAAAACGACTAAGAACGGTTACATCAACGACTAGTAAGGCGAGGTAGTTTTGTAGAAAGAGATGCGGATGAGATGTGGCTGTGGTGTGGCTGAGGTGTGGCTGTGGTGTGGCTGAGGTGTGGCTGTGGTGTGGCTGTGGTGTGGCTGTGGTGTGACTATGGTGTGGCTGTGGTGTGACTGTGGTGTGACTGTGGTGTGGCTGTGGTGTGGCTGTGGTGTGGCTGTGGTGTGGCTGTGGTGTGGCTGTGGTGTGGCTGTGGTGTGACTGTGGAATGGCTAAGGTGTGGAGTGTCTGTTTGCTGATTCTATTAAGACGAAAGACTTGGAGTCACACTAATCAGCCAGCTAATTTGCAATACGACCACAGTCCTCAAGTGTGCTAACTCCTCTCACATCCTCCTCTTCCTCCTCCTCCTCCTCCTCCTCCTCCTCCTCCTCCTCCTCCTCCTCCTCCTCCTCCTTCTCTTCCTTCTCGTCGTCGTCCTTGTATTGATTTACGAGGCTGGCTTTAGTGGGGCAGCAAATACTGTGCTCTATTGAATACACCTTTACCCTGTTTGCTTTGCCTCGCTTCTGTTTGTCTTACTCGGCGTCCAATCGAATGTGGCTCATCACCCGCGTCCGTTCCTGTATAAGCACTGTTTAGGAGGCTACCTTTGACGCCCTCTGCCTCTCTCTGCCTCCCTCTGCCTCTCTCTCACTCCCCTGCCTCTCTCTTACTCTCTTTGCCTCTCTCTTACTCCCTCTGCCTCCCTCTACCTCACTTTGTCTCCCTCTGCCTCTCTTTACCTCTCTATGTCTCCTCACTGCACCTAGGGAATAATATACTGTAGCATTTCCGTCTTGGAGTGACAGGCAGAAATACAACACATAGGTTTTAAATCATAACTATTACCTGAAGGGCCTCCCGCTACTTACCCCAGCCCATGCACACAAGGGCGCTGCACTTCACTAAGGGGAACGTCAGGACAACGACCTACACATCACTCATCCCCTTTTGAAAGTGGCAGCGAGAAGTTAGCAGAGAGAGGGAAAAAAATGGTTCTGAAAAAAAAAGTGCGCTTCCAATTATACTCTCAACGTTGCAACTAGACAGCACTTCCTTCTCCACTCCCTCCCATCATGCCTGTCAGGGGCGGATCATTTTTTTCGACCTCCGTGCTACTCTGCGTCAGCCCGGTAGAGTGCATGTGAGAGAGATATTCATTAGGGAAAGGTAGCACTCGTGACGCTAGTGGGACGGGCTGAAGAGAGAGAGTGAGTGAGAGAGAGAGAGAGAGAGAGAGAGAGAGAGAGAGAGAGAGAGAGAGGGAGAGAGGGAGAGAGAGAGAGAGAACTTTTGTAATTTATGTAAACTTTATTAAACTTCTTTCTTTGCGTTGGTAGAGAGGTACTGTTTTTTTGGGTGGGCTGTAAGGGGGTAGGAGGGTAAGGGTCTTTTATTTCATTTATTTTGTCTTCCTCCAACCCTGCTTTTCAATGGCTCCCGTGGATTCTATTGAAATGGAGGGAAAGTAGGAATGCGTTTATGTTCAGTAGAAATACACACACACACACACACACACACACACACACACACACACACACACACACACACACACACACACACACACACACACACACACACACACACACACAACTGAGACAACACTCCCTCCCCTCCCTCACTCCCTCGTGGCCCAAAGCGTTACATGATAAAGTCCACTGGAGGAAGTAAGGTCAGAAGTGTTGTCGATACTTGTTAGTGATCCTTCTTAACTCCTCCTCCTCCTCCTCCTCCTCCTCCTCCTCCTCCTCCTCCTCCTCCTCCTCCTCCTCCTCCTCCTCCTCCTCCTCCTCTCCTTTATGGCGAGGTGGTAGGAGAGCCAAGTGAAGGGCTAGCGGCGTCCTTGATGAGAACGTGTGGAAGGGGACAGACAGTACAGTACAGGCGTCCTCAACTTCCCCTCCCGGCCCACCATCAGTTCTTTTCCTATTTATCCTTGCTGTGTGTCTGTTCCCCTGTTCACTGTTGCTCTGTCACGTTCATCCTCTCCCGCGTGACCTCTGCGGCAGCCCTGTTATAGGTCACTGGGTCTCTGCTTCCCCCTGAAAGGAAAAAAATGTCATCAATAAGACTTGGCACAGCCTCAACCCAGGTCTTGCCTCACGCTGTCTGCCTGTTTAACGTTCGAAGGGAGGTGTGTCAAGGCTGAGTAAAGGTTCACTACAGTTCATGAAGCTGCCCTCCCTCCTCTGTGTGTGTGTGTGTGTGTGTGTGTGTGTGTGTGTGTGTGTGTGTGTGTGTGTGTGATTGGTAGTTAGTGAATAGGAACACCTTGCTTTCAGTCAGCCTCTACCATAGTTTCCTTACTCTCTCTCTCTCTCTCTCTCTCTCTCTCTCTCTCTCTCTCTCTCTCTCTCTCTCTCTCTCTCTCTCTCTCTCTCTCTCTCTCTCTCTCTCTCTCTCTCTCTCACTGTTATTACTATTGCTAATATAACCACCACCACACCCCCACCCCCCCCTCCGCCCCGCCGCCGCAGCCCGCCACGGGAGTCACCAGTGGGTGTTGGCCCAGCGGCACTTTTACTACCCAGATTAAAACAAATAGAAACTTTTGTTGTGCCGCCGCTTGATGGGAAAAGTTTCTCCCTGTTAGGCGTCCGACATTACAGGGGTTGGGCGGGGGGTGGGGGGTGGGGCGGTGTGAGGAAGGGGCGGTGGGCGGGGGAGTGGGCGGAGTGTTGTGGTGGCAGGACGATCATACAAGCGTAATGAAGATTTTATTGCGTTGTTTTTACGTCTTTACTTCTTCACCCCTTGTGGCCACGCGCCGCTGAACTCATCTCCGGCCTGGTGCTGGTGGCCTGGTGCTCTTCGTGGCCTGGTGCTCCTCGTGGCCTGGTGCTCTTCGTGGCCTGGTGCTCTTCGTGGCCTGGTGCTCCTCGTGGCCTGGTGCTCGTGACCTGACACCGATACATTAATGAGGAGACAACAGCGACCTTGCAGACACAACATAAATCCCAATACACAAACATATATAAAACAACGATAATAATAATATGAATATGAATAACATTAAGTAAGTGAAGGGGGATAAGAAGGTAAGAAAACTGATACTGAAGGTGAAAGGTATAAGGTAAACAACAAAGTGAAGGTACGTACGAGGTCACAGTTTTCACCTCATGGCAAGACTAGAAGAGGTTGTGTGGTATGGGGTCACTTAAGTAATCACACAGGTGGTCTTGCAACACCAGACTGTCCTCCTCCTCCTCTACCTCCACCACCACCTCCTCCTCCTCCTCCTTCTCCTCCTCCTCTTTCTCCTCCTCCTCATCCAGCGGTAGCAGAAGACAAGACACCACCTTGCAGTACATCAACAGCCCTTCCCTCTCACCCAACCTGAGTGACACTGCCCCAATGACCGCTACAGAGGTGTCAGAGGCTGGGACGGGTGTTGATGATGTTGATGGTGTTGTTGGTGGTGGTGGTGGTGTTGGTGGTGGTGTTGGTGGTGGTGTGTGCTCCCTATTTTCCTCCCTCCTCTGTGTAGCCTATTTTATGTGAGAGTAGGAGAGGGTGGGTGAGCTGGTACGAGTTAGGGGCGCTTGTGGGGCTGTTACATGAGAGAGAGAGAGAGAGAGAGAGAGAGAGAGAGAGAGAGAGAGAGAGAGAGAGAGAGAGAGAGAGAGAGAGAGAGAGAGAGAGAGAGAGAGAGAGAGAGATATGGGGGGGGGAGAGGGAAAGTGGACGCGAGAATTGCTCATTAAAGGGGAAAGCTAATTAAAGTCTACATCATGATAGTCTGTTTGGTGTTGATGTTGCTCTGTTTTTTTCCACCCTTTTTTTCCCCCCCTTTATTTCCCCCCTTTTTCCCCCTTTTTTCCCCTTTTTTTCCCCTTTTGGTGCGTTCGTGTTGTGATTAGTTGATAAGCGACTTGTTTGTCCCCTGCTTGTGAAATACTTAATGGTGGTGGTGGTGGTGGTGGTGGTGGTGGTGGTGGTGGTGGTGGTGGTGGTGACGTCAATAAGGTTCAAGGTTAGGTTTATGTAGGTAAGACTTGCACTTTACTAACACACACACATATAAACACACACACACACACACACACACACACACACACACACACACACACACACACACACACACACACACACACACATACACACACACTTTTTATAATGATACTTTATATATTTTTTATTATTTCTATATGGTGGCTTTTTGCTATTTCATTTAATGGTACATAATTTAGCTCCGTGGCCTCCTCATCAGGGAGATTTAGCGAGTGAGCTTGACTGTAATATAGAAATAAGCTCATCATCCACAGCTCACCTCTCCACTTACTGTATTTTATTTAGTTCATGTAAAAAAATATATAAAAAAAAGAGGAAAGAGAGACAAAAATAACTCGTCCTCTCTTCTTTCTCTTATAGTGTTTTGAGATATTCATTAGGTGTTAAACGTTCTCTCACCTCCACCACCACCACCACCACCACCACCACCACCACCACCTTCACCACCACCACCACCACCACCACCACCACCACCACCAGCGCCACCACCACCTTCATTACCTCCCCATCATGAAGGCGGTTTCATCTACGCCACAAAGAGCACCAATAATAATGACTTCAATCGTTTCTGCTTATACCATTACAATCCAACCCCAAGCAAGGTTCATTCTATCTACCCTTCTTTCCATTTCTCCTCCTCCTCCTCCTCCTCCTCCTCCTCCTCCTCCTCCTCCTCCTCCTCCTCCTCCTCCTCCTCCTCCTCCTCTCCAACGGGGCACTAAAGCCTTTTTCAGGTCAAATCTAGCGAGAGGAAAATTTTGTATTGGTTTATTTCCGTGTTTATTATCGAAGGGGAAAATTTGGTTACATCAGGGGAGGAAAAATTGGGGCCCGGCTGAGGGAGGGTGGAGGGAGGGTGAGGGAAGGTGAGGGTGAGGGAAGGGTGTTGAGGGGCGAGGGCGGGGTGAGGGCGGGGTGAGGGCGGCCGGAATGAAGCCTTAGTTGAATTATAAGTCATTTTCCGTCCGGGTGATGACGTGAAATCCTGTGAAGAATTTTTTTGATGAAGCGTCTGATAAGATGGATGAGTAGGGGAAAGGGGGGGGGAAGGGGTGTGTGTGTGTGTGTGTGTGTGTGTGTGTGTGTGTGTGTGTGTGTGTGTTTTGTTAGATATATTAATGCATTTCACTTTTTTATTTATTTATTTATTTTTGTATTTAATTTTTTGTATGCTGGTTATATCAATCTAATTATCGAAACGTCACGAGGCAGTTTTAAACCGTTTTTACACCCGACCTAATTATTTGAAATGCTCTTGTTTTATTTTATTTATTTATTTATTTTTTTTTTGTACGCCTATTTACCTCATGTATCTATTTGCACATCCGGTGTTTTTTTCAGTTTTTTCTATTTTTTTTTCATTCAAAGCACTCATCATTATCAAATTACTTTATGTACTTAGTTGTGTTTTTTTTTCATATTTATTCTTAATTATTGTTGTTTACTTGATATGCGTTTTCAGTTTATCTAATTCACTGATTCACTTCATTTAATCGCTTTCATTTAATCACTTCATTTAATCGCTTCATTTATTCGCTTTCATGCATTTATTCCTGCCTCGGTGAGTTGGTCGAGCGCACCAGCCTAGATTGACTTGATCTTGTCCTGTAATGATAGTGTCATGTCTCTAATTAAACATTTTTCCTACGTCTCGTTAAGGCTGCCATTCTTAATCAAGGAGATGTATCTTATGTCGCTTGTTCCTCCTCCTCCTCCTCCTCCTCCTCCTCCTCCTCCTTCTCTTCCTCCAATTCCTCCTCCTCTTCTCCTTAATTCTCCCTTGTAACGCTTGTTTGCACTCACCTTTCTCATACTTCACTCACCCTCGTCCTCCCTACATCCTATAGATATACAATACTGAACTCCCTTTCTGATCCCCTGCAGAAGTTGAGCCACGGCCCTTCATCCGTAACACTGCCAATGCCCCGAGGGAGTTCCGCGAAGGGGATGACATTCTGCTGACGTGTGTGGTGGCTGACCTGGGGAACCACACTGTCTGGTGGAGCAAACGAGGGAACGGTAAGAAGACCATCCTGACGGTGGCTGAACGGAGCATCACTAGCGACGACCGTGTGTCTCTCCTGCACGATAGAGGTGAGTCCCTAAGCTGGTGTGCGTGTGTGTGTGTGTATGTGTGTGTATGTGTATGTATGTGTGGATGCCGACATGACGACGAAGCAGCACCGAGGCGACAGGCAAACACGACTATACGTACGGTAAGAACAGATGGACGAGTTGACAACCTGCACTGAACATAACTAATCAATTGCATGGGTGGTGGTGGTGGTGGTGGTGGTGGTGGTTGATGGTGATGTGTGGTGGTGATGGTGTGTGGTGTAAAGTGGTGGTGGAAGTGTTGAGGAAAGGGTTTGGTGCTAGATTGGTGGAATTTTTGTCTGGTGGCCGCCGGGTGAGTTAATTAGGTTAGCCAGTACCCGTAATCAGCTTGTGGCAGAGTCATTACGCCAGCCAGGGCCGCCGGGCTTTGGGGGAAACACTCTCCCTACATTTTTGTGGCGTGTTTCCTTTTGTTCCTGTTGTGGCGATAATGATTTCCGTGGCTCTTTGTTTTTTTTTCCAAGGTCCCGCGCTGTGCTCTAGGCCTGGCAATATGAACTGTTATGCCTCAGCTGCTCATTAACTTTGTATTATCTTGACGACGGTGAAGGGACTGTTTACGGTGCTACCAACCTAAAACTCTCAGCTGCTGGGTAACAAAGGCGGCGTCACAGCGGCTTGGGTCTCACCTCTTAACACTTCTGTGCCACCAAACCCACCTCGAGACAAAGTTCTATTATTACTGACTTAATCCTCAGCTTTCTGTCCTCCCGCGACGCTTCATAACTGGGCTTTCATAACCATCTCCAAGGAAATATCAACTCTCATAAAATATTTACTCTCCCTCGTAAACTACAGAGATAGTTGCCACATCGCTGCTACTGGAGAGGCGAGCCAAGCATCTCTCTTGACTACCAAAGCTTGTTTCCCTCACGCCCTCAGCCTCAGGACCCAGACGCTGACGGGGTGCTGAAGGCGGTGTTTTGGGCGTAGTTTGGGCGATGCTTGGAGCCATAAAGGAGATGTAAAAGACGCAGAGACATTGGTTACGCGTCGGCATTAGTGGTGGTGGTGGTGGTGGTGGTGATGGGAGTGAGTGGTGGTGATGGTGGTGGTTTTGCATGCACTGGTAATGATGATGATGATGATGATGATGATGATGGCGGGGGTCTTGTCTTGGATCTACTACGCGGCCAACTTCCCATAATAGTCAACTGTCGAAGGCACAATAGAGGTTCTTTGGATGACTTCGGGGACTCTTCTGCAGCAAGGTCGTCAGGGGCGGCTCGACTCTCGCCCCTCCACGCCCCGTCCTAGTGGCGGAAAGTCCCCCCTCGGCTGGAGTGACCCAACTTTTGCCACGGCCAGACCGGGAGTTCGCCTTAATGTGTCGGGCGGAACGAGTATTAAAAGTTGGGCGTTCGGCATGTGATTCGCGTCGCGTTGAACAGCTGGAGGAGCATTTTGGTGCGACGCTCATTATACTCTGGAGGAGCCATTGTCTCTGTAAGTTTTGTAATAACCTTGATATTTTGTTGTGAAGGAGTCATGATGGGGGTCGTGGTGTAGTGTTGGAAGAGGAGGAGCAAGAGGAGAAGGAGGAGGAGGAGGAGGAGGAGGAGAAGGACTTGTTTTCTCTCAGTAAGGTGCACTAAAGATTGTGGGTTATCCTCTTCTTTTCTTTTTTCCCCGTCCTCTTGACCTAGATTTTGTCATCCTTCCCTTCTCTCCCTTCGCCTTCTTTTCTCCCCAACCCAGCCAGCCTGCAACGCCTCACACACCTCCTTCCTTCTCCCCCCCACCTCCACGCCTCCCTCACCCCCATTACCCGCCATATACACGCCCACAATAGGCCCCTCGGGAGGTTGTGTTCTAGAGACAAGATTTTTTTTCTGTGGATGGAGAGAAAAAATAGTATGTTAGGAAAAGGTCTCTGTAATAGGTTCTTGGTTTGCCACGAAGCCTCAAAGAGAATACTACTACTACTACTACTACTACTACTACTACTACTACTACTACTACTACTACTACTACTACTACTACTACTTGTTCCCCATAGACTCCCTTTTTCACAGTACATACATCCTTGTTACTTGTGTTTCCTTCTTCACCCTTCCCCTCTCCCTTCCCTTCTCTTCCTGCCTTCTCTTCACTCTCCTTCTACGAAACTACATACATGTGCTATCAGTCACCTTGTTTACTGTACACAAACACACACACACACACACACACACACACACACACACTTCTTCATCCTGGTTTTGTTCATGACACACATACACGCACACACGCACATACGTTACTTACTACATGTGCGTTTTTCCTCCGTATGAATATTTTACGAAGGCAGAATGAAAATTTATGTCGTATTACCATAAAGTTCGAGTTTTGCTCCACTTACACTGCAAAGGATCCATGAATTTAGAAAGGCTTTGAACAAGATAGTCATGATACGTACGTTAGGCTACGCTACGCCTTCTTGTTCTTCACGTTCCTTCCTTCCCTTCCTTGAAAACTTGGTAAAAAGAAAAGAAAAGAAAAGAAGAAAAAAGTTGGGTGTGGATTCAGGGTTAAAGTTTGCTTTGTTCAACTTTTATAAGTATGTTCACTCCCTGCGACGTTTTTTTCTTCTTTTTTTCTTCTTTTCTTTATTGTTTTTCTCTTTTTTCCTAGTACGTACATCCCACTTTTTGTTTTTTTTCTTTCTCTCTCTCTCTCTCTCTCTCTCTTCTTTCTTCTTCCTCTTAGTGTTTTTTTTTTTTTTCTCCTCTCTCTCTCTCTCTTGCATTAATTTCTGCCGCAGGTCTGACGCAGGAGTACCAACAGACTGAACGCAAAAGGTGAAGGAAAAAAAAAGAAGAAAAAAGTGAAAAAAAAAAGGTGGGACAAGAGTGATGTGAAATTTTGCGGACGAACACACTCTGTCCTGCATGAATATAGGCGGAGGGAGGAGGAGGAGGAGAGGAGGAGGAGGAAGAGGAGGAGGAGGAGGAAGATGAAATGAGAAAAGATGAGATGAGGAAGGAAGGAAGAGAGGGCGAGAGGAAAGATAAGATGAGGAAGGAAGAGAGAGAGAGAGAGAGAGAGAGAGAGAGAGAGAGAGAGAGAGAGAGAGAGAGAGAGAGAGAGAGAGAGAGAGAGAGAGAGAGAGAGAGAGAGTATGAGATGAGGGGAGAGGAGAAGAAGAGGATGGTGACGGAGGAAGGAAGAGGTGAATAAGGAGGAGAAATTCGACTATATCAATATAGTATAAAATTGGCAAGAAGAAGAGGAAGAGAAGAAGAAGAAAAATAAACAACAACAAGGACTCTCAAAGAATAAAGCAAATAGATAGATAAAGAGAAAGAGAGAGAGAGAAAAAAAAAAAAAGAGAGAGAGAGAAACAAACCCACTCTTCCTCCCTTCCTCCCTTCCTCCCTCCAGCCACACAGTCACAAAGTCTCCAAGGACCTGACACAGCCTCACACTTAAGGATCACTGCTAAGTCTCCCGGCGGGGCAGCAGCGTCCACCTCGTAGCAGGGTGTAAGGGCAGTGAGCCGCCTTGATCCCCGCCTCCTTAGATGGGACGGAGAGGGGAAACTGTGCCTTAGAATCCTTATCTAGGCTCCAAGGTTGTTAGAAAGTGTCTCTCAAAACCTATTTCCTCTTGGTTTTACTTAGAGAGATTTAGGTTTCATGTACAAAGGATAGAATGTGCTGATGATGATGATGTTTACTGAAAGGAGGAGGAGGAGGAGAAGGAGGAGGAGGTGATGGTGGTGGTGGTGGTGTGTAGGAGATGCAGAGTGACAGTTCTTATCGCTATTCATGCTCACAGATTATTGCAATAGACGTGGTTCTTTCTCTCTCTCTCTCTCTCTCTCTCTCTCTCTCTCTCTCTCTCTCTCTCTCTCTCTCTCTCTCTCTCTCTCTCTCTCTCTCTCTCTCTCTCTCTCTCTCTCTCTCTCTCTCTCTCTCTCTCTCTCTCTCTCTCTCTCGTCCTTCAGTAGTTATTTATAGTTTTCTAGTGTTGCTTCTGCTTTTCATCCTCCTCCTGCTTATCCTCCTTATCTTCCTCCTCCTCCTCCTCCTCCTCCTCCTCCTCTTCCTCCAACTGTACATGATGCTGGAAGGCTAGACTTTACTCTACCCCTTCCAGCTCCATTTCTTTCTTCCCCTTCCTACCCTGCCACATCTTCTTCCCTTCCCTTCCCTTCCCTTCCCTTCCCTTCCCTTCCCTTCCCTTCCCTTCCCTTCCCTTCCCTTCCCTTCCCTTCCCTTCCCTTCCCCTCCCTTCCCTTTCCTTCCCTTCCCTTCCCTTCCCTTCCCTTCCCTTCCCTTCCCTTCCCCTCCCTTCCCTTCCCTTCCCTTCCCTTCCCTTCCCTTCCCTTCCCCCCTGGAGTGAATATTGCAAGGGACTCTATTAACCTTTCACCTGTCAGTCAATCAGTGGCAATAGCACACCTGCGGCTTGTCTTGAGTGTAATAAGAAAGAGAGGGAGGGGAAAAAAGAGTGAAGGAATATATAAAAGAAAGCTAAGTCTGAAAGAAATAGAGATAGAAAGAGAGAGAGAAAAAAAAGAGTGAGAGAGAATTTTTTGTTTAATCACCTTGTCTAGTATATCAATGAAAAAATAAATAAAAAAACGTAAAATGTCAGTGATGTTTTCTTGCCTGGAAAACATATTATCACAGAAGCTATTTCTTCTTTTTACTGAATTCTATTAAAGGTACGATTATTATTTTTTATAAACCATTTTTTTGTATTCATTTTTATTCGTCACCTAAGAATACAACAATAATAATAATAATTATTCAGAAATATTTCCGAAATGTGTATTACTTTAATGTATATATATATATATTCCAGTGTATCTTCTTTTAAAAATTGTCTTATACTCTTGTGCTATCTCGACTTTCTAATATTTTTTTTTTGTAGTACTGTTATGAAGCCACAAGATTAGCAGTGAAGAAAAAAAACTAGTCAAACTTTTCGGTTAGAAAGCAAAAGAGAAGAGCGTTGGGCAGAGGAAAAACACACACAAAGTGGTTATTGCGGTCGCTGGATTGAGTACACAAAGGAAAGAAGAGAACATATTACAGAAGATGAAATTAGAGTGGTTTTTTTTTTAGTCTGATAATGCCCCGGGGATTGGTTGTATAAGGAGATATAATGTAGAAGTAGGTTGTTTGGTTCATAGTGTGTGTGTGTGTGTGTGTGTGTGTGTGTGTGTGTGTGTGTGTGTGTGGGTGTGTTTTATTTCCTGTTACATTTTATTTTCACATTTTGTAGCCACTGAGAGAGAGAGAGAGAGAGAGAGAGAGAGAGAGAGAGAGAGAGAGAGAGAGAGAGAGAGAGAGAGAGAGAGAGAGAGAGAGAGAGAGAGAGAGAGAGAGAGAGAGATTAATGTAAGACACGTTCTTGGAATCACATTATCTATATTTATACATGTTTTCTTATTCATTTCCATTTATCATTTACATTTCAATTTCTTGAGAAAAAAAATTGTAAGAAATTCATATAATGTGGCGAATCAGATTTTTTTTTCTCGTTTCGTTCTAAGAAATAAAAAGAGAAACTCCCTAAACGACTTACTTTATAAACTGGACTGACTCATTAACCTGACTGACTGACTAACTCGCTGACTCACTCACTGACTAACAAGATTTAATAACTAGATGACTCCCTAGATATTGGCTAACTCACTGACTGATTGACTGACTGACTGACTGACTGACTGACGAAGTAACTGACGAAGGGACTAACTAAATAAAAGGTTGTGTAGGTCTACCTCTCTCACCTGTCGAGGGTAGGGTATGTTTACCTGAAGGGCACCACCACGCCCACCTGCCCATCACGACTGTCACAAAGGAGAAGAAAAGAATGTTACCTATTAAATTACCTTGGTTCTGTAGTGCCTCTCCTCCCCTTCCCTGCCTTCCCCGCCTTCCCCTCTCCTCACATTATCTTCCCTCTCCTTTATTTCCTTGCATCACTTCCCTCTTCTCTTCATTAAGATCCCATACGTTTTTCATTACCTAACTTAACCTCTTTCCATCACTCCTTACCTCACATTCCCTCTGCTTCCCTCGCTACTAATGTCACCCTGCCCTTCACTTCCCCTCACATCCCTTCACTTCCCTTCCCTTCCCTTCACTGCACAGACTAGCGTCGCGCCTTCATTTGACTGATCACCACCATGAGTGTACGAGGAGCAGTGTAACTTGTTTTGATAATCCTCCGTGGCTTGCAAGTATATAATAGAACCTGAAAACCAGTCTGGCTGCCGACTGACTGACCGACTGACTGACTAGACCGGACCGGGACTGGATTGGATTGGACTGGACTGGACTGGACCGGACCACTAACTCTTAACCTTGATGTGGGAGAGTTCAAAGCACCCTTGTCTTGTTGTCCTGGAATCGTCACCGCCTGTAACTACCTTGAGCAGAGGCCTTTGTGTTGCCTCGCTCTCTCTACCGATGCCTCGTTCTAGTATATCGAAGTCACTGTATAATGGGTTTACACTTAAGTAATTTTTGGTGAGATTACTACTGTGTTATTTATATTTTTTGGGGGGTGGGGGGGGTTGTGTGGTTTGGTAATGTGTATATATGTGGTTTTGTTTATATGTATGTGTGTGTGTATATATGTATCTATGTGTATATATTATGTGTATGTTTATATACATACGTGCTTACTTTTTTTTTTTGGTGGTACGCGCGACTTCGGGAAAAAGGTTCCTAATCTTCCTTGACCAATAAATGACTTTTTATTTTTTTGAATTTTTTTTTTATTTCTTTGTTTCTTTTTTTGATTTTCTTACTTACTTTCGACTCTTGAACGACAGTGAGTTTGTGTGTAGTGTGTGTATGTTTTTTTTTATGTATGTATATGTATGTTTTTTTTTTTCTTTCAATTTTAATGTCTTATATTTCACTTAATAATAATAATAATAATAGTAATTCCTTTTTTTTTCTCAACTCAATTATTTTATTTGTTCACTTATTCATTATTTATTATCTCTCCTCTTACCGTCCTTCTACACACATCATTTTATTTGTGTGTGTGTGTGTGTGTGTGTATGTAAGTTTGTATTCACTTATTTACTTACTATTCTGCTCCTTTTAATGTTGTTGTTGTTGTTGTTGTTGTTGTAATCCTTCTTAATACCAAAATGTTTAAATGTTTTTATTTAATTTTTTTTCCTCACATTTTTTTTTTCTTACGTGTGTGCGTGTGTGTGCGTGTGTGTGCGTGTCCCCCTCGCTTGATTTTCTTCTTGGTTCCCTTTCAGCTCCCTCCTACAACACCTCACTCATCAGCTCAGGCAAGTTCCTCTGTCTGTCTGTTTGTCTGTGTCTCTGTCTGTCGGTCTCTTTGTGTCTCCGTCTGTCAATCTGTGTCCCAATCTGATCATCCATTTGTGTCTGTTTGTTTGTTTCTCTATTTGTCTGTTTGTGTATCGATATATATTGTGTTTTTTTTCTTCCTATGTGTTTTGTGTTTGTTTGTTTCCAGTGTTTGTTTCTGTTTGTTTATATGTTTGTTTGTATATCAATTTTGTATTTTATTTGTGTATGTCTGTGTCTGTTTGTCTATCTGTCTTATTCTCTCTCTCTCTCTCTCTCTCTCTCTCTCTCTCTCTCTCTCTCTCTCTCCTCTCTCTCTCTCTCTCTCTCTCTCTCTCTCTCTCTCTCTCTCTCTCTCTCTCTCTCTCTCTCTCTCTCTCTCTCTCTCTCTCTCTCTCTCTCTCTCTCTCTCTCTCTCTCTCTCTCTCTCTCTCTCTCTCTCTCTCTCTCTCTCTCTCTCTCTCTCTCTCTCTCTCTCTCTCTCTCTCTCTCTCTTCAG
>JAPQNM010000004.1:9642292-9659792 GCA_029783475.1 Metacarcinus magister
AGTTTTCTTACATAATCCTTTACGTAACATTAAAGGTGTTTACATTATATTAGTTAGTGGTCTTCCTTCATCCACTTTCATCGGAGTAGCATCATTTTTTTTTACTTTACTTTAACTTGCGTCATCATCCGTCACTAACGTTACCCAATATTACTTGCACTAAATTAAATTGTTCACTCAGGTGCACTCCAACGGGGCAACACACAGACGCGGAGATCCACGGAAATCACACGAAGCACCACTGCAAGCTTATCCTGTAGTTATTAGCAAGGATTAGAGAGAGAGAGAGAGAGAGAGAGAGAGAGAGAGAGAGAGAGAGAGAGAGAGAGAGAGAGAGAGAGAGAGAGCACCCTGTAGTATGATGGCTTTTCCTTGATTGACAACACACACAGGAATACAATTAATACTTGTAAACAAAAAAACAAAACGAAAGTGGAGCAAAACAACAAACATGAACGGAAACATAAACAAACAACAACACAAAGGTCAAGACTGGAAGAAGTCGTAGTCTGCGTTACGTTTCTTCAAGTTACGTAAAGCAATGCGTCACAAACTGGTCGACAAATTGAGGTGAAACGAAACGTAAAAGGCTATTTGACATCGGTGTCTTATATCTTGCGTGTGTGCGTGCGTGCGTGCGTGTGCGGAGGGCGTGGGTGCGTGCGTGTGCGGAGGGCGTGGGTGCGTGCGAGGATAACCCGCTGGAGCAAAGGGAGAAAAGGTTGGAGCAAGGCAGCCCACGACCACCAATTAGTGGAAATCGATAGGGTCGTAGTTTTTAGGATTATCCGTCACTTTCCGAACAAACGACTCGGAAAACTGACCGAATGATTCCAATATATATATGTACGACAGAGAGAGAGAGAGAGAGAGAGAGAGAGAGAGAGAGAGAGAGAGAGAGAGAGAGAGAGAGAGAGAGAGAGAGAGAGAGAGAGAGAGAGAGAAGAAAAAAAGAGGTATGTGTGTGTATGCGTGGGGAAATAAACAATTTAACACCGTACACTTACATTCTTGTACACACACACACACACACACACACACACACACACACACACACACACACACACACACACACACACACACACACACACACACACACACACACACACGAAAAAAAAAGTCATTTCTCATTGTACGAGGTAACCAAGCGATATTTTGGCAACGAATGAGATGAATGCCTGTGGAGAGAGAGAGAGAGAGAGAGAGAGAGAGAGAGAGAGAGAGAGAGAGAGAGAGAGAGAGAGAGAGAGAGAGAGAGAGAGAGAGTAGGAAGAGAGAGTAGGAAGAGATATTGAGATCGAGGGAGGAAACAGGTTAGGGAGGGAGGGAGGGAGGGATGGCGGGGGAGGGTGGGTGGGTGGCAGATGAATGTGAAAGGAGGGCGGATGAAGGGTAGGATGAGAGGGAAGGATGGAAGGAGAGACTGGCTAGGAAGGGAGGAAGAAAGACGAGAAGGAAGGAAGGAAGTAATGAAGGAGAATAGAACAGAGATTAGAATTAGAGAGAGAGAGAGAGAGAGAGAGAGAGAGAGAGAGAGAGAGAGAGAGAGAGAGAGAGAGAGAGAGAGAGAGAGAGAGAGAGAGAGAGAGAATTATTAAAATGTATTCCTAGCCAAGAAATGTGTTCAGTGAGGCGGAGACTGAGAGTTGCTGGAACAGTGTGAGACGAACTGCAAAAGTGAATACCAAAGGGAAGGTTTCAGCAGAATAAAAGGGAAGAGTAAGAGAGAAAGAGAGATAGATGAAGAAAAATAAATTAGTGATTGACTGAATAAATAGGGCAATGTAAATGAAGAATAAAAAGAAAAGAAAAAAAGACAAACTAAACAATAATAAAAAAAAGGAAAGAATCCGCATTAATATTGTTTTCTGACGTTACTTTCATTTGTTTTGTATTAACTGTGTTCAGTCAATCATTCTTTACATCTTAAATTAGCTATTCCGCCTCCTCCTCCTCCTCCTCCTCCTCCTCCTCCTCCTCCTCCTCCTCCTCCTCCTCCTCCTCCTCCTCCTCCTCCTCCTCCTCCTCCTCACCACACTTCATCTTCCTGAACATGGCTTCGGGCTGCATCGTCTCCTCTGGTCTCTTCTCATACTCGTCCCGCATCGCTGTTCCTCTATCGCATTGCTGAAACTGCAATGACGGCAGCGGCGGAAGTGATGAAGCCGCACCATGTGTATATACCTTGAGACTCCCTGAGCTTCCTGCTGGAGGTGCGCTAGGGCCGTTTGTTCCTTAAAGAAGCCTCAACACCGTGGCTAGTATGACCCGCTCTCGCCTTGTCAGTGCCGTTTGATCACTGCGGCAGAGAGTCATGGGGCTGCTGCAGGAGGAGGAGGAGGAGGAAGAGGAAGAATAAGAGGTAGAAGGCAGGTCTGTGTCACCCTCTCTCTCTCTCTCTCTCTCCTCCAGGCAGCTGAGTAATTGGTCCTCTTCCCTCCTCGCAGCATAAATTGTATTCATCGTGAAGATCTGTGTTTGATGTCGTTGGCTTAGTCCGCTGAGAGTAAACAGCAGCTATTTATGCACGAGTGTTAGGGGGGGGGAGTGTGTGTGTGGGGGGGGGGTGTTGGAGGGGTGAAGGGGTACAAGGAGTCTGTTGTATGTTAAGCAGAAAGAACACTGATATGAAAATGATGATGATAATAATAATAATGATGATGGTGATGATGATGATGGTAGGAGTGAGGATGGTGGTATAGTGATGGTGATGATAATGATGAATATTTTTTTTTATTTTATGCAGTTGTGTGAAGGGAATAAAGCGGACATCCCTCTCATCCTCAGTACATCATGAAAAAAATTAATACAATAAACGACCGTAAAAAAATGGCCTCACAAATTACAACCCATGAGGATCCTTTTGTAATTATTGACCTACTTTCTGTATCTATTCATTCCATCCTGTTTACGTTCTAATGTACAAATTGCTGATCTCCTCCTTGTCACCCATCTTTTTCATTTCACATTTTTTCTCTCCTCCGTCCCTTAGAATAGATATAAAGTCATAGCGTTTGAAAAAAAATGTGTCCGGGAATGGAAGGTGTGTCATCAATATCCAAGCGTCCATCCTCCCTGAAGGCAGACTCTGGGTGTGTTGCAAGGTCCCTTTACGCCTCAAGGTGTCTTTGCTTTCTACCCTCGTTAACCAGGTGACTCCGCTGCCATCACCGTCCGGCCTTGTATTCCTCGTGGGTCATGTCCCTTGTGTCCCTTGCGAGCTCAGCGTCACATTCAAACAAACATTTCTAAATTATCGAGAAAAAAATCTCCCTCGTTTCCAACCTTAGTGAGGCGCCATAGTTATATAGTATACGTTCTTTACCTCCATTGCGACTCACCCACTCACTGTTCTCGCCACTCTTAGTCGTATTGAAGTGAAGAGGTGAGCGTCTAGGGCGGGGCGGAAGAGAAAATGACAACAGGAACCGTGATACGAGACCCTGACTGAGGCTTTGGTGAATTAGTGATGCTTGCCTCTCCACCCAAAGTCCCAGGAGTGTGCCGAGGTGAGAGTGGCGGCGGAGGCTCGACGAACGCCCGGCAACACCACAAAAAGAAAAGAGGACACAAAAAACCTCATCACCAGAAAATCTATTCTCGGGTGTCAGAATTTTGAGGAGAAACATTTTAGCTTGATGCGCAGGGAGTGAAAATGAGTTGAATTACCTTCGTTACGCTGAGGGAGTGAAAGAACACGTGACTTGCCCTCCACAGACACCGAACAAACACACGTTAAAGTCGGCGCGCTTACGGAATCAACACTGAGCACCAGAACACCGAGAATTAAACCATCGTGAAGGGACGTAAAAGTATCGGGGTGACGCTGGGGATTAAGTCGCATTAGCATTACCACCCCAAAGGCACCCATTGAGTAGGTAACCTTCGCAGGCTGGCTGGCTGTAGGTAATTGTGCCTCTGTTTGGGTGCAGGCCGCGTGAAGGGTGCTGGAGGAGGGCGTGGAGTTTTACAAAGAGAAATGACATATTTTCACACACTCACTGGTGGTTTATGGAGAGAGAGAGAGAGAGAGAGAGAGAGAGAGAGAGAGAGAGAGAGAGAGAGAGGGAGAGAGGGGTGAGGGGGGGTCACTAAGTATTAATGCAGTGAAAAATGCAGCAGCTGTTATGTGCAGCCGTGTGTCAGTGTGGGAAGGGACATCTCTAGAGGGCGTGACACGAACACACTGAAATATTCGTTGCTTGGTGCTGAGGCGGGCTTAGGACGGCCAGTAAAAGGGTAAATGCTCTCCAACACTACAACGTTACGAGGGATTTGCACACAGGCATATGTTGTTTATATTTCGAAAAGCACCATTTTTCCAGAAGAACGTAAATTCACCGCCGCGTTAGAATTATACTTAGTTTTAAGAAAGTAAAAATAATGTTTCACGTCCCGTATTCATGTAATCTTGGTGAAAGAATAAGTGATGGAATAAACAGAAGAGGAGCAGTACACAGAGGAAGAGGAGGAGGAGGAGGAGGAGGAAATGAAAGAGGAGGCAGAAGAGATGACACAAGGCAAAGAGAAGGAGAAGGAGGAGGAGGAATATAGGACGAGTTATCTCAGGACCTTAAATAACCAGAACAGTAATATGAATGGAGGAAGACATCAAGGGAGCGGAATTCCCTCATCGCCTTCTTCTTCCACTCCATCTTCTTCTCCTCCTCCTCCTCCTCTTCCTTCACCTCCTTTGAATTTGTCTCATTTGATCCAGAGCGTCCCATGACTACCCCACCTTACCTCACCTCGCCCCGCCCCGCCCCGCCCTGCTGTCTCCTTTTAACAGCGGCGTCCGTCACTGTCGAAGGAAATGTGTGCGTCGTTTGAGAGTTCTGGCTTCGCTTCTCTGTTCCTGAGGGGCAATTCCGTTAATGTGGTTTTCGATGATTCAAAGTGTTACGACGCCGCTGGAAGGAGGGAGAGAGGCAGAGAGGGAGGGAGGGAGGGAGGCAGAGAGGGAGGAAGGGAGGGAGGGAGGGAGAGCAGGAGGAAGAGAGGGATAGGAAGGACGGCGTGAGATAGCTGTTGTAAGTAGAAGGAATGAAGACATGGTATTTGATGTGAAGATTTGGATAGTTGGTGAAAATGATATTGGATTTTCTTCTTTTCATTTTAGTGTATGGGTGTGTGTGTGTGTGTGGGTGTGGGCGTGGGTAGGCGGGTGGGTGTGATATGAATATAAAATAGAGAAATGTAACGTGACAGGTTGAACTTCAGTTTGCGTCACGCTTCCCAAGTTTCGTGAAGGTGACGGTGGTGGTGACGGTGGTGGTGGTGGTGGTGGTGATGGTGTGTTATGCTGAAAGTGTTTGGATTTTGTTGGTGTGTATTCTATTCAAGGTATTTTTCCTTTCTTGCTTTCTTAGATTAAGTAAGGATGATGCTAATTATGATATCATTATTACTATTATCATTATTGTTATTATCATTACTATTATTGTTATTGTCATTATCATTATCATTATCTTTGTTTTTACTATTATTATCATTAGTGCTAATGTTATGTTTATTAATGGTACTATTTTAATAATTGTTACTATTATTATTATTATTTTTATCATTACTATTTTTAGTATTACTATACTTGCCTTACTAATAAAAAATAATGGTTATCATCACAGTCACCACCACTATCAACACTATCATCAGCAGCAGCAGCCATTAGTATCCCGCATGTCCCGTTGAAACCCGAGTAACTGGCAGCGTTCAGTGCTCACCTTTACTCCTCGCCAGCTTGCCTCGTCTTCCTCGCGCCGTGTGTAGGGCGTGCGGCGTGCGGCGTGCGGCGTGTGGTAGGGTTGGCGTGCGGTAGGGTTGGCGTGGGAAGACTTGGTGCCCGTGGCTCCTGGAGTTCTGCTCCCCGGATTAAATGGAGAAGCGAGTTAGTGGGAGGAAAGCCCTCGAGGGACGCAGAGGAATTGCTAATGTGTGATTCAAATTTAGATCCAGTGCCTCGCCGACAAGACCTGGTCGCCTTTGGGAAGTTCGGCCTCACGTCAGGCTGATCTTCGGGCGGCTGTCGCTTAGGGCAAGCCAGGGCGCCCATACCGAGGCTAGGACGTGCAATGGGAAGAGTGGCAGGTGGAACTGCTGACCTGCTGCTGCTGCTGCTGCTGCTGGCTGATTTGCCGTGCGTGAAAGTTGACTGTTCGCTCTTTTTCGGAGGAAAATTTTTCTGCTGGAAAGGTTAGGCAGGCTGTGCATTCTTCCGCAAAACACAGCCAAGTTTTATTACCCTTGAAACAGTGTGTTCACAATGGAGATGCAGCTGTTCGTGCCGCCATGACGCTGCAACGCAAAGGAAACACTTTATGAAGCACTGCGTTGTTTCCCGCAAGCTTTTCTAATAATACTTTTTTTAAAGCGATGTATTTTCCTTCATCTGCAACACGAATGAAAAAAAAAGATTACTGACAAATTTACATTCTGAGAGAAAATATTGTGTTAGATTAGGAAAGAAGAAATGTAAAAATAGAACTTATCCACCACCACCACCACCACCACCACCACCACCACCACCACCACCACCACCACCACCACCACCTTTATCACTCTCCCCTCATTACCACTAACCCTCACCGTCACCATCACCATCACCAGTATGTAACAATGAATACAATCAGCTCACAAGGCGCACCAAGCAGACTTCTGACACTTTTCCCACTCTTCCTAGCAGGGGGTGACGTGTGGGTCCTCGTCATCAAGAATGCCAGGGTGTCGGACGCTGGCATCTACGTGTGTGAGATCAACACCAACCCTTCCCTCACCTCCATTTACGTCGTCAGTGGTAAGTCAGCCAGTCCTTCTCGCATCACCCAAAAGAAACAGTGCTAGAGACGGTCCAACAGTATTTTGTTTAGTAGTGAAGTAACAGTAGTAGTAGAAATAGTTATAATAGTAGGAAGGAAAGGAGGAGGAATAGTAATAGTTAGGGATGATAGTGATGTGTCTATGTGTGTGTGTGTGGGTGTCTGTATGTGTGTGTGGGGGGGGGGGGTAGGGGTGTATGTAACTCATGGTCTCCCAGGATTATCTGAGTGTAGGGACTAAATCATTCCTCTTGTGGCTGGAGGTGTGCATGTCGAAGGGGAATTATTTACGAGCTGCAGGACGCGTGCCTCGCCTGCCTCACAAGTGCCGCAGCTTAACCATGGAAGGTCTCACCAGCCTGGCCTTGGAAGCACTGCAAACACTACTCACACACACGCACTACAAAAATATCACCGCATTTACACTTCATTAAAGACGAGAAACTAAGTGAAAGTACATGAAAAGTGCCTCGGTTATTTTTTTTGTTCTCTCAAGATTTTCTGTGTTGTTTTCAAAATGGCAGTTGTAAAGTAGGTGTATTTTCGTGGAATTGTTACTTATCTTCAGGGTAGTGGGACAAATATGAGAGAAAAAATATAGTAAATGGTGCCTCTTATGATTCTGGAGTTCCCTGCGGTCTTTCCCGGAGATAATTTTGTGTTGTGAGAGTACGTACTTTTTTTCCTGTCTCCTCAGTGGCGTTGAAAGCTCACAAACGCTGAAAACACGGTCGCGGTATCATGAAAGTAACTCAGGTGTAAGTTTTGATGGTCCACCTATTTTTTTTTATGCGTGCGTGTGTCTTACTTGTTGTCAGTTCTTCGTTAGCTTCACAACTTTACAACTTGAACTTTTTTTTCACAGGAATTCCCAGTCGTCATACACTTCTTATCTAATTTAACCTCACTTTGTACTCCCTCACTCCACACTTAACCCTTACTCATCATCCCTTTCCCTCACTTCTTTATTCACTCCCTCATTCCCTCACTCCTCTCCGTCGCTTTCAACTCTTCCTCCTTCCACAGTTACGACAGCCAATGCCTCAGCGACCCAGGTGGCGCTGCGATCGACACACAACTACACAGACTGCTGCGTCCAGAACAACGTCAGCCCGCAGTGCCTTGGTTTCTGCGCCATTCACAACATCATTGAAGGCAAGACTGGCATTGAACCGGAGGCGTGTGAGACATATTTCCCCTTCATCGTTAAGTGCATGGCAGGTGAGTGGTGGTGGTGGATCAGTGTGTTTTTTTGTTATTAGTCATTCTCGTTTCAATATTTTGTTTCCCTCCTGTGTGCTGAAGGTTGGGTTGTTATAAGAGTGTTAGGTTTCTCTCTTATCATGAGTGTTGTATTAGTGCTTCCTTTTTCTCCACGTGTGAGGATGGGTCATGTAGAAATAAGTCCTGATAACTGGAAATCATTACTCTTGGGAACTTACTGCCGGTATTCAAACACTGATGGCATTTTGTTTACCAGATAGAGTAAGAAAAAAAACTAATTAATCTTTTCTTTCTCTCCTTTCTTTCTCGTTGTCTTTCTTTCCTTTTTCCTCGTCTTGCTACTCCTCCTTTCTCCCGGGGCACCAGACATGAGGAACCACGTGCCCTGCTGTGAGAGACAACGCGTCCCAGACATCTGCCAGGACCTGTGCCGCGGGGAGTACACGATGCAAGAGGACAGGATACAGTCACACTTCTCCTGCACCGCCTACACTGAAGCCACGCTCATGTGCATCTCCGAGGGGATAGGTGAGTCGCTATGCTGCAGGTACAAGGGAGGGTTGGGTGGGGAAGGAACGTGTACCAGTGACTCTTAATCATTTAGTTATTCAATTTTTATGCATTCATTGATTCACTTACTTATTATTTATCACGCCTGACCTATTGCTTGCTGCGTTAGTAATGAGAGAAAAGTGGCTGTGGTGTTGATGTTATTATTTTATTTCGTGGCGTTGTGGCCCTGTGTCCGTTCATCCGCCCGTGCGCATGCGTGGTCGGTGGCGGTGGTGGTGGTGGTGGCGGTGGCTGAGTACCCGCCCGCTGGCCCCTGTGTGGGTTAGCTAATTGTGTTTGCTGCATTGGCATTTTGTGTTAATGGTTGTTTGGTTTATTGGTGTTTTGAATAGTGCGTTGTGTTTAATTGCAACGAGATTCACTGCAACGAGTCATTTTACGGACAAAGGTTTGGGTCCTGTGTTGTGTGTTGTGTGTTGGGTGCAGTGTACAATGCGGGCGGCTGTTTCATTACATCTGCAGAGTGAAAGCAAAAAGTTGTACTTCTGTGTATGTATTTGATGGGATTTGTTAGAGAGAGAGAGAGAGAGAGAGAGAATATGAAAACACGAGCAGTTATTATTATGTACAGTACACGTCCTTCAATGCAAACTTGTGTCTGGTGCAGAAATCATCCCGTCAGCCCCGGGATCCCCCAGCGTGGAGGTGCTTGGCCCCACGTCCATCCAAGTGAGGTGGGAGCCGCCCACCAGGACCACGCCCGAACCCGAGCACTACCTCATCAAAGTCACCACCATCACCAGGTGAGAACATGGGAGAGAGAGAGAAAGAGAGAGAGAGAGAGAGAGAGAGAGAGAGAGAGAGAGAGAGAGAGAGAGAGAGAGAGAGAGAGAGAGAGAGAGAGAGAGAGAGAGAGTAAATGTGTTTTGCATAATTGATACCCTTAATTCATAGTGAAGTGGACATTGTCATTTAGATACATTTGTTATAATGCTACTCTGTCAGTCTCAGTGGCATAAGAACTGACTGCACATTTAATTAATTGAATGGATGATTAATTTTTAGACGTTGGTTGAGTGACGGATGAGTGTAATGGCGTCACCATCAGGGACAAGCTGCCTCACCACCTGGCTTCACCTGTCTCACGCCACACCACCTGTCCATTCTTCATGCCATCATCGCGAGCCATTACCTCACTTGATCTGTGTTGTTACCTTACATCATTTACAGCACACCTTTTTCATTGAACCTCCTCTCACCTGTCCGTCCCCTGCAGGTTTGACCCTCCCGTGGACGTGAGTGGCAACGCTACAACTGCCATAGACAGCATTCAAGACCAGCCCTTCCTGCCCATGAGGCTGCACGTCAGGGTAAGTAGTTGTCGTCCTGATTGTTGTTCATGTTATTTATTCGAAGTATTGGAAGACAGATTCACATTTCAAAAGTAATTATAGAATATTACTTACTTGGAGTTTTTTTTCCTATAAATTCCTTCACCATAAGTTACATTTATTTATTTTTCATCATAAACATCACTGAAAAAATGTCTTCGTTTCTGAAGCGGTTTCCTTTTATCATCATTCACGGTATTCGTTTATTTTCCACGAAGGATTTTACTCCCTTCAAAAGTGTCACCTCCAACCTTCACTCGTAGAGAAAGAGAAAAAATCTCTTTGACGCCTTTTTCACCTCCACCTCATGCTGCTCCCTCCCTCCCTCCCTCCCTCCCTCCCTCCCTCCCTCCCTCCCTCCCTCCCTCCCTCCCTCCCTCCCTCCCTCCCTCCCTCCCCCAAACCGACAGGTGGTGGCGACGCAGACCCAGGCCGTCCTCAACAACCTGACGCCGATGACCTGGTACGAGGTGTCCGTGGTGTCCGAGAACGTGCACGGCACCTCCCTGCCCAGCTACAACCTGCGTGTGTTGACCCACGCCCGCGCCTCCAACAAGACAGCCGTGGTGCACCCTGAGCTGCCCGACGTGGTGGGCTGCTGCTCCGACAAGGGCGTCAAGCACTACAGGTGAGGCGCAGGTGGAGGTGGAGGAAGAGAAAAGGGATGGTAAGAGAGAGACAGGGAAGGGGGAAGTAGGAGGAGATACAAAAAGAGGATGGGGAGGGAGGAAGAATGGGAAGGAATGGAAAGAGGGGGGGAGGGTGGTGGCAGAAGTAGTAGCAGCAGCAGCAGCGGCAGCAGTCACAATAGTAACAGTAGTAGTATTAGTTATAACAATAATAGTAGCAATAAGTTAACAGAAAAACAAGTAATACAAGCAGTAAACAAAACTTCTGTCTCATTCATGAACTGCCACAATAAAGACTAATTTTGCCGGTGGTCACAAATGAACACGAGACAGGCGTGTGCCCGCCCTCCGTTCCTGTCCTCGTATGTTAGCAGCGAGACAACCACGACAGCGTCAGGGCGTACGTAGTAAGTCCTCTTTTGTCTCTGTCCTTTTGGCTCCTATAAACTGAGGGTCCTTCCAGTTGGCTAATGCTCCTGTAGGTGAACTGAAATTTAGTGGCTAAAAGTGGGCAGGAATGAAAACACACACACACACACACACACACACACACACACACACACACACACACACACACACACACACACACACTGCTGTCTAAAATAAAAGTTATCCCGCACCTTCAGGGGACACAAAGACGTCATTAAGCCCAACACACGGAACAAAGGAGGGCCGCGTCCAGCCTGCCTCGCCCCAGGACTGCCCCGCCCCCATAACACCCGTGACCCGCCCTCGACCTTACAACCAAGACCCATTTTCATCCTCACTTGACCTGGAGTTCAGCCCTTAAACTTTCCTCTTGTTTCGGTCGGCCGGAATTGAACGAGCATCAAGGACACTTCAGCTTCATCGTGCTGCCGCCGGCGAGCCCCTCAGTGCGGCGCTTCCCTGAAGTGGTCTGCTTTTGGAAGGGGGAAGAGGGTGACAGAGGGGGTGTTGGGGAGGAGGAGGGGGGGAAAGAGGGTGACAGAGGGGGTGTTGGGGAGGAGGAAGGGGGGAAAGAGGGTGACAGAGGGGGAGGTGGGGAGGAGTGGAGTGAAAGAAGAGAGCTGTCCTGATCGGATAAATGCCGTGGACTCTCCTGATTTCCCCACAAGTGGTCGCCTTTCACGATTGTGTTTAATAAGTCTTTTGATGTCTCGTCCGCGCCCATTCCTAGAACTCATGTTTCTCTCAATGATAAAATTCTAACAAGTGACTGATGCTGTTCCTGCTGCTGCTGCTGCCGTTTATTTCCTTCTGTGTTAGCGATGTGCTGTTTACATAGTGTTTGTTGTGTGTGGTGAGGTGACGTGTTGTGTGTTTTTGTGTGTTACAGGTGTTTGAGGAACCTGTGTGATCCCAGCAACAGGTACATCAACGAGCCAGACATGATCGTATGTGCACCGTGGGCCACCGAGGCGTTCTCCTGCCTCGCCAACGACATAGATCACTCGGACTGCTGCCGTGAGAGGGGTCTGCCGCCCCTCTGCGTGGAACTCTGCACCGGCAATGTAACGAAGATCGACTACAAATACTTTAGGTGAGAAAGGAAACATATATACTTAAACTATTGATGTTTTTTTTCCATAGTTTGCATTTTTTTCTCCTTTTTTTTTTTTATAGTGTAGGTCTGTAAAGTACAATTAATATTTGCTCTGAAGGTTCCCAGTGTTATATATAGTTTTATTTCAGCCTCGTTAGATTCAGTAGGACTATTGTTGTTGTTGTTTCTTTGTATTCCTATTTACACCTTTGTACACGCTCTCTCTCTCTCTCTCTCTCTCTCTCTCTCTCTCTCTCTCTCTCTCTCTCTCTCTCTCTCTCTCTCTCTCTCTCTCTCCTCTCTCTCTCTCTCTCTCTCTCTCTCTCTCTCTCTCTCTCTCTCTCTCTCTCTCTCTCTCTCTCTCTCTCTCTCTCTCTCTCTCTCTCTCTCTCTCTCTCTCTCTCTCTCTCTCTCTCTCTCTCTCTCTCTCTCTCTCTCTCTCTCTCCTCTCTCTCTCTCTCTCTCTCTCTCTCTCTCTCCTCTCTCTCTCTCTCTCTCTCTCTCTCTCTCTCTCTCTCTCTCTCTCTCTCTCTCTCTCTCTCTCTCTCTTCTCTCTCTCTCTCTCTCTCTCTCTCTCTCTCTCTCTCTCTCTCTCTCTCTCTCTCTCTCCTCTCTCTCTCTCTCTCTCTCTCTCTCTCTCTCCTCTCTCTCTCTCTCTCTCTCTCTCTCTCTCTCTCTCTCTCTCTCTCTCTCTCTATCTCTCTCTCTCTCTCTCTCTCTCTCTCTCTCTCTCTCTCTCTCTCTCTCTCTCTCTCTCTCTCTCTCCTCTCTCTCTCTCTCTCTCTCTCTTCTCTCTCTCTCTCTCTCTCTCTCTCTCTCTCTCTCCTCTCTCTCTCTCTCTCTCTCTCTCTCTCTCTCTCTCTCTCTCTCTCTCTCTCTCTCTCTCTCTCTCTCTCTCTCTCTCGCTCGCTCGCTCGCTCGCTCGCTCGCTCGCTCGCTCTCTCGTCCTCTCAAATGGGTGTGTTAATGGTTAGCAGTAAGCTGTCATAACAAGAACTGCATCCAGGCTGAGAACTGACCTGACACACCAGATGTACGTGTGTGTGTGTGTCTGTCTGTCTCTCTGTGTGTGTGTGTGTGTGTGTGTGTGTGTGTGTGTGTGTGTGTGTGTGTGTCAGTGTGTTGTGTCATGTCGTTCATTTCGTGTGTTTTAATTCGTGTGAAAATTAATCCGATTACTGAGCGATTACATGTATTAGCTGGACCCAGTAAGTTAGTTGAGAGTATTAAGGATTTGTGAGGAATTTTGCGTAATGTTTCGTTTAATTAGTTCATGCTGTGTGTCTGTCTGGGCGGGAATGTTATTTACGAGAGACGGACATGGCGGGGTGGTGGTGGTGGTGGTGGTGGTGGTGGCATGGTTGAGAAATAGAAACATAGCTTGCATTAATGTCGAGAGAGAGAGAGAGAGAGAGAGAGAGAGAGAGAGAGAGAGAGAGAGAGAGAGAGAGAGAGAGAGAGAGAGAGAGAGAGAGAGAGAGAGAGAGTCAGTCAGTCAGTCAGTCAGTCCTGCCGTCAATCCTGCTTTCAATCTTTCTATCTGTTCCTCTTTTTCCTCTACCTTTCTCTCTCGTACCGCACCGTCCCACTCTCTACTACAGTCCTAATGATGGTGGGCGGTGGACGGTGGGTGGTGGGCGGCGGGTGGTGGGTGGTGGGCGTGGGGCGTGGGTGGGCCAGAATACGAAGGTGGTGAGATGGATGCCGGAAAACATCAAGTTGAGGCAATTTAAGTTTAGATGAAGCCGATGAAGATGAAGTGTTGAAGATGAATGTAAATTTATTGACTCTGTGTCGGGGAAGATTGGAGGTTAGCTTCAACACACACACACACACACACACACACACACACACACACACACACACACACACACACACACACACACACACACACACATACACACACACACATACACATACACCTCAAAAATGGATTCCAACTTTATGATAGGTAAGCTGATCGGATGTAAATTGATGTAGCAGCGGCGGTGACTCAAGGGAACCGCGTCACTGAGGTGGTGGAGCCGCGACCTCCCGGGGCAAGGTTGCAGGTGACGCAAAAGAAAATGTATATATGAAAACCGGCGCCTAACTTGCTTTATTTCTGAAATTTATGTAAAGACTTTCTCTCACCTGCGTTATAATTCTTAAACAAAATTAAAAAGCTATTAATTTAACTTTTTATCATCGGGATTTTTGTTAAGAGTGTTAAATGTAACGAGAAAAAAAAGAAGAGAGAAATGGTGGTTAGTTAAGGTCAATTTTGAATGCATGTACTTAATGTATCTAGTCATCAACTATAGTGAAAACCCTATAGGAAAAACCTTCTCAAAATGTTGCTTCATTTAAAAAAATATAAAAAAACGACGTAGAAAGGTTAAAAAACTACAAAATGGTACTACATAATTACCACTCAAGAAGGAGGAAGAGTCTTATGAGAGGTAAGACGTGCCACCTGCATACACCTTACAGCCCAAGTTTGAGTTCTTAGTCGTGAAGGAAAACAGAAAAAAAACTACTTAAATAAAAATATATCTTTTGACGTCTCACTCTTATCTGTTTCCTGATACTCTGATAAGGGAAAAAATGTCATGGAGGCTGAATAAGTGAGTGTAGCATGTTGAAGATTACCTTTCATTGGTGAGTGTCAGACATCAACGTTCACTAAGCTCTTCACTTTATTATAAAAAAAACTGTTGTATTGCCAAACCACATTAATTACGATAATTTCATGTAGGAGTGTGTTATGGTATTAATAGAAAGATTAGGTTTGTGTTGGCAAATCCGTATTAAGCACACTGTTTATACACCAATACAGAGGGGGAGCATCCAATAAATATAGAGAGGGAGTATCCTATAAATCTAGAAAAATTATATCTTCTTTTTTGTCCCTCTCTCTCTCGTGAAGTCTTTATTACTACCGAGGAATGGTTTTAATTAACTGTTGGTGATTTCGTTCTGTGTGAATAAAAGTTATGGAGTGATTGAGGTTATCTTTATCAGTCACAACAAAGCGTCATTTTACTCTCACAATGCATTAATAACCTCACCTGGGACATAAAAATGATTTACGCTGCGGTGTGACAGGTAACCAGCGTGAATTTCCACACATGTGTACACCTGTTCCAAGTCCCACGATGTGTTTAGACTCCCCTACCCTTCACATTTTCCTCTTCTCCCCTTTTAAACTGTTGACGTGAAGACAAAGGTAAGGGTTGTCTTCTACTTGTGTTCCTTAGAGTCACATTATAACCTTATTTTCCGAGTATGTTTAGGTTTCAGATCTCGAATACTTCATACTTTTGCGCGGCGGTTCTCATCCAGGTAGTGACGCCAATGCTTCTCTTTGGTGCAGGTGTGTGGATTACTTCAACGATTACCGGAACTGCCTGATGAAGGGTTACAATGTGCTGCCGGGATCACCGCGCGAGGTTAGCGTCAGCAACATCCATCCCAACTTTGTCCTCCTTCACTGGTCGCCGCCTGAGACACTTGGGGATTCGGTCACCACCTACCACGCTTACTTCAGGCCAATCCAACCAAGCCGGGAATGTGAGAGCAAGTGGTAAGTGGCGTGCTTGGCTGACTCTTTGCTTCTTGTTTGTCAGTGTAAGTCTTTCCAGTAGCTTCTTTTCTGCATTTGCCTGCACTCGCTCGTTTCGCTTTTCCTTTTAGCTTCCTGGTAAGTCAAGACTCGTCTTTGAGTTTCCTCTGATACGTTGCAGGTTTTTTCCATCAACGTTACCAACAAAAAGTTTTCTGGAAAGACTTTTCCCACAGGTCTGCAAATTTTGCAGTTTGGTAGCGCAATGTAAGTTTTGTCGCGTCGTAGAGGAGCAGATGAGATACACAGTTTTATTTTGTGTTATGTTCCCGGGACACGTGTGTTCCTTTCATGTTGTGAAGAGAAGTTTGTGTGATATTGAAAAGTAAGAAATTCAATGTCCTTTAATAAATCCTCTTTTGAGCGAGTATTGATAAACATAGTGCACGAGGGAACGAATACTCTTTAAATGTTGTATCATGTTATTATTATTAGTAGTATTTTTGTACCTTGTTAAGACGAGACACGTGCTGATGGAAGCGTCTTGTGTTTACAGGTTCATCAACAACATGGAAGTGTCGTACCACGGGGTGTACACCCAGTCTTCACCCTTCGTGCTGGAGAAGCTTTGCGAAAATACCGAGTACGAGATCTACGTGCAGGCAGTGAACAAGCACGGTACTGGAGACCCGTCACCACGCGTCCTGTTCCGCACCCCATCAGTAACGCACGAGAAGAAGATGGAGGAGACGTCTTACAACGTGACGCAATGCTGCAACAGCGTCAAAGTCAGTCCTGGCTGCATGCCTCTGTGCGACTACAACGCCCGCATGTCCCACGTCAGGATGCTGGCGACCACCTGTTCCACCGAGCTGTCCAGCCTTCTTCGGTGTGCCGTGGGAGGACGCAACCACCAGCCGTGCTGCCAACGGAGAGGCGTTCCAGACTCCTGCATGACCCTCTGTGCTGGATCCTTCTCCAATCAGGCAACGTCAGCGGTCTGCATGCCCTACATCGGCAACATCATGATGTGTTTGGAGGAAGGTAAGGGTATGCTTCAGGGTAGTCGAGGCGCCACTCCTGCTGTGGTGGTCAGTGTTGATGTGGTGGTGTGAGTCTTGCGGTTGATGCATTGAATATTAAGATGTTAATTATCTCATGCTTAAGAAGGTTTGTTTTACGTCCAGTACTCACTAAGAACTACACAAAACAACGGGAAAGTAACACTTTTTATCCATCTTCTTCAGGTGTCGGGTACCTGCCAGGCCCCGTCAAGGACCTCAAGGCTACCAAAGTCACCGACCAGGAGGTGACGTTAGTGTGGCAGCGACCTGACAACGGCACCAACGTCACCCAGTACCAACTACACTACCAGAGCGTCGACAAGCACTCCGCCGCGCTGGCCGTCTACTCACTCAACAATGTAAGTTTGCATCACGTCACGCTCCACACTAAATGTTTGCAACGATCAGGACGTATATTTTAACACGATAGAAATTAATCAGCCAGTAAAAATTAATTATGCCGCTGACGTTGTATTTAATAGCTCGCGGCAATTATTTTTCATCCTGTAATTAGTGTTTTAATCCCTGGTTGGGAAGTCATAGGCATGTCATCGATAGATTGCGTATGATTCATGGTGATGCATTTTATTACCACCCTTTTTTTCGGTAACGTGTTTGAGGGGGAAAATAAAAATAGAGGAAGGGAAATATTTGTATACCTGTCACTCAGACGCGTATATCACCACCATCGTGTGACTACAAAATATTTACCTCATTAAACCATCGCTCCGGGTGTTCCTTCCTGGAGTCACGATGGTGCAATTCCGTTCGCCAAACCTGCTGTATGAATCCTAACCA
>JAPQNM010000004.1:9664792-9667292 GCA_029783475.1 Metacarcinus magister
ACGCCATGGCTGTCTCACCTTCCTCTTCGCTTCTTGGGTGAACAAATGACCTGTCCAGCCTAAGGGGGGCGGGGGGCGGGGAAGAGTCTTTTTATTTCGTTGATATAAAGTCCCGTAAGGCAGTCACTCACTCACTCACTCACTCACTCACTCACTCACTCACTCACTCCTCATCGGATCCATACACTCCCAGACGTCCTTTCGTTTTCTGTATTGATATATTTCAACGCTCACTCAAGTTTTTTTTTTTCTTTTTTCTTTTTTTTTTCAATCATCTTTTACTTTTACGTTTTAATTTATAAGTTTTTTTTAGCTGAGTTAGAGAGGAATTATGTCTTTTTTTTTCTCTCTTTTTTTTCTCTCGCTCTCTTTTTCTGGTAATGAAGGTACTTTTTTTTTCTCTCTCTCTCTCTTTCTTTCTTTCTTTTCTATTCAAGTCATTCCCGCTGCGTCACCTTAGTCGTTCGTCCCCACAAAGGAATGGTGACGAGGTACTAAGAAGTGGGTCCTTCCACGCGTCCAGCACGAGTCCCGCAGTCCCCTCGTGGGTCTGCTGTGTTCACCTGTTTTAATTAGCGATTCTTAGCAGAGTATTGTATTGTCCTTATCTGCCTCTTCGTGAATACTCTTCCCTGCTGATGCTACTGCTGCTGATGCTTCTTTGTTTCCTTCCCTTTCATTTATACTAAGAGAGGTAAAGTTTTTTTTTCTTAGGTGGGTTTAAATCACGGTCTGTTTTGTTTTCCTTCCCCTATTCTCTTCGTTTTGGTTGTTATTGTATATTTGTTTTACAGGACTTATTTTGGCGGGAGATTTAAACCAATGTAAAGAGATGATTATGTATGTTTTTTTTGTTTTTTGTTTTTTTAATGCTTCGTTCGTAGTTCAAATTTTCCCATATTATTATTATTATTATTATTATTATTATTATTATTATTATTATTATTATTATTACTGTATTTTTAAAAGAATCACGTTTGTACAATGCTGTTCACCTGGATTTACCATTAGTAGCTACACAGGACTGCGCATCTTCCTCAGAATAGCCAAGACAAAAAGGAATATTACGATAACAGAAAATAGAAGCTAATCAAATGAAGAAAAAATAATTAAAAGAAAAATATATAGTGTGTCATCTAACTTCAATTACTCTCTCTCTCTCTCTCTCTCTCTCTCTCTCTCTCTCTCTCTCTCTCTCTCTCTCTCTCTCTCTCTCTCTCTCTCTCTCGCTCTCTCGCTCTCTCTCTCTCTAATACACACGGGTGACAAATTATTTTTACCCTGACAGCGTATCATCTTGTCCCAATCCTTTCTTCCACCCTTCCCCTTCTTCACCCTTTCTTTCCTCCCCTTCCCCATTTCTCTCATCCTTCCTTGTCTCACCCGGCCCCCAATTTTTCTGTCCATCTATTACCCTCTCATTTTAACTCATGGCTTCTTCCTATCATCTTCCTTCCTTCCTTCCTTCCTTTTTTCTTTTGTTTCTTTTCTTCCATCTATCCATCTTTCCTTCTTTCCATGCATCCTTCCTTCCTTCCTTACATCCTTCCTGCCTTCCTTCCTTTCTTTGTCTGTTTTTCTATCTAATCATTCCCTCCCTCCCTCCCTCCCTCCCTCCCTCCCTTCCTCCTTTGTTGCCTGTTTCCACCCTCTGTAGAATGAAGATCTTAAGTTTCCTGAATCTGGAAAATGTTAGGTATTGTTCTTCATTAATCAAGGCTCTTTTGCGAGAAGAATTAAGACGTGAAAGAGGGGAGGACGAGAGTGTGTTAGAGAGAGAGAGAGAGAGAGAGAGAGAGAGAGAGAGAGAGAGAGAGAGAGAGAGAAAGAGAGAAAGAGAGGAAGAGAAAAAGAAAAAGAAGATACCCCTGACAGGATATTAATAGTCTCGTACAGCGGGGACCCAAAAAAATAGCTTGACATCTCGATTTTCCTCTTCAAACCTGCGACGGGAATATAAGTCAGGAACCGTTGCTCATGGATAGAAATAGTCAGGTTTTGGGGTCCGACTGCAGTGAAAATCAACGGATATATATATTTTTCTTTTTTTCTGTGATTTTCTGCGCCCAAGAGGAAGGAGAAACAAGTGAAATTATAGACGAAATGTATAAGTAAAACTATATGTATGTATATCTCGTTTAATTGGAGTTTGTAATGTGAGAGAGATTTATAAAGACAGAAAAGTGAAGTGTAAGGTGAGATTGATTTATAAAGATCGAATAAGGAAGACCTAGAAGATAAAACTTAATATTTTTTTCCCATATTTCTTCTATGAGGATTCAAATAATGAAGTTAAGATTGTGTGTGTATGTGGTTTGGCTTCGTAAAGGAACGACTGATAAAAACAAATGATAGGGAAAATATATAAGGGAAATAAAGGAATGCGAGAGAAATAAATATAGATGAGTCAAGAGTAAAAGTTATGTCTGATAAAAGATAACGAAGGATAGAGAATGAATGGCAAACAAAAACAAAGAGACGGAAGTTAATATTAGATGGA
>JAPQNM010000004.1:9669792-9739792 GCA_029783475.1 Metacarcinus magister
GCGGTGGTGCAGCGTTGGCGCAGCGTAGTGGAGGAGGAGGAGGAGGAGGAAGAGGAAAAGGAGGAGTACAAAGGAAGAGCAGACAGCAACAGTCCTACTGTGATTCTGTTAACTATTTGTGCTGGGAAAGAGTTCCAAATATTCATGATTCTATTAAAGAAAAAGTGCTTCTTAAAATCTTGCGCACACATACGTGCACAAAAACAAAAATAAAAATTTTTAACGCCTACACATCTGCACACATTCTTACTATGAAAGATAGTTGGTAATTTTCTTCGTGTCCATAAACATGGAATGAATTCCCAGTCTTTAATCAACATATTAACGAATCATTATACAAACGTACTTTGAAAATTAAAAGTAAAGGAAAAAATATAGTGCTTATATATTTGAAAACATATATTTCCATATAATTACAACTTCTACAAGCTATACAACAAAATCTTAAAAGTTCCTCAAGGTGCAGGCTTGGCGGCCGCTGGGAACACTCCTCGGGAGGTGCCGCTTTCTCTGTGCCGCCTTGAGGCAGGCTGTGATGCAGCCCTGCACGGCTGTCACCTGGGCGGGCGGACCCCTGATGGTGATGGTAGGGGTCTGGGTGTCATGGGGGGATGGCACCGTCACCTTCACCCCGGGGTAATCCTGACGCAGCTTGAGGATTGTTTCCCCGCGCTGGCCAATGACACGACACCGCATGTGGGGTGCCACCTGCATGACCACCGCCACCGTGTCTTGAGCCCAGGACTGGCGCACCTTTCCGCGGGAGTCCTGGTAAGGGACGAAGGTCTTGCGACGCCCGCTGCTCTTGGCACACTTACTGCCATCCACACTGGTGCTCACCTCCACCGCCTTGGACTGGTGTGCCTCAAGGGAGAGTTTTGTTCTTCATCCCTTTGCACTTCTTGTTACAAACAAGGTGCCAGTCATTGGTGTCCTCGGTGGAAGGAGTGGTCTCTACCAAGCAAGGGGGGCTGGGGTGGTGCAGGGGAGAGGCAGGGGACTGCAAGAGTGTTCTGTGGTGGTGCAATGGTAGGGGAGTCTACAGGGGTGTTCTGGGATGGTGCCGGGGTGAGGAGGTGGTCTACAGGAGGCAGTACCTCCACACTTTGGTGTTCGGCCTTTGGACGCGTGTTCCTTCTCTTCCTTTTAAACACGCGCGCCAGGGATGCCAGGAACTTCTTCAGTCCCGAGAAGCATCCCGGCGTCGAGGTGTGCTTGGTGCTGCTGCTAACAGCGTTGGATTGTTTAGTTTTGATCATGACTAAAAGTCTTACTTGAAAATACACAGGTCGCAAAACCGACTCACCCAGAATATTGAAGTAGTTTGGTAAACAGCAATAAGATTTTGTTTCACATTAACTCCAACCTCCTGATGGGGTCAGCACCAACTCCATGCTGGTTGTGTTCAGTTCTTTGATGTCACTTGACTCCAAGGTATGATCATCGTCATCATCAGCCATGCTCACTACCTCCTCGTCCTCCCCCTCCTCCTCCTCTTCCTTCTTCCTTCTCCTCCTCCTCTTCCTCTTCCTCCACAGGAAACACTTTTTTACCAGTATCTGAAACGCACAATCCTGGTTTTCTAAGTGATCATTGGGTGCATAAAACCAACATATAATTTCATTATAGTGCGCGTGTGGGCAATACACTTTGGGCTGCCGTGGAGGGAAATGGAAAGGGTTTAACATAGGAGGAGGAGTACTGGAGGAGGAAGAGGAGGAGGAGGAGGAGAATGAAAATGAGGAAGGAGGAGAAAGAAGAAAATAAGAAGACGAGCTAAAGTCTTACACCAGTTTTTTCTTCCTCTTTCGTGTGTGTGTGTGTGTGTGTGTGTGTGTGTGTGTGTGTGTGTGTGTGTGTGTGTGTGTGTGTGCGCGCGTGTGTGTCAGTGTGCCTGTGCGTATTCTTACAGAGGAAACTCAGATTCAAGGAAAAAAGCTTGAAAAAGAGAGAGAGAGAGAGAGAGAGAGAGAGAGAGAGAGAGAGAGAGAGAGAGAGAGAGAGAGAGAGAGAGAGAGAGAGAGAGAGAGAGAGAGAGAGAGAGAGAGAGAGAGAGAGAGAGAGAGAGAGAGAGAGAGAGAGAGAGAGAGAGAGAGAGAAAGAAAGAAAATAATCCTGTATCAGTGGTTCATTACTAGTGTGTGCAAGCTGAATACCAAGAAAAGAAAGAAGAAAAAAAATAGAAAAAAGGTTCAATCACGCCAAGAAACACTGAAAGACATGAACACCATTTTATTTTGTTGTCTGTCTGTATGTGTATGAATCTAGAGAGAAAGAAAGATAAAAAAAAATCACTTCGAAAGGCTATTATTCAAAGTAAAGTTACAACCATATTCAAACAAGATTGTAAAAGATAGACTCACAACATGATTAGGTAAAGAAAAATTGAGACAGACCTAGAAACGGGACTGAAATTTGAGAAGAAAATTAAAAAAAGATATTCGATGCTCATTTATTTTCTCGAAGCGTTTGTATACATGGAATTGATATTTTAGAGTTTATCCATATACTGCTTACACTCATTTGACCTGAGTGTTGATTCCCAGAACATGTGTTTAATTAGCAAAATACACCTTTTATTATTAATTGATAGAATGACAGGTAGATAGACACGTGTTTATCTTGTGCTTTGATGATTAACAAAACTAGATTGCATGGATGTTCATCAATATAGATTTGCTGATAGTTTTTTCTGTCGTGTGTTTGTGTGTGAGTGTTTTTTTTTTTGTGTGTGTGTATGTGTGTGTGTTTGCGCTTACGTATGTGTGTGTTTTTTTTATATGTCTGTGAGAGATGAGATTAGTATTTTGATAATTAGTAATGTACACTTATATGATTAGAAAGTCAGACAGACAGACAGACATACAAATAGCTAACAAGATAGACAGTTAAATAGCAACACTTGGCAACATTCAAATTCAAATTCAAATATTTATCAGGAAAGTAGGATTAGTAGCATAACATAACACACTCTAGTACACCATAACACACTGAACACAAATCAATATAGACGGTAGACAGAACACCCCATAACACTACTAAAATAAATCAATTAAAATCCATAACTTAACACATATGAACCAAATTGTCCTATGATGATAACAGACCCAAAAAAAATAAATAAATAAATAAAAGATAATATTATTCAATGTTTTTATCTCTTTTTTTTTTCAATCACTCTAATCTCTCTTTTTTTCATATCGTGTTATGTATGATCATTAATTCTAAAAGTGTTATGCATTAATTCCTTTCGTGTATTTTATTTATTCATCATTCATTTATTGACGTGTTTGATCCATTGATGTTTATTTATTTATACATCTACTTTATTTTATTTATTTATTTATTTTATTTTATTTTATTTTTTTCTCTCCTTGGTGCAGGTCGAGGGCAGCTTCCATATGCAACTCAACATTAAGAGAGTCACGCCCAACGACGCCCACCCTTACTACTGTCACGCCCGCAACGCCTTCGGACTCTCCACCCGCGTTGTAAAGGTGAGGAAGACAACACATACACACACACACATACCTCCTCCTCCTCCTCCTCCTCCTCCTCCTCCTCCTCCTCCTCCTCCTCCTCCTCCTCCTCCTCCTCCTCCTCCTCCTCCTCCTCCATCTAAGCCTGGGTAGAAGATCTCTTTTTGATGCTTCTTTTAATGGGAGTTTTGTGCCGTACAGTCAGTTATTTGGAGAGAGAGAGAGAGAGAGAGAGAGAGAGAGAGAGAGAGAGAGAGAGAGAGAGAGAGAGAGAGAGAGAGAGAGAGAGAGAGAGAGAGAGAGAGAGAGAGAGAGAGAGAGAGAGAAGAGTAAAAAAAAGATGATATTCTCATTTCCACAATGTTTCTTTTCTTCTTTATCCTTCATTCAGCAGAAACGTGCCTGCTTCTGCTTCTTCTTTTTTTTTCTTTTTCTTAGCTTCTATTCTCTTCGTTTCTTTTCTTTTCTTTTCTTTCTGAGGGAGAAGGTAATCCAATGTAGCGTCTTTTCTTTTTTTTTTCTTTTCTTTTTTTTTCCGTTCCCGAGAATAAAGTCAGCCTCCAGCTTTCTATTCTCCTTCTCGCATTCATTATTCAATCTTATTTCCTTAACTCTTTTTTTTTCCCCTCATTGTCACTAATTTTTTCTTCTTCAAATTTCACTTTTAATTTTTTTTTCTATCTGTATTTATCTTTTTTTTTTTATTCCTTCAAGTTGAATTTCCTGTTTATCTTTTTATTTTTTTTATTCCCTCCTTTACTATCTATCTAATCTACTTTTTCTTCACCTATGTCTCTATTCTGCATCCTCTTCGATTTTTCATTCCTTCCCTTCTTCCCTTTTCATGACTTTCACTTCTCTCTCTCTCTCTCTCTTTTCTCCTTCATGTCCTTTCCCTTTAGTTGTTTTTTTATGTTCTTTCCATGTGCTCTTCGTCCCGTATTCCCTTTTTCATATTTTCTACCTCTCTCTCTTCTTTCCTTTCTCCTCCTTCCTCCTCCTTCCTCCTCCTTCCTTCCTCCTTCCTCCATCTGCTTCAGTTTTATTTGTGTGTGTTTCTGAAATGATCATTGAGTTGACTGACAGTAACTTTTTGTTCGATATTTTGTACGTACTTATTTTTGTCTATCTTTCATCTCCTTAAAAAATACTTCCCTTGCTCGTTCCTTGGCAATATCATACACCTTGCATCCAGGTAGGTTAGCCTCTTGCTTTCCCTTACTTACTTACTTACATACCTTACCTTGTGTTATCCCTCAGGTGGAGCTCACCCAGCCAGTCAAGCTGAAGGTGGACGTGACTGAGTGCTGCGTCGAGAGTAACGTGACGGACACCTGCATGGAAGCGTGTGCCTTCGACGAGCTTAACTTTGAGAGTGTGATGAACAAGTTAGACTGTATCCCCGACTTTAGCAAGCTGATGAAGTGTGCTGCTGGTAAGACACACACACACTTATACACACACTTACACACACACACACACACCACACACACACACACACACACATACACACACACACACACACACACACACACACACACACACACACACACACACACACACACACACACACATTGAATAGAGAAAGAGAGAGAGAGAGAAAGAGAGAGAGAGAGAGAGAGAGAGAGAGAGAGAGAGAGAGAGAGAGAGAGAGAGAGAGAGAGAGAGAGTGAGTCATTATAAGACCCTGCACGCAACTTTGAAATAATAATATACTTCTAGAAAGAAAATCAATCTCTCTCTCTCTCTCTCTCTCTCTCTCTCTCTCTCTCTCTCTCTCTCTCTCTCTCTCTCTCTCTCTCTCTCTCTCTCTCTCTCTCTCTCTCTCTCTCTCTCTCTCTCTCTCTCTCTCTCTCTCTCTCTTTCTTTCTTTCTCTCACCTGCAATCAAAGAGACGTCCTCCTTTACTCAATAAAATCTGGAGTGCTAAACGGAAAGCTTTTGATCCGCCATGGAGTGCAGCGCCACGGTCTGTCAGCTGGTCTGTCAGTCAGCAAATTAGTTCGTCATTAATGTGTTTAACGTAACTGAGTACCACCAAACACACGCACACACACACACACACACACACACACACACACACACACACACACACACACACACACACACACACACACACACACACACACACACACACACACACACACACACACACACACACACACACACACACACACACATCAACATCAATACGTTCATTAGCCAAAGGATTGAGTGATTCGTTGTGTGTGTGTGTGTGTGTGTGTGTGTGTGTGTGTGTGTGTTGGTGTGTTTTCACTTCCCTCGTTAAGTATCCAAGTGTCACGTCAGTTGGTGTTGCGTTTCCTCTGAAGCTTAAGGTGATTAAATCCAAAAATGGTAGTGGCTTTTAATGGATTTAGTGTATTCTGCAACGGGGAAAACATTAAAGGGGGATTCAGGTCTCATATATACATACATACATACATATTAATATATATATAAATAAACATACACACTTTCATATCTCTCTCTCTCTCTCTCTCTCTCTCTCTCTCTCTCTCTCTCTCTCTCTCTCTCTCCTCTCTCTCTCTCTCTCTCTCTCTCTCTCTCTCTCTCTCTCTCTCTCTCTCTCTCTCTCTCTCTCTCTCTCTCTCTCTCTCTCTCTCTCTCTCTCTCTCTCTCTCTCTCTCTCTCTCTCTCTCTTTGATGATCTACACTCGCATAATTACCGAACAAGGAGGATCACGCCTGGAATATGATAACGATAATCCCCTTTAGAGGGTTTGCATTCACTGGCCGGACCATTAGGCAAGGACCGCCCCGTGTTTTGAGGCGTGAGGGACGGAAGGGAAGCGGGAGGAAGGACTAAGAAAGGGAATGGTTACGGTAGATATGGGAATGGACAATGGTAGTAGCGACGGTGGGGAAGGAGGAGAGAGAGGGAGACAAAAGTAGTAGTAGGTAGGAGAGAAGAGAGACGATGGAAGAGGGAGTGAGAGGGAGAGGGAGAGAAGGAAAGGAAGGGAAATTCACAGGTGGTCTGTTTAGAGAAGTAAGAGTAAAGTCGTAGTAGTAGTAGTAGTAGTAGTAGTAGTAGTAGTAGTAAAAGTAGAAGTAGTAGCAAGAGGAGGAGGAGGAGGAGGAGGGATACATGAAAATAATTGAAACAGTTGTTGAAAAAAAAAATTCAAGCATAAAAAATAGATATGCTGTATTTTTGTGTCCACTTTAACTTATAAAAAAAAAAAATCGTGAAATGGTACGTTCCTGTTTTGCTGAGTGAGTGAGTGAGTTAATGGATGAGTGAGTGGGTGAGTGAACGCGTGATTGAAAGGATAAAATGAGTGAGTGAGTGAGCGTGTGCTTGACCTTGTTTCCTCCTTCACACAGACGGGTCGGATCATCGGAGTTGTTGCAGCAAGAACAAGGTGCCTCGTCCCTGCCTCGACTGGTGCCGTGGGGAGCCCGTACCACACCTGCACCTGTGTGAGATTCGCTGGGCACCTGTCATCATCTCATGCTTCAACGAGGGACAAGGTAACGTCTCCAGCATTCTCACTGCTTCACTGCTGCCGCCTCACCTTTTCTCCCTTCCTTCCTTCCTTCCTTCCTTCAAGTGTTTGTGTTGTTGTATCCTGTATGTGGGTGTGTGTGTGTGTGTGTGTTGCTTTCTCCTTGTCTTCCTGGCCCTCGTCCTCTTGCTCCTCCTCTCCTCTTCTCCTCCGCTCTTGCTAATCTACCTCTTCTTCGTCCGTCCAATCCCTTCTCCTCTTTCTCTTCCTCCTCCTTCCCGTCATATTCATAATCTCAGAAATTTCTTCCCTCTCCGCTCCTTGTTATATCCGTAATCTCCTCACATTCCTTACAGTTTAACCTTTTTCAGCTAGTTTCTTATTACAGAATACTTCTTCCGCGTGTATAGTGTAGAAGTTTCTTTTCACTCCGCCTTGTGAAATTTTCATCATAGGTTCCATCCAACAGATGCTATTTTCACTCTTTTTTTTTCCCTCTTTTTTTTTTTTCCCTGTCGGCACTGTGGTGTAGCGAGGGATGGGGTGGGTTTGAGGGGAACATTCTCACATCTTTCCTCTCTCATGGTGGTAGTAGGACAAGCAGTTTACCCAAGTATGTCCTGTTTTTACCTACCCACTGTGCCTGTGTTCCTGTGGCTCCGTGTTTGCACTGTTAACGCTCCTCTACACTCTTCATTAACTCAGTCTTTAACGCTTCCCAGAGTTCCTGCCGGGGCCACCCTTGGAAGTTCAAATCAGCACCACTAGCCCCACCTCCGCTACTGTGTCGTGGAAGCCTCCCGCGAAGAACCCTGCGGCGGTGGAGTTGTACCGGTGAGTAGTGGAAGGAAAGGAGTAGTGAGTGAGAACAGAAGGTTGTGAATTAGTTACTAGACATCGGCAGCGCTTCAGCTTTTATAATCAAGGGACGGTAGTGATTCTATTTTGAGTTGGAGTTTTTTAGTGTTCCTTTTCACTCATATTTGCTCTGATTAGGAAGGTGAATGGCGCTCTCAGAATGTAATATGGAGTTAATTTCAGTTCATAAGCTTGTCGGTTGTGTTGCTTTGCGGGAGTTTAAAGAAGAAAAAATATTGAGCGGTAAAGGATTCAATTTCAAGACTTAACAAAACGATGTACCAAGCAGCGAAAACTAACTCTTTTTTAAGTTTGTGTTCGATTTTCATTTAATTACTTACATTTTTTTCAAGTATTTAGAAAGAGTTGTAGCTTTTATCTCGCTCCTTTGTATTGAAAGAAGAACTGATAAAGATAACGAGTGACAAATACAACGTGATACTATAATATATATATGTGTATGTATATATGTATGTATGTATGTATATATAAATGATGTCTGCTTCCTTCCTACAGTGTGTTCTGGCGTATCAAGGGTCACCGCGAGGCTCACAAGAACGATACAGCCGCCACAGAGCTGCTCATTGAAGGGCTGAGGGAGGGCGAGACCTACGAAGTGGCTGTGAAGGCGGGCAACCACAAAGGCACCTCCGTCCTGACGCGCACTGCCACCTTCAACCACGGCGTCAGTTCAGTCACTTGGGCCTCCACGCCAGGTAGGTGACTCGTTGGGTTCACAAATGAGACTCACACTCTAACCTCACCCGTTTAGTTTTAATTTTTGTCATACGAAGGCGAATGTAGGAAGTTTTTTTTTTTTTTTTTTTATAATTGCAAGCTTAAGAGTAAAATGCAAACCAGTAGCACTCAATGGAGAGGAGAGAAAAGAAAGAACCGATATAAATTTTCCGGGCTTTGAAGCTGCTCTAATACGCGTTCGCCCTTTCGAGAGGCTCACACTGTGTAGAAAAGAGGATCCTGCCTTGAAATGCTAGCCACTCGGCATCATGGGAGGAAGAAGTGACACCGAGGCTCGAGATGAGGATGCTGGGAGTGGATGGCTGATTTATACGATGCCTCGTCGCTCTTCGGACTGACAGCGGATGAAGAAGAAAAAAATTCAATGACGATCGACAGAGGAAAAAGAAAGGCAGTTGATTATCGCTCGAAATTCTGTTAAGTTGATCGAGTGAGCGACGCTTTCCCGAGGCTCTGACGACGTGGGTGACGACATTGGTGAGTCTCAGGTGGTCACAACTCACCAAGTCTGAGGGAAGCCTGTGGTGAACTGAGCATCCAACGCGGCTTGTTACTCATTCCTGCGGTTTCTCTGAACTCAACCTTATTGAGGATGATTGAAGAGGGCGCAAAGGACATGGCAGCGACGGCAGGATGTGTGATGGGTGACTGAGGCAGCGGATGAGGAAGAGGAGGAGGAGGAGGAGAAAGAGGAACCAGAGATAGGGAGAGAGGGATGAGGAGGAAGAGGAGGTAAGGAGGGTTTACAGGCGATCATTAGTGCCTGTCACTCTCTCATTCGCTGATTAAGCTCACTCCAGACAGCAAGAGGTTAGGTTGTCAAATGGCGCTGCCTGGCCTGAGCTGGTGCGTGGCGGGTCCTTCCGATGCCACGTTATTGATTCCCATCGCGCGGCACGGGATCGCTGATAACTCGCGGTGGCGGGAGTTTACGGTGAAGGAGGACTGATTAAGCTTCAGGAGCCGCAGCAGCGTGATGAAGATTCCCTCCCCCTCCTCCTCCTCCTCCTCCTCCTCCTCCTCCTCCTCCTCCTCCTCCTCCTCCTCCTCCTCCTCCTCCTCCTCCTCCTCCTCGGCCCCACTCACAAGGGACAGATCAATACCTAGCCGTTGGAAATCATCTCTGTTATCTGTGAGGGAAGCAGGGAAGTGGAATGGAAGGAGCATCGTAGTTACCAAACATTGACTCATCGTCTTGTAGTGAGTGATTACTTCCACAGCACATCACGAGGCAGGGAGGGAAAGATTGCTAAACAAAAATATAATAACAGTTTTCACTCCTCTGCGTGATGCGTCGTTATATGGTTCCTCAGTATTTTATTCACTCCTCTCACATTGACGTAACTTTCCTCCTCTCCCCTCCCCTCCCCTTCCCTCCCCTCCCCTCCCCTCCCCTCCCCTTCCCTCTCTGACCCTACTCCAGCGACCGCCAGTCAAATTCATCCTTCCCTCGAACCAATCACGCGCGGCAGGAAGGGCAGCAGGAGGAGGAGGAGGAGGAGGAGGAGGAGGAGGAGGAGGAGGAGGAAAGAGCGCTGTGTATCCATCAGTTAGCCAACGACGTAGATCAGATGAGGTGAAGGGAAGAGGGAGAGGACGAGTGTTCATCACTTCAAAGTTAATCTGGAAGGACTTCTGTTCATCAATTTCTTTTATTTACTTCCGTGTAGTATTTTTTTCTTCTTTCTTCTCCTCTGCAGTGTATTGAGAGTATCAAGTTAACAGGAGTATGGCTGGCAACCCTCATGTAATATAAGCCGTCACAGAATGATGGTCTTTATAGAAAACAATAATAATAATAATTAAGGTATGATTCTACCTCTATATATCAGTTTATAGTTAGACGCCACTTGGAGTTTGTGATGCAAGTTTGGTCGCTTCACCATACCAAGGACACAACATTAGAAGCTGTCCAACATAGCGTAGCGTAACGAAGATTATATTACGTTATGAGAACAAGCTGCCACTACTAAATATGTTCTCTCTTGGGAAGCGTCGTCTGAAAGGGAAACTTGTAGAGCTTTTAGAATACATAGAGGTTTATGAATATCAACGCAAGTAAGATGTTTCAAAGTGATAACTCAGAAGAGGTAGACAGATAGAACTTGACTGTACTAAATTCTACTTCACCAATGACATCGTTAGAGAGTAGACTAAACTTCCACCTTCCGTTGTGAAGTTGAAACACAATTAATTAGTTCAACACAATATGTTGTTATAACCACAAACTTGACCACCATTTCCAACAAGATTTCTGATAAGGTGATGTGACCCAGAGTCCTAATGGCTGTTTAATTGTATTGCATTTGACTACGTTTACTTCTGATTGTGTTGATTCTTCTTAGCGTTTACTCAAGTTTAGGACAGACCACCTTAGAACTTATGTAGTCTGAGTTTCTATATAATTTTTCTCTCTCTCTCTCTCTCTCTCTCTCTCTCTCTCTCTCTCTCTCTCTCTCTCTCTCTCTCTCTCTCTCTCTCTCTCTCTCTCTCGCTCTCGCTTTCTCTTTCTCTCTTTCTCTCTCATCATTCATCTTCTTTCGAGGGTTGCTACGTTCTCTTTCTACAGACTTTAATGTTTCCTTCTCTTCCTTGGTTCCCTCGCGTTCCTGCATTTGTTCCAGTGTTTAAGTTTCTTTATGTCATTTTTCATCCACCTCTCTCTTTTCCCCTTCGCCTCCTATCCCTCCTTCCCTCCCTAGCACTCTGCCCTTGCCTTCCCGTCCCCTTCCTTGCCGTATGTTATAATTTTCTGCTTTCTTGTCTTAGCACTGATCTCTCTAATGTTTATTCATCTTCCATCTTTACCTTTGATGTGTATTTCTTGATGTGCGTGACTAAGGTGAAGCGAAATGTGGGGTAAGATTTGAAGGAGTTTGTGTTTGTCTTCTCTCTCTCTCGCAGTGAACCGTACTCTATATTTTTTCCCCGATAAGCTCCTTCCTCGTTCGTCTTCTGGTTCTTTTCCCCGCAGCTTACGTGGCCGGAACCGTTAATCATCCAAAAATGTATTAGCTTCCCCTGAAATTAATGGCCGCTTGCATTCTTCGTATTTATTTAAGCTAATGACTCGGGTTGACTCATACATATTAGGGTTGAACAACGACCTCGATGACGCCGTAAATATTGATAATTTGCAGCCACATTACATAGATTTTCGTTTGTGTTGAGAACTGAATATAATACTTCAATGTGCAGCGTAGTATTGGCGTAACACTAAGGATTTTATTTATTTATTTTATTTAACAACGAGCAACACTTCGTTCAAATGCCTTTCATGTCCACGCCGTTCGAAGGTTCAATAAAACACGGTACAGTACACATGTATTTTGTACTGTAGCCCTCACTCTTCTATCGGTATCTGCAAAACGAACTCTGCTTGTTAACGTCGATCATAGAAAGAGACATGGTTCGTTTCACAATCGTAATCCGTACACCCAGTGGTTCGTACTCAAAGCTTCGAATCATTTCTCGCTTCAGTGATCTTTTACTGGCTTGCCTTTCCTGTTTCCTGTTTCCTGTTTCCCGCCAACGGATGATGGCAGATAGTTCCCTCTGACCTCCCGAACACAGTGACCAAGGCAGGAAGGTAACATCGGTGGGACTGCAATGACCCAGTATTACCAAGGTCAAGTTGTCAATAGTACGGTACAAGAGTATAAGAACAACATGTATGAGGGAACAACAGCCAACGATGCAGTGTTTTTGTGCCTCCTCCTCCTCCTCCTCCTCCTTCCATTAATTATGCGAATATTTTCCTCCCTTAGCCTCTCCTCGCTTCCTCGTCCCTTCCTCCTTCGTGTTTCAGTTACAGTTTCAACTTGAAGTAGGAAGCTTCCATCCCGAGCAGATAGTAAATACATAATGATTTAGCTACACACTGGTGTCGAGTGGCAAACTTCTTTTTTTTTCATTGTTTGCAAATGATATTGGAATGGTTGAGTGTTTGTTATTACTTTTGAAGGAAGGATAAAGAGGAAGGGGAGCAACATAATATCTCTTCACATCCTCGCTATGATACACAGATCTCTTTTATAACTTTTCATTTGTAAATACTTTTATCGCAACGTTTCCATCAGATGCCAACATCAGCGTTAAGGGGACGATAGTCTTACATTAAGTATTTTCCTCATTCCAGCACGACGCAATTGAAGGCTTGTATCTTCATTTAGTCTAGAATGGAATCCACAGATTATCACCAACCTACAATTGTCCATTGGAAACATTTTTATCCCATTTTGTCTTCCTCAGGCTCCAACGCTACGGTGGTCGAGGTGTCGGTGGTGGTGGTGGTGCTGCTGTGCATCGGCGTGGTGGTGGGCATTCTCGCGGCACGCAAACGTAACCTGCTTGGAGGCAAGTCATCCAGTAACGGACGCATCTCCTTCGAGAATCCTTCCTACATAAGGGAGCAGAATGGCGACACTGTGCAGGTAAGGCGCCTGGCCCGTTCTACTTTGTTTCACCTGATCAGGTGAGACATGCAAACAGATGTCGAGCAATGGCTGCGACAGATTATCCTTTGTTATTACTAATGAAGTGGATGCTTTGAGCGTGCATTGTAGTGTTGTGTGTTGGGTTGTGAAAGTGACCTCTTGCCTCTCCTGCTCCACAGATCGCTGAGACGCCTAACGGCAGCTTCAACGGCAGCATGACCCTGGGCATGAACGGCGGCGTCAACGGTGGGCTAAGCAACGGTGGCATCAACGGAGGAATATCACCGATCGACGTAAACGGCGGTGTGTGGAACACTCAGAGTATGGCGTCTACGCCAGGGTTCGAGGACGACCTGCCGAGCAACGGAGGTTACATGAGGTTCTCCAGCTAGTGACGCCTCAAGCCCCGCCCCCCAGACGCTCTTCATGTTGGTCCCCTCCGTCGGACAGCAGTTATAGATACATATACATAGATTTATTTTCAGAATTCATACGCTGAAGAATTTCTGCAAGAGAGAGGGAGGGAGAAGGAAAGTCTTTCGAGTTTCACCGCAAAGTGAACAGATTAGCCACCAAACTGTCAGGTTGAACATTTCAAGTTACTCTTCATAGTTTTGGTTTTCATAACTTCTTGCGTGGAAGAAAAATACGCATCATTCATGACTCTTGCATATCACACAATCTTAGCCTCTGTGAGGACCACAAGTAGTAAAGAAGCATCAGAAACATATTTGAGTGTATCCCGTTTGGACGTCTTGTGTTCACACCAGGGAAGGGATGAGACTCCGCTGCTCGCTACCTTTGTCATGGTCTCAACGTTCTCAATGGCACATCTTCATCCAGTGATGAACAAAAGTAGCAAGTTGTACACTGGAGAAGGCATTCGTGCTCCTCCAAGTGGTAATGACTGCCAGAACAGACAGTGTTGCGTCCCTGGAACCAGCTTGTTTAAAGACGCTGTTGAGGCCAGCAGCGGCGGCCGCTCATTTCCCTCGCCCTGTTGACTTTTTTTTATTGCTTGTAGTTTCATGTTTTATGATTATTTAAATTGTTAATGATTTTTACTACAATTAATATTCTTGACACCGTAGCCAAAAAAAAAATCTTATTTATTGTTTCATTGGTTATTGATGCTGTTTGGAACAAGTCAAGATGTGCATTACTTGCTAACTTGTTTGTAATGACAGATTACAAATGGGCAAAAGTGTGCTGGTATAATAATGTTTGCTTCACACTGACGCACGGCACTTGCTTGAGCACTGAGCACCAATGTGGGTGGATGTGCCCTGGAGTCGCCAGCGTAGCGTCGGACAGTCTCACGAACCCCAAGGCAGGCCAGTGAAGCAACAGTCCCGACTCGAGTCAAGACTTGTGAGTCGACGTTCAAGGAGTTAGTTATCAGAGTGCACGTCAAGCCTCCAGGCGTGGTGCTGCAGCAGCTCCTGAGACAGGTTTCTCCAAAGGCCTTGGTTGATAGCAGCCCGAGGCAAAGGTAACGGATAATGGGGGTGGGGGAGGATAGAGCAGTGGTTTATAATTGATAGTCTTAACTTTGATTTGTTGTCAGTGCCTTCGGAAAGACTGACTTCACCTCGGCGGGCCCGGAACAGGCCAACGAGGCCAGACTGATCACGTCTCTTTATTAGCTGTATATCTGTTTTCGTTGCATTCTAAATGAGTCTCTTAGGCTTCAGTTCCTGGCCTCTTGCCATGTATTGGGTTAACGTGTAGGTAACGTCATATAGAGCCTAACAAGGAAATCAAACAAAAAAAATCTAATATGTTGAAGCCTATCCTCGGGTGATCTTTTCTAGGGTGTTGGTCATTATATTGAAGAAAAAAAAATCATAAAAAGACTCCTATGCTACAAGATTTTGTATTGCTTTGCAAATGCTCTCAAAAGCCTCCTGTCTCCCTGCTTTGGGAGGATAGAGGCACTGCCCCAAATATTACTAATTTACCCAATGTGTAAAGTCCCACTCTGGTCCACTCGCTGGCATGCAAGAAGCGCGTCAGGACAAAGTACAAGACGTAAGAAGCTTGTAATAATGTCTGACCTCCCTTGAGCACGAGCAGGGCCTCACCGACTGACCTGCCTACCCCTGGTGTTAGCACCGCCACCTACTGATGGCTTGGGCTGCCCGCTTACCCAACCCACGGTGACAATAAATGTGGAAGTAGATGGAATGAAGAATTGTACTTCTCTCCCGATTTGCTGTTAAGGTTCATCACTACCTTTATTCCTTGCCTCACACTGGAAAAAAAAATTGACACGCAAGGTATAAATGATATTTGTAAAGTGTAATTTATGTGCGCCTGCCTGTGTGATTCTGGTTGTTGAGTTGTTCGTAACACATACGGTCGGCTGCCGCGAAGGATGGAACAATATTGTAATACAGTGTTTGTTGTGTCGCGCTGCAAACTTTTCATGTGATTTTTGTAACATCTCTCTTAATTTGTTGTTGACATGAAAGGGCAGTGGAAAGGATAGTGAATATATGGGATGGTTGTGAATAGTTAACAAAAAATGATGTTGTTTATGCACTGAGAGATTATACCTGTTTATTATAGTTCGTGGAAGATTATCCCATGTTAGGCAAACCATTTTCATTGACTCGATCACAGCACTTAGGACTGTGGGCAAGTAGTGTGAGGAGGAGAAAATGGCAAGCTTTGAGGAGAGGCAGTGAAGGTGAGGTGGTAGTGGGTGTCACAGGGGAAGGGAGGGCGGGAGGGAAGGGCCTGGCGGGAGGCTTGGGCTGGTGTTACGCTGCCTCTTCCACTATGCTTACGTGTCTTTCCCCGGCAACACATATCAGTAAATGACAATCGCTTGGACATGATGGAAGAAGAATACTTCTGGTACTTTTGTGATTCAAATTCATAAGGAGAGCAAACAGGCATACAATAAGAACTTAATAACAAGACTTAGAATACAACACGGACGGACTTTTAATGGGTAGGATGACCCGCCCACCCCACACACACACACACACACCCATTATACGTTGAATTAATGTAGATATGAAGGCAGAACAACATGAACTTGACTCAAAATCTTAATACTACAACTATCATAGGTAAATATAACTAAGTTGCCGGGAGGGTAAGGTAAGGGTTAGAGGCAAGGCAGCTTGACACCTCCCCACACGCGCTGCTACATTCTTCTAGGACCGTACCATTGTGTTTGTTTATGTCTCACCGGGAGTGTTCGTGGGCATTAGGAACTTACGTAGAAAGAATGAATGACAAAGAAAAAAAAAAAGAAAGAAATTCAAAACAATGATATCAGAAGATGCAGGATAACTATATAAGACTGTTTTGAATCCTTATCCATAGTAACCTGAAGGGGATTTTTGTGTTCCGTCACTGTTTTGTCCAGTCCCTTACATATTTTTTTTGTGTTTTATTATGTACTATCGAATTAATGATGAAAGGAAACTAATTAATGATAACAATGATAATGATAATAATTACTATTCATAATGTACTCACCAGTAACGCTTTCTACAAATTGTGTCCTCGTTATCAGTGGCATAAGGTGAGGCAATGATCCCAGACGAGTGTTGAAAAAAAAAAGACCGAATATTGAAAATGCGTTCGCTACATTAGCTTCAAGGGAAAGTGTTAGAAAAGAGACGGAGTAAACATTGCGAGAGTGGGAGAATTTTTGACAGAAACGAACCACTGATCTCTACCATCGGAGTTAGTAGTACGCCTTGAATGTCTGGAAGGGTTAGTGCGTACGAGCCGCCTTCCTCGTTATCACACACAAGGTCACACACACACACACACACCCTCGGAACAGACACTTATATGAAGGGAAGCATTCTTAAAACAGTGCTACAAAAAGAAGGGTAAATAGGGTCGCATAAGCTGCCATTCGTATACTTGGTGTGTTTTTCCCTAATACAAACGAAAGAATTAAAAAATATAATAATCTACAGTAAGCATCACCACTCCGGTCACTGGCTAGTCCTGTGTTACTTGTTATTTTGCTGAGTTCTAGAAAAAAAATTTGGAAGTATTGAATATAAATTTTACTATCACATGGAAATTATATTACGATAGTGTCAAATGTATACGTTGAAGGCTGTTTTTGTAATACGGGGAGTAATTGCACTCTATTTGATGTGAATGCTTTGGCTGAGGCTGTAAGTCAAGGCAGGCTGCAGGTGGCGTGTGGTGGTGTGTGGTGGTGCCCTGCCGCCCCACTACACACCACCACCACACCACCTGCCTGTCCATTGACACGAGGGAGAAATTATGCGTCGTGTTCTTTGATGATGAAATTAAACCTGATCTTTGCATCGCCAGCACCCGAGGCTACTTTAATTATTACTATTATTGTTGTTATTATTGTTATTATCATTATTATTACTATTACTTATATTATTATCATTATTACTATTATTATTATTATTATTACCATCAATATTATTATTATTATTATTATTATTATTATTATTATTATTATTATAATTATTATTACTATTATTATTATTATTACTATCATTATTATTGTAATCATCATCATCATCATAATTATCATTGGTGTTGGTGCATTTCATCTTGCACACCATCTGGCTGGACAAACAGTGTTGCGGTTCCTGCCTCTAGTTGCATATTCGGAACATCCATGTCTCTGTTTTGAACTTTTGGAGATGTAAATATATATATTGAGGTAAATATGTGATATTTTTATAATAATCCACATAGAAAACATTTGATAGCTATTATTTTAGCATAGCTAGCCCTGATCACAATGTTTATACATAGCACTGTAAATACATCACGAAAATACAATCAAAAATTCTTCCTGTGTCTGAGTCAACATCCTTCCCTTCCCAAGGTTGAGTTGAACACCTTCCTCCACTTCACATAATTACTTACGTTTTACTCCATTGGCGTGAATTTGGAGCAAGTGTATTTATTTGATTGTTTGTTATGTATGTGTTCAACTTTTGCGTGGTGTCTTTTTGCTGTGTAGTATTATGTTGGTGATTGAAGTGAGAATGCAGTGTGTGTGGGATGAAGGTGAGTGTAAGGGCCGCCCGCCGCTCTGGTGTGTAAGCTTTGCAAGACTATATTTTGTACCCAACTTAAGTAATAGTTCCCAGGAAAAAAATATGAAGGCTTCCCTGACTTGCCAGAATGAGCATCCCTTTTATATCATTACTAGGAATATCAAGGACACATAATAAGAATGTGTTTTTTTTTTCTAGAACAGCAGCAATTAATGTTTTAATTAGAAGCGTCCATAACTGCAATTGCCATTGATTCTCAGATTATTTGTAACGTTGAGCGGTCAACAACCCTCACAACGACACTACAATACTCCACCGAACAAGTGTCTTCGGTTTACCTTGATTATGACCCACAAATTAGGATGAATTGAACGGTACGAGTCACCATTTGATGATGTAAACAGTGACTCCATTGTGTTGGTGTAACTCTTGAGTCACGTTGTTGCATTCTGTCCCAAGTCTCCTCAAATTTGGAATTGTTGGTCAGACTCTTACAGTAGTGACGCACAATAATGTCACAATATTCATCAGCGACCCCCAGTCCCCTGACATTACCATATCTAATACATAAACACTTAGTTTTAATACCATGAATAATACGTAAAGGCTACACTCTACCTTCTTTGCCTCTACCAATCCTGTCACCAAGAGTAAATGCTAACACGCTGCAGGAACTTGTTTCAAGCCTCCCACTCTTGATTCCATTGGTTGGCACGTACCAAGTCACACGTAAGATAAGATTGATTACATTACTGTGATGACACAACACACCAGTGCACCTTTTACGTATTAATATTAATTGATTTCGTATTGACATTATTATTTTTTTTTTATTATTATTATTGTATTATTATTATTATTATTATTATTATTATTATTATTATTATTTATGTAGTGAGTAGTAGTAGTAGTATGTAGTGAGTAGTAGTAGTAGTATGTAGTGAGTAGTAGTAGTAGTATGTAGTGAGTAGTATTGTAGGAGAAATGTTTACTTTACAATGTGAATCGCACGCACACAGACCACATCTGATTCACTTTGCTAGATTTTTGAACGTGTCCACCAGCTCGGTGAAGGACGGCCGTCGATAGTCAGGTCCCATGGTGAGAGTACACAGGTCCCACAGACGTTTTTCCGATGTTGGAAGACAGAACAGCATGACTTGAATGAGGTAACCCATGGAGTACATATCCGTGGCCTCCGAGCAGGGCTTCTGTCGTCGCATGAGTTCAGGGTCGTAGAAAGGTTTGGTGTTTCCATGCACATACTTGAACGGGTAACTGCCGTGACGTGACATCAACCCGAAGTCGATCAGAGTGACAGTGAAACGTTTATTGCTTTCCATCTCTAACATTACGTTGTTCAATTTTATGTCATTGTGACACAAACCGCGCTTGTGGATGTCGGCCAACACGCTAGATAGGTCCTGCAACGCACGAAGCAGTGTTTTCTCCGAAGGCAGCCAGCTCCTGAGGCGTGCGCATTTTAAGAGCGTATAATGGCCGTGCATAGTCATGATGAAAGCGTCAGGCTGCAGACTAATCCCTAGCACACGCGGCACGCCCTTGATATCCTGTAAGGAAGCCAACACTTCACACTCACTTAAATTGTATTCGCGTGCTCGCATTCCTTTGGCCAACTTTAAGCAAATGGGATAATCTACGTCTGCCAACTGAATTTGAAATACCTTCCCGTACGTGCCTTCCCCCAACAGGTTTCTTGGTTTCAATTGGCTCGAGACAAGCTGCGCCTCCACCGCCTGTAGTCCGGCGGCCTCCACCCTCCGTAGCCAAAACCATGTTTCTTGGTCTTTTGCAGCTGACATCGTCTCTTCAGCTGCCCTTTTTAGGTTCTTTAATGTGACTAGTGTGGGCGTTGTTATGGTTACCCTGACGCCCCGACCGTCTAAGGAGTCGGCAGTACCGCGGAACAGCTGCCTGGGGTTGATGGATCTCCACCAGGTGATCCAGCAGTACACCCACACCACCGACCAGCTGCAAGTCCATATCAACATACCATTAAACCATTGTTCCATGAGGCATATCTGCTGCGGTAAAATTTTTGAAAAGAAAAATATAACAAACTCTAATATCTCGATCTAAAGACGTATGGTGGTTGCAGTACAGGCCTCCACGGGTGCTGCGCGCGCAAGCCGTACACTTTGCCGGTTACGTGTTGCCCGACGAGGGTGCCGCGGCAGCCCTCACTTAAATATAAAGTGAAGTCGCGTTGTCGTGCTAGTCCATCTTGCACTATTATGATATTGTCGTCATACCGCTTACCCCCACGTACAGGCATGAATCACTGCCTGAAAGATGCATGGACTTCTGCTTATTAGTATTGGTGTGATGATGACTTTGTGAGATGAAGGCAGCTGGACGGGGAGTTGGAAGGTAGTGTCCAGTCAGAATGAAACTGAAACTGACACTCAAGATGAACATTTATATCCTTTTATCTTTTATCCCCTTAATATATACATATATATATATATATATATATATATATATATATATATATATATATATATATATATATATATATATATATATATATATATACAGTTAAAGAATAACGAACCTCCGATGCTCTCTCTCTCTCTCTCTCTCCTCTCTCTCTCTCTCTCTCTCATACACAATAAATGGGGAAGCTTTAACCTCCTTGCTCTTCTAAGTGTGTACAGCCGAGTGGAGAGCAGGACGGAGATAAGGTTGGGAGAGAGGAGAGCTGTAAACTCACCAACATGGAAACTACATCGTTAACCAAAATGCTCTTTAGTACTTAAAAGCAGGGGAGGAGGGAGGGAGGGAGGGTAGTTCAACTGTGGGGGATGGTAGTTGAGCTGTTGGGGAGAGTAGTTCAGTCTTGGGGGGGGAGGGGGGGGGGTATCCATGGAGAATTAAATCCACCAGTCGTCTTTGTCTGCTTGTGGTGTGTGCACGGTGATCATCCTGCCAGGTAAGGGTTCTCTTGTTCTTACTCTATTTCATATTAGAAGAATCCGTGATGGCCAGAAACCCTGAAGTGATAAGTGAGGACGTGCAGAGGTGGAGGGTTGAGAAGGTTGAGTTACGTTTATTTACTGAAGGTAATAATTAAGGTCCCGGCAAAGATTTATCGACAGGTACAGGTGACTTCCACGGTACAGAAAATACAAAGGAAGCAAGACATAATTGTATTAGTATTAGTATTAGAGCAGATGAATGTGACGGCAAAAATAACAGTAATGATAATGATGGTAATAATAGCCACTTATTAGGTAAGACGTAGTAGAGAAGCAGGATTGTAGAGAAGCAGGATTGTGTGTCACTCCTTGTTAAACGATGATTACTACAATAATAACCAATCATATTAAATGCAGCCTTAATACTTTTGATTCATACATCATGGCAGCCCTTACATGTTTGCTAAGGGTGTAGTGGTGGTGGTGGCTGTTAGGTAGAAAGACTTCCCCCTCCTTCCCCTGCCCCCGTGGCTCAGTACCAAACTACCACTCACGGTTGTTCGACTGTTCTCTATCCTTAGCTCCGTATTACTGCCATCCATAGTTGGAACACCTTTGCAAAGTACACACTGACAATTCACTCACTATGCCCATCACGTAACATTAATTATGTTTAGTAATTCTTTGCAACAGAACCACATAGCTCGTTGTTGCTTGGTTCACTTCTCGCCAGCATTATTTTATTTTTGTAAACTAGTCTAACCTTAACCTCACGTAAGTAGGTTATATAGATTAATTTGTTTTTAATGGGTTGTCGTCGTCAGAAAGGTGTGACTCTGTGGTGGACGCTTAGGGAGGAAGTATTGACTTGGTATTTCTTCATTGTTAACCTTAATGTTGCTTTCTGCACATTGCTTCCTTTATTAACTTACCTTTAATTGCGTTGCGCATTCCTGTATACCGCTAGTTCGACTGAATTGCGCGCGGCCTTATTGTAAAGAGTTTCCTTTTGTATTTCCGTTGAATTGAATCTTTCGTACAAACAACTGGTCAGTGTGTGTGTGTGTGTGGTTTTTCTTATTTCTAAATAACCCCATTTCTATAACTGCTTTAGTAGTCCACGTTTTTGTTTCCTAAAGCATGTAATTATTGTTATCATTATTATTATTGAGGTATTTTTCCTTTTATTTTGTCAGGAGAAATAGAATGAAGACTAAAGGATAGACCAAGGAACAAATACCAACGTGAAGGAAATAGTGAGTCACAGGAAGCGGCTGGAAGATTAGATTCGAAGCAGAAGACAAAAAATGACACATCGGTAAGATTATTATTATATTTGTTTCTTTATTAACATGAAATGGATTGATATCGTTTTCGGTTTTGTTTCTTTTATATCGTGAGGATCGGAAACATCTTCAATCAGTTCATATAGATGTTAGAACAACAGTCAAGCCAACTGACGTCAGATTTCATGGGCTATGAGTACGGTAACAGTACGAGTGTTTAATTGGGTATCATCATAGGACACTAGGAAAGGTGTCCCAAGGTCTTTGAGGGTAAACATTGCTTCAGCTTTGGATTCTGAATCAACAATGACTATACGAGATCTGTTAGGTCATGTGTGAGTGAAAGGTTACCCTTCCCACCTGTCTTTGGATGCATTTTTTAAATTGAAAAGTGTTTTATGAGTAGGGAGCTAGAGCAGAGATGTGGAAGTATTCAAGCATCAGGCCACAATATGTGGTCCCGAAGCCTCTCCACAGCGGAAATAGAGCGGTGCAAGAGTATGAACCCAGTGAAATAGGATAGAATGCTTAAGTATGTGAAAGAAAAGGAGAGAGCAGACTGAGAGGGTTAGATCATGCAGGTAAGGACTTCCCTTGGGGGAAGTTCCTAGAAACAGGCTTCAGATATAGATAATTGTAATTTGCAAATGTAAAGCAGTCATCTTAATTTAATTCACATGCTTCCCCTCACCCGACCTGTCTCTCATCTCTCCTGATAACACAAGATTGACTCGCCCAAATTGTTATTATTCAGTCTTTATGATTGTTCTGGGTGCAGCCATGTTGGAATTTCTATTTTGTGAATCTATGGTAACTTGGTGGTGACAAGTCTAATATCAGCGGTACTTAAGAACTAGTTTCCACTTGCATAAGTCTTTTTCTTAAGACTAGTGTTGTTCAGTAAGTAACAAGGCAATCTCAAATTTAATTATTACAAAACGTTTCTGTCATGACAATGATGAGTTAATTTACTCGTATTCAATGAACAGATTTTGAAAGAACAATGAACCTCGACTGCCTAGCACCAGCACCTAGCCTCTAGCACTAGCCTAGCACTGCATTTGAGTAGCACATTCTTATGAGATGAAGTGGATGGTGAACTCTCCCACTAGTTTATTTAGCATTTATTTGACTCGTACTTAACAAGTTTTCTAAGATGACCTACATCTTGATGTACTTCAGTGTCCAACCTTGACAAGAATGTTCTATTATTATCAGGTCATATACATCATTCCATATTAATGGTCCGAATTATAGACATTTTAAAACTATTTTGATATTCAGTATCAAATTGTAAATGATGGGCATTTGCTTATTAAATTACAACAAATTATTACCTGCACAAGAATGATGAGAAGCAGGTGGGGTGAGACCTTTGAAAGTCTGTCATTATGCAGTATTACGACATGTCATCCCCGCAATGAGACGAGTCTAGAACCAAAGTGATGCATAAACATGATCCAGGTACAAAGTCTTGTCAGGTTCTTGTTAAATAAAGAAATCTATGTATTTGGAATGCCTTCATTAGGATTGCATATACCTCTGGTGTAATTGTTTTTTTTACAATGACTGAAAATAAATTAACAAATATATATATATTAGAAAATCAATAGAATGTGGCTATTCACATACATGTAACTTACTGTATTATTTGTGTCTTTTGTTCTATCTATAGATAATTTATATAATGCACAATTTATATATAATGGTTGTTATTTATACTGGTACATTTTTCAAAAGTATTCCATCAGCATATACCACTGCAGGTTCTGAAACCTTGCTGTACCAAAGTTACAGTACCAAAGTTATAAGTGCACTATATTTCAATAATAATTATTGATCTATGGTGGAGGAGCTCATATTATAGGTAGAAGAGAGGAGTATGCAGGGACAGTAGGGACACATTGCCCACGAAGAACTAGACAAACACATACAACATAAATTAGTTTGCTGAGATGTCTCTGAACATCATTGCAGTCTTCCAGTCAAATCATTAGTATTAAAACCTTGGAAATAAAGTACAATAAATTGTACCTAATAATTTATCGATGTTATAAGCTATATCCAAGCACAGATTTCAATCACAAGTTGATCAATTATGACAATAAATAATTTTCTAAAAAAACGTATTTGCATGTAAAGTAAAAATATTATACATCTTGTTTGAACCTAGGCATAGAACTTCCAGGATCAGACACGCTCACTGTTCATCAGCTTAGCAGCAAACTCCCAATATAATGATTTACATCACCGAGACACGATACATTAATATGTGATGATTCTTTAACCTAAATGATCATGCATCACATAATTTTGTTGAATATAGCAACCAGAAAATACAGTAGATAGTTTTTTAAGAAGTCACAAAATTTATGAAATTCTAATTTTGTCAGTTTAATTTTAACTGATAATCTCTCCATTCAGTCCTAAGTTTTATTTGGGGGATTTCTCTATCCCTTTCAGTTTAATGACTAACTTTTCCATTCTTTTTAATTTTCATTGATAAATTTTCACTTTAGTTTTGATATTTCTACCTTTTAATGATCACATATACATCCCTAAGTATAACCTGACTGTCCCTCGTGTTAATTTCTTATCACGAGAAGTTTACTGCATTAACACTAAAGATTGATGGTTGTTTTGAAAAAATTATGATGTATTTGTGTGTCACCTACAATGTGCTATATAGTTGAGTCAACATTTAAGTGATGATGAGTGAGGAAGTCTAACCTGAATGACAAGCTGAACCACAAGTTTAATGTAAATTTCTACTTTGGTACACATGCATTTACCTAATTTTTTGCTGTGTTTAGAACATAAAATCTATTGAACAAGCCTCAGCAGACTAGATATGTGTAATTTGCATTTCTTTTAAATGAGTTTCAGTATAATAATTTGCAGTTTTGAAGCCTGTTGCAATGGGTGGTTTGCTGCACCCTGTAAACATTTGTAAGTCACTTTGACGTGTCCCTGATACATGATAGCATAATCTTGTACAGTAAAGCACACCACTTATGCTGTACACATTAGCACAATTGCGATGGCATCATTATAAAACTGATACAACTCCCTTACTTTTCTCTTTGTGAGGCATTGATGCTTTATTTTCATTTTTTTCTTGTAGTTCACTGGTGCAATGGACAAAGTCCAAGAGGACCTCTATAAAGCCCCCCAACTGTTGTCTATTATTTCAATACTGTGTGACACATCCACAACCTGTTACGTGTGAAGTTAAAATTTTCAAGATAAATTTGAATGATGAATTTTCATTAATCTGTTATTGAATAGCAGCTTCTGTATTAAATATTTCAACATTTAAGTAAGACAAAAGGGAGAAGGATTTATAGTTATAACAATATATAATTGAGTAGAAAATAAAGTTGTCATACGTACAAGCATGAAAATTGGTAACATATACATCATCCCATAATTTACAGAAATCATTTTCTTTATTCATATATGTATTTATATATATAATATATAGTGTGTGTGTGTGTGCGTGTGTGTGTGTGTGTGTGTGCGTGTGTGTGTGTGTGGTGTGTGTGTGTGTGTGTGTGTGTGTGTGTGTACGTACATACATACTCTTATTTTAATATAAATAATATGATCACAATTTTACAGACTTAAAAGTAACTGTACAACAAAAGATATGGCAACAAAATGACTCAAAATTAATACAATAGTTTATATACAATCAAAGTGCCAAGGCATCACATAATCTTTGGAAATCCAAGTAAAAATACTTACAATCTTCTATCGGCAACCAACGATGGAATGAAAGAACTATATTGTGTGAGTGTCAAAAGCGTATATCCTCATTACAAGATAAAATTAATTTTCATCATTAAAGACTATTTCTATGCCCAATGACTTCTATGCACATACAAAGCCAATGATATTCATAATTTATGCTACCAATTACAACATTTAAGCTAGGCTTAATATTCCTCAAATTAAAAATTTCTCACTTACTGTATATATATTACCAGTTACCACATTTTTGTAATATAAAATCTTATTTTGGCTAGCCTTTGGTCACTGGAAACTTTGATTTCCTTTCAATACTTATGGCTAAGATTCTGATAAAATAATTATTTCCTTGAGCTGAAATGTCCTAATTAAAGAAGTTTTATGTATCAAAAAAGCTGAATATCTTTAAAATTAGATAAAATAATCTTATTAAAATTCTTCTTTTCTGATAAAATAAAAATTTGTCATCCAGCAAGAAAGTGCCTAAATCTGGAAGCAGGTTAAGTACAGACTATTGCTACCATAGACGAGGATCTCACAATGGAGGGACGACGGGACGTGTTCGCGGGGTAACACTTGGTGGAAGTATAGGGCAGGGCTGCTCTCAATGTTGTGCACTTGTCTCAACTTAGTTTCTGCTCAATGTAACTGATCTAATCAGTTCAACATTATCAGAGAAGCAACTTTAATTGTAATAAGCAAAACAACATTTGGTATACTCCATTGGCACACACACTTCCGTTGCATTGCACCCTGTATATAGCAGCCTTGGTACTTTGGACAACACTGTGAATAAGTCTTCTTTCTATTTCCTATTACGAGTAGTAGTAGCCTTTGAGCGATCAGATATAGATGAGAGGCCTTCAGCACGACTCTTGGACCTCCTCATGTTATTCAATCCTTCACCTACAAATAAAAAATGTTTTGTTACTAAATAGGTCTGCTGTGGTTGTTATAATTTCTTTCCTGGCATGATTCTTATAAGGCCATATGACAATTGCTAACTATTTACTACTGACAATATAATGGTAATATAATGAAATTCGTATATTGGGTGATGGCGAGTAGAGTTTGTAATTATGACTATCTTTTCCAGACAACTTACTTTTACTGGTGCTTCTTCTAATGCCCACATCACTGAGCTTCTCTGCCGTGGATCGAGATCGTTTCATATCCCCCAAGCTGGGTTCATTACCATTGGTCCGCGCAGCCCGCATGGCTCGCCCCCGCCGGTCCAGTAACAGCTTCTCGGGCTTGACAAACATGCCACACTTGGGACGGCAGGCAAAATACCGCACCCCATTCACTGAGCCATCATTTTTACCTTTTGGAAGGAAAACAAAACATATAACAAGGAGAAAAGATGATCTATGATGATAAAATACACTTGTCCACATGACATTCACAGATTCAACTTTCACAATTAATTTTTTTCAGGGTAAACTACTATGGAAAATAAATATATCAATTACTTTCATGATACCAATGAAAATATTTATACATTCCAGTTTATTTCAGGGTTCCATGGAAAATAAATAAATTTAATATTTTTTTTAGGATACTATCGGAAATACATAATTCCAGTTTTTTTTTCAGGGTACATCTGCAGGAACCCGTCCCCTCTGCCCATCACTGCTTTGTCTCTGCCCAGTCACGCACTAAGGAAGTTTTGGACGAACTGGGCCATCTACAAGCACATGGTGAGCCTACTACCTAAAAAGGCAACCATTGAGCTGTATTTGGCGTGCGATGGTCCACTCCAATCTGGTGTCCTCGCAGTGAACCCCCACTTCACCACCCTTACGGAGCCACCCCTCCCCACGCCCATCACCTCGCTCATCGGCCAGCACCATAATAGGGCAGCAGAGTGTCACCAGCTTCGTTCCCTCTTCCAACAATCTGGAGAGTGTCTACGTGACTCTGTAATTCGCGTGACACAAGCAGCAGCAGATTATGAGTTCTCGTGTCCCTCCTGCGGTGTCGACCCATCAGAAGAACACATATGTGATCAGGTGTTCATCGGTGTGTGTCACTCAGTGCTCCAGTAAGGTGGTCTCTCCACCCTTGCAACAGAACCACTGCTTGGTCTTTGAGTCTACCTTGTGGGACCAAGACAGTCTCCACTCAGCTGAACCCACACTTTCCGCCATGTGCTCAGTCAGTTCACCGCCACCCTGTAGCCCACACAACCCTCGCTCCACACCAAGCTCCCTTTCACGCCGCCCTCCAAACACCCAACTCTGCATTAGTTGTGGCTTCACCTCACATGGTAGTGGCAGTCACACATCAATGTGTCCAGCTTGGGGCCAGTGTTGCAATACTTGCGGGAAGCTCAACCACTTGGCTGCAGTGTGCAGGTTGACCCTGCCCCTACCACCACGGCGTGTGGTTTGGTAGCCCACAGGACACCTCGTGAGGTCATTTATATTGTGCATGACGTATCTGCAGTGTTCTTGAGTCTCTGCATGCATGGCCCTTGGAATTGTGGCTGACTCCTTAACTATCCCAGGACCAGGACCCATCACGGCTCACCCATCCCCCACCCGCAGTCACCCAAACGTCCTGCTGCCATGCCTCCCTAACCTAACACGGTGGTTTCATCGTCAGTTTGCTGGCTCGGCATTCAACGTGTCCTCTCACCCGCTCCCTCCCCTGCCCTGAAGATTCACCTTCGTCCCGACACTGTTCTGCGTGCAGTACACACGCCCGCACCCCTGGAAGGAGCAGGTGAAATCAGACTTCGAGATGGGTGTGGCCATGGGCACCTTGGAGCCCGTCCTTGTGGGCACTCCTACCACCTGGTGCTCTTGCCTTGTGGTGGTCGCAAAGAAGAACGGCCAGCCACGTCGCACAGTTGACCTTCAGCCCCTTAACCAGAGTTGTCTCCTTGAAACCCACCCCACACCCAGCCCCTTCAGAGAGAGCAGAGAGAGAGAGAGAGAGAGAGAGAGAGAGAGAGAGAGAGAGAGAGAGAGAGAGAGAGAGAGAGAGAGAGAGAGAGAGAGAGAGAGAGAGAGAGAGAGCGAGAGAGAGAGAGAGAGCGAGAGAGAGCGAGAGCGAGAGCGAGAGAGAGAGCGAGAGCGAGAGCGAGCGAGAGCGAGAGCGAGCGAGAGCGAGAGAGAGAGAGAGAGCGAGAGAGAGCGAGAGAGAGCGAGAGAGAGAGAGAGAGAGAGAGAGCGAGAGAGAGCGAGAGCGAGCGAGAGAGAGCGAGAGAGAGCGAGAGCGAGCGAGAGCGAGCGAGAGAGAGCGAGAGCGAGAGCGAGAGCGAGAGAGAGAGAGAGAGAGAGAGAGAGGAGAGAGAGAGAGAGAGAGAGAGAGAGAGAGAGAGAGAGAGAGAGAGAGAGAGAGAGAGAGCGAGAGCGAGAGAGCGAGAGAGCGAGAGAGAGAGAGAGCGAGAGAGCGAGAGAGCGAGAGAGCGAGAGAGCGAGAGAGCGAGAGAGCGAGAGAGCGAGAGAGAGCGAGAGAGAGAGAGAGAGAGAGAGAGAGAGAGAGAGAGAGAGAGAGAGAGAGCGAGAGAGCGAGAGCGAGAGAGAGAGAGCAGGATGTCTCACAGGATGTTTATGAACCCAGTCAAGACTCCCACAGTCTCTCGCCCGGGATGCCTCCTGTGCATCGCGACTGCAGAAAATCTCTTCTTGACCATCCTTTACCTCCTGGATTCTCTCGTGAATCACTGAAGAAAAAATAAGCTCCTGTTCCCAGGTAAGCTTTAAAAAATATGTAGGACAATGATTAGTAATCAATGTTATACTTACCCATAGGAACATCCAACTCCACACCAATCCAAGTTCCTGGAGCAAAGTCTGTGTGGCCAACGTAAGCAACAACTCCTGAGTAGTTGTACGGTCTAATCTGAATACTCTCTCCAACTTCACACCATTCGGGCAGAGGTGCGAGGGGCTTGCTGTTGGAAGTTTTGTCAAAATCTGCTGACAGAACAATGCAATGTTAATAAAACTTTATTCATATTATTATTGTTTTATGAAATTTTTTTTATATTTCTTAAGGACCTTTTAACTAAAAAATTAATACTTAAGAATGTAAATCAAGTTTTATGTAACTGATGAAAGAAAGATTTCTGGTTTGTGGATGTGGTAGAACAGACCCTTCCAATACACCAACCATGTTCTGTTTTATCTTGACCACCATCAATTTGCAAAGATCCCTACGAGATCTCATGAATAGCAATCTACTTCCTCCAAGTAAGCTATAGAGATCCATCCATTATATTCCTCAAGTAAGCAATACTTATTTCCAAAATCAATATTTTCCACAGAAAGGCCTGACATGAATCAGGGAACCAGAATAAAATGTAGTGTCTTACCAACACACTCAGAAGAAGATGCAGGTGAAGTTCCATTCATCATGTGAGCGTCAGCCATGGCTACCTGAGACTGAGCCAGTGGGAAAGACATACGATGGGCGGGATTCTTTCTGTTGGTGCCACCTCGTCTCACCACTACGTCTGAGCCAACAGTCATAGTCAGCGATGAGGTGGAAGAGGAGGAAGAGAGAGGAGAAAGTGGACTTTCTGATTCAGGTGGTAATGGGATTGTCGAAGATGTGGAATGAGATTTTGTAGAACTATTGATCTTGGATTCTGGCACCTCAATGACACGGTTTTCCTTCTCTTCATCTTCAACAATTTGCAGCTCATTCTCTGGCTTTGCACAAACAGGACTGGGATTTGTGGTATCTGTTGACTCTGCATAATTGAAGCCTTCCAATTGCTGATTAATCACAGTTTTTGTATCACTGGAATCGCTTTCACCAGAACTGAAATACAATCAGGGGATAATAGAAATTTAAATATTCTTTTTTTCTGAGCAAATGCAGATGTTCAGTTTATTAAGTAAGTGATATTGTTTTTTTTACCTATTGCTATAAATTTTCACATTCACTTACATAATACAATAAGTGAATGTGAAAATTTATAGCAATAGGTAAAAAAAAAAAAATAGGGCAGCCTTTCAAAGCTATTTACCTTATGGTAGATATATCCATGATGGCATGACTGGCTGGAATATCCTTGTCTGGAGTCTCATCCACACTAACACTTCTCATTGATAAAGAATCTTCACTCAAAGTGGTTGATGAGACTGCACCCGAGCCATAGCCACTGTGAAAAAAATAATAATATTCTAATTAGTTCCATTGCATAATATTACTCCCACATCCCTCTCTCTAATTGACTTCTCTTCTCTTCACCAGACAGTTCTCCATTCTCTGTTCTGCTCGACCAACCAACTCTCGTAACACCAGTACTCCTCTGCACCTCCTCATTTCTCACTCAGTCCATAAGTGTTACTCCAGACGCTTCATCTCTATTACATTTAATCTCTCCTTCTCTGCTACTAACATACTCCATGATTCAGCCTCATATAATGCAGTGGGCACAGATACTCCTTCATACAATTTACTCTTACAATCATCCTCTTCACTCTACAACTAAACATTATAATTCCTCTCAAAATCTTTCCAACACAACTGATCCTAGACTTCACCTGGATCCAAAATATTCAAAGCATTCCACCTCCTCAAAAAACTCAACATTCAATGCAACAATCCTTCTACCACCAACTCTTATTTCCATTCACTGCCAAATTTCTCCTCTTACACACCTGACATCACACATTCCTGACGTAGTCTTACTCAAACAGGGAACCACTCACTCTTACTCAAGCTCTATTATTGACATGAGTGTTTCAGATCTAATTAGAGGAAAATGTAAAGAAAGGCTTAATCTTGCCTCAAACAATTACAATGTAAGCGAGAACTTTTACCTGGATACTGTAGACGGGGTACCTGCTTTGGTGGCAGCAACTTCATTCAAGGAATCTAATGTTCGACTCTGAGTAAGTTGCAGTCTGCCGCCAGCAAGGCCAGTGCTTCGATATGATGCAAATTCATTAAATTCCTCTTCCCCATTGGTTCTTCTGGAAGTGACACCACCATTCTGCAAATCAACATATGATGTTAGACATCTTCATACTTATCCAGTTGTCTAAATGAAAACATTTGATTACAAAGAAGTATTTTACATTTCATAAACAATTCATTGTAAAATTTTCTTTATAAAACCTTTAAAAGAATGTGGTTACAGAAAAAATTTCATAAATGAAACATTGTAATTATTTAAAGTGACAAATAAATATTTCAACCTGGAGTTCCATTGTTATCTTTATTTCTTTCAAGGTATAGTGTTTTTCTTACTTCTTGTTCTTCCTGGTCGAACTCAGAATGTTCATCCTCTTCATCCTCCTCTTCCTCCTCCTCCATGTGTAGTAGTGGTGCTGCTTCTCTTGTGTTTTCCTCATGCAGTGTTGTCATTCTGGGAGTCATTTTCATTGGGCCAGGACTTGGAGAGGCTGAAGTGACGGCTATAAAGATCATTATTTTGAAATATACAAACATTTTCTTCATGATATTCACCATCTCCAAAATAAAGTCTCATAGGAGCAAACATCTTAAATCTTATCAATAATAATAAATGACAAATAATAAATACCACAAAATTATACTATACATTTACAGACACACACACACACATATGCATGCATGCACACACACACTGCCATGGTTCAGTGGTTACTGTCCCCGCCTTCCACCTAAGGGTGTGGGTTCGAACCCTGCTTCGGTTACTAAGTATTTTTCATTGATAGGGACCAATTACTGTCCCCCTTGAGCAAGGGGATGGGTGTGTGTGACATGTGGGAGGTCTCAGCCTTACCCATGGATCCATCTCTATGATCTCTGAGCTCTTTCAGGGAGGGTAATAATTGACAATCAAGAGTCCAGCACGTTATCCTCTAGACCATGGTGAATAACACACACACACACACACACACACACACACACACACACACACACACACACACACACACACACACACACACACACACACACACACTCAACTAGGTAAATACAAACATGCATGAAAGCATGTATGCACGCACGCATACACACACAGACACACACACACACACACACACGCATGCATGCAGACACATACAAAACTAGGTAAATATGACTAAGCAAATACATCTACGAGAGACCACATATTTTACATGGATGGTGTTTACAATTGCATACATTTAGTCTCCAAGATTATGAACATCCAAATAAGGTGATCAGCACATGCACTTAATCTTAAGCAAATTATGCACTAACTAATGGCAGTGCATGCATCACATCAAATTAAAGAAGAAACATGCAGATCTTCATCTGTGGAGGAAAAGACAGTATATTACGAAATACAAAATCAAGAAATAGCTACCAATTACAAAGAAAAAAAAAGAAAAAAAATTATATATATATATATATATATATATATATATATATATATATATATATATATATATATATATATATGTGTGTGTGTGTGTGTGTGTATATGACATATATAATATATTTATAAATATATATATATATATATATATATATATATATATATATATATATATATATATATATATTCTGTGTCGGATGGGCAAACATTCTCAAGTGATAGATTCCAAAATTGTGAATGCATTCTATTTAAAAAATGATGTAACAAATAGTTATAATGAAATTGAGAAATTCAATGCATGATATTTGATAAAAAAAGAAAAGAAATTTGAGTTTATCATATATAACTAAGCTTAGTATCATGTATCATCAACTGTATGCTTCATAACTTAAATCTGGTCAGAAATAATGCAGCGATTTTTTTTTAACCATGAATACATAAAATAAAACAAAAATATTGAGTTTCTATGAAGCAGTTTTGAATGCACTTTTTATGCATTACAAACGCAATTGAAACTAAATTGACAAGCACAACACATACATAAGCTGCTGATGAGAATCATGTTAAGGTATATTTTTTTGCACTTAATTTTCATGTGTTTTCAAGCTTGATTAAATGCATGTTGAAAGTACTGCGTACGTTGGTACTGATTTGCATTTTCCAGTGAAAACAAATTCAACAACAATAGCAAGAATTACTTCCTAAAAAGGTCTCACCCTGCTAGGTGTGCTATCTACATCAGGGTGAGATCACTAAAGGAGCTACTTGGTGCTGCTACAATCTACACAAGGCAAAGATAAAATGCTGAGGCCATGTGAAAAGGCTGCTGGACAACACCAAAGACATGAACAAGACATACACTTAGCAGGAGTTGATCCCGGAAGTCTTATTGAGTTGAGGTTGAGGTTCAAATTGAGGAACGTAGGTCGAGCTGTAAAACCAATCTAGGTTAGTTCACCCCTTGCATCCTAACATGCTACTACCATTTTAGATATATTGGACTCTACTGGTTATTATGCCTAGTAAGTGTTAGAAAACCCACATCAATCAGTAGTTGTTATAAGCAAACCTAATTACTGAGAGCTGTTCCAACTGAAAACTTTTTTTTTTTTTTTTTTTTTTTTTTTTTAATCACCCGAGACATTTACCCAATTCTAAATCTTCCTGACATTATAATATAGCAACTAAAGGCTGAAGCAAATTTCATACCTGTAATCAAAGGTAAACCATGTGGTGTTATTACTTTGTGATGTATAGCCAAGGGACACTGTTGTAACTCTAGCGTACCGTACACACACCACTGCTACACACCCTTCACTCATCATTTAATAATCTTAAAACTAAGCTTTAGCTCACATTTAAAGTCAAAATTCTAACAAATTATTTTGTTAATCAAATATACAATTATGGGAATCAAATTCTAAGAAGCACTGTCCTTTCTATTTTCCATTATGAAGCCGATATATTTCTACAAGCTATGTGTGAGGTTCCTATCTGTCTAATATTAAAAGAGGAACTGGAGCATGAAATAACATGTTTCTGGGGTAATGGCAAAGAATTTGTGTTAAGAATATGAACTACTTGAAACAATGTTGATATACTCAAGTACCATCAATTTTAAAAACTATTTTATGAATATTATTATAATTTTCTTTACAGTATCACTTTCATTATGAAAGCAATGTTAAAACATGCTAAAATTCAATTCAATGAATATCTAAATTAATGCATAAATTACAAGGAGTGATGGTTTTGTAATCCATCTTTCCACTTCTATTACATAACATGAAGTACAAAAGTAAATTCCTGCAATAACAGAGCATGTTACTGCTTTTGCTGGGAGAATGAATGCTTGACATCAGTAACGAAAGAAATCTAATATTTCTATTAATGGTGGAAAATAGAAATGTTTCCATTAGTACCTCAAGATTCATCAAATTAAAAAATTTTGACCTAAAGTCAAACATATAAAAGCCTCAACAGGGAAAAAAAGCAAAATAGTCATAAGGATCAATAATCCATTGAGAGACACATAAGATGTGATGTATACACTGTACGTTGACAGTCATGTTGGCTTGACAAGGGAAGGTCGATGGTTACAAAGACCAAGTGCAATACACATCTGCACATGCATTGAACATAAATGTCTTTTATTTTCTAAATGAAGTAAATATGTATAAAACGTAATTGGCTTTGCTACACTCAAGGACAATGTGGAATATTAGGGGTGCAAATTTCAATATAAGAATCGTCTTAAATTTTGTTCAGCTCTTATGTTTTCTGACACCTGCTCCTTGAAATTCCCTCAATAGGGAGGCCACAGAAAAGTCTCCACTTGCTCCTATTTACACACTTCAGTCTTGTATAGTGTAATCCTCTCACTTTGTACTCCACGTTTTACAATTACTTTGACAACATTTTTTCTTCTTTTTTTCTATATCATAAACCGTTGGTGCCAGAAGCTTTTATGGAAGCACAGATGGAATTGCCTCTTGCCTGTTATTTGGTGTGGGTTTTAGATTTTTTTTTTTAATAAAATCTTTTTTTTTTTATATACCTACAGCCTTTTTAACCATGTACACTAACTATTTAATATAACTATTTAATACATTATCAGCAATTGTCTGTTGTCGACTTCTGAGATTGGTTTCTTTACTCCTACAATGTTTATTTCTTTGTTTAATTTTCTTTGATCTCAGAACTCAAAAGCACTTAAAATGTAGCACGTATCAAGTTGAACTTTTCTATTAATTTTAAAACACAAAATTGCACTTCCAATTTAATGGAAAACTTAATTTGTTTATCATGATTAAACATATTCATAACTGATCTTGTAGTTTTCAAATAAATTATATGATGCCATAAGTAAGCCAGTAGTACTACAATGAAACAGTAGTTTCTTTTAACAAAGCTTTTTGTTATGTCATCTATGCAACATTTTCTTTTTTTAGCATAGTATATGGTATGTGTTTTTTGCATTGGAAAATCTTTTACTAGAACTTTAGAATTGTTAATGTTAATGTTAATCACATCCTTAGTGTAACCATTCCATGAAACACAAGTATCTGTGTCATCTTGGCCAACATTTGGTACACTCCAATTGTCTCGGTCAATCTTGTATAGTAATAAAACTTGCATCAAATATATGACGATATATAATGAACACAAGAAACTCGAAATTACTCATAATTTTCAGCAATTAGCTGAGAAAAATAGTAAGAATCAAACTTTTGGATAACACCGTATAAGGCTGAATACATACTAAGGATACATTTCTGGGTATATATAGGTACTTTTACTTAACTAAAATATACGATTTTCTCAACATCAGATGTGATTCAGACTGTAAAAACTTATATTATTTATCGGAAAGCATAATATCTTTCTTCCTTTTCAAAATAAATATAATACTAAAAAAGCGTATTAAAAAAACTATTTCTTTGGTGAAACGTATCATGATAAGTTGGTGAAGTAAGCTCAAAGACCAAGAGCTTATGGAACCTCTTATAATACTCTCACAAAGAAACTAAATGAGAACAAAGAATAGATTGATTAAACAAGAGTTGTACACATATTAGCACTTAAGCCCATTAGAATATTATTTAATCAGCCAAAATGTTAAGCTTAATTATTTATAGAATAATTCACACATGCAGGAAACAATTATTGATGAAGAGCTAAATTTAATATATTGTTAATTAACCATATAAATAAACTTTTAAGCAAACTTTAAATCAATCTGTTAATTACATTTTATTGCGTTGGTCTCTAAAATTTCTGTTCAAAAGGAAAAGTGGCACACAAAGTCAGGCAGGTTTCTTTTCCTTCAAGATTGCGCAACACAGAATTGTAAGTCTGTGGGTGGAGATGATGAATCACTGACATGGAATAGCAAGGATGGGGTCATTGTAGTTCTACATCAAAGTGGAAGGAAGGAATAATTCAGCCAAAATATTGAACACCAATTTAGTCTTAAAATTTCATATATAAAATTCAAATTCAGTGAGTATAACCTCATAAGAATATCAACATTACAAATTACTTGAGCTTTTTATTTTCCTTTTTGCATATGAGTAGATGTTGTAATTCTTATGAAAATCACCTCTTTATGGAGAAATCACACGGTGTGTCAAATCAATGAAAGTTGAACTTTTCTTTTCAATCCTTCACTTAAAGTAACAGCTATTTGCTAAATGCATTCAAAAGTCTTACGCAAAATTGAAATTTTTTTCAAGTGATTTCCAAAAAATTTTTTTTTATGCTTTTTCACAAAATGAGAATGAATGATGTGCTTCTGACTTAAGTAGTAATAATTCATCTAGATCTAAGATGTGATGAAACCTTAGTCTTGAAACCTCTCCCTCATAGACTGCCATATGAACATGGTTCATTTTCATATATAATATCGCCTGTTGTATTTCAGGATCTAGTATAACCAATTGGAAGTGGCATCCATCTAACTTTCTGACTAGGGTCAAGATTAAAGATTTGTTTTGTAAAACTATGAAGGGGTTTTGCACATTTTCGAACTATGGTCAAGATAAAGAACTTGTTTTCTAAAATTGTTATGCCATTTCCCAGAACTCTTCCCTTTCTTTTAAGAACAAAAATCATCGCACAAGTAAAAATACCCGTTTCAAAGTTGTAGCTTTGAGGTAAGAGGCTTTACAGTCTTCCAGTTACTGCAGAATTAAAGTACACCAAAAGTTTATAATATTTTTATAAATTCAGGTAAGAATATGGTCATGAAGGATTTGGTATTCAAATCTTTCCAAATTATTGGCAGATATGTTCAATCTATCTATATGAAATTCAAGTGATATATTTCTGGCTTACATATAGGCACAGCTAATTGTTGTAATTCATCATAAGAATCAAAATAGTTTGTTTAATCACAGGAAATCTGATCTTTATTTGCCGTCTCATAAATATTTATCATTTCCATAAATATGTGGAATTTTTATGAAGCCATAGACTAAATCAACACTTTCCAGTTGTAAAGCACAAATTATTTACACTAATGAAATGCATCTTATTACTTTCCATTACAACACTTCTTTTCTAAATGCTGTAAGCGATTTATAAATAAAATAAATAAACTTAGATACAACAGTAAAGATTGGTACTGTCCAACTTTCATTGACTGACATTCAACACAAGGTTTTGCGGTAGCCAAACAATGGGCAATGGGACATCTGTGGACCAAGCTAGTGGGTGCATGGGGAACAGTTTGTGATGTCAAAACTTATAAAAGCCATACCATTTTTGAGCCCTTGAAAGCGCAAAGTGTAAAAAAATAAATACATTTTCAGTATATTACCTTTGGCTGCTTGATTCCTTTCAGAATCAGGAGAGCACATGAAGATTTTCTGCATTATTTAGATTAAAAATATAAAATGACAGAAAAACTAGATTCCTGGAAACTAAAAAGACAAAAGCAAAAAGCCACCACAAGCAATTATTAGCCCAAGAACACACTATCCCACAATGTTAATCAGAAAAACTGTACATCAGTGAAAAACTGTCTGTGACTAAATATCTCTGGCAGAAAATGCCAAAATAATATAGATTTATGGGTACTCACACAAGCCAAATGGCCTCTCACTGGGGCCTGGCAGAGAATACCGGTGCTTGCTCTTGTCGATGTTATTCTGTGACGGTGTGGACAGCTGAGCGTTGAGGTCCATCACACTGCCTGATCTGGTCACTCCATCAAGGCCAGTCTCAAGACTGCCAAACAGCTGCAAATTTTAAAAGAATGTTAAATTTATGCAAGGAAAATCTCAACCAACCAATCCTTTCCATCAAGTCCTATTATAGCATCTATAACTAGTTAGTTGATATCAGAGGAGCAGCACTGAAGTGAATATCTAGTGCACTATAAGGGCATAATAATTCATAGGAAAACTGGATAAGTATAAAGGCTAGTTATTACATAAATCATTCTTATTAGTTACTTTTTTCAACATCCAAAAATTCATAAGAAACTGCACAAAATATGTTTTGCATATTTACCAAACTATTGCAGTTACTAAAAGCCACTAGTAATGATGAGAATTTTTACTTACTGGAATTTCACATGACTTCAAAAATCCAACAGAAATTCTTGCATCAGAGAAGTAATATTTACTTTGTTTAGCAAAGCATTACATAATGTGCCAAAGATGCACTGTACTTGAAGCTCTGGCAGGCACAAACTGAACAGCCATTACCAAAGCATCCTACCAGACCAGCCAGCAAAGTTTCATACTTGCACCACTGTGTGGCCTCAATACACTACTGGTTGTCCGAAGGACTATCTTTATGTTACACATTACTTGGGAACACAAACAACTACCATTATTTCTTAGGCTACATTTTACTAAAGGAGTTACTAAGTTACTTTTCTTTAGCCTAAATGTAAGCTAGTGTACATAAAAAAAACCAGTGTTGGAAGTTTTTCTCCCCAAACATTTGATGCGTCACATATCTGTGAAACTACAAACCCTTGCCGTGCAGTTCTTTATAATGATCTGAAAATACCTTTTCTATTCTGTATTATGCCATCTTTCATTTTTCCATTTAATATAAAAACACAAGAAATAACAAGTCCATCAGAATTATTTTTTCCCTCCGTTCATGGTTTGAGTCACTTAGAAAAAAAGTTTCATGCAGCCTCAGAATCTAATAAAAAAAAAAAAACTGGTTACTTTAAATAGCTACTTCCTTTTTCTCTCCTGTAAACTACACTTTTTCTATTCAATTTTTCATAGCATTGACATTACTTTCATTGACATTGAGTGTCATGTCGTTGTGTCAAAATTATATGCAATTCTGCTTAATTACTAACATATAATGTATGACTATGTCCAATATCTCAATTTCACTTAATTAACATGAAAAATGCATACAGTTGCTTGTGTGTGTGTGTGTGTGTGTGTGTGTGTGTGTGTGTGTGTGTGTGTGTGTGTGTGTGTGTGTGTGTGTGTGTGTGTGTGTGTGTGTGTGTGTATTATTCACTATGGTCTGCACTTGTGATCATCCACCATTACCCTCCCTGAAAGAGCTCAGACCTCATAGAGACAGAGCTATGGATAAGATTGATACCTCTCACACATCACACACTCATTCCCTTGCTCAAGGGGGACAGTTTAACCACTCCCTATGAGTGAAAAATCCTTAGCGATCTGAGCCGGTTGTCAGGCGGGTATATTAACCACTGATTTATTACACACGCATTTTCACCATTACTGAGAAATATACTATTGCCACCTCCCTTTCACCTAATCCAACAATTTTGGCAGAATGTTTTCTAACAGTGCACAAAAAGAAGCAAGTATGACAGTCATGAAACCAAAGAAAAGTGACAAGATAGCACAGAGGACAGAGCTTTGACAGAGGAATCAGACATTGTACTGTAACAATCCACACACTGATACTAAATTGAAGGTATTCATCATATTAAAAGGAAACATTAATCAGACTTTGGTGATTTATTTCAACACCCATGAAAAAGTTTTCTGCCACTTATTTGACAACTTTTACTTTTAATCTTATAAGGATGTAGTAGGAAGGTGGAAAGTATTTATAAAACCATCATGACCATTTCAAACTAGCTTATGTGAAATAGTTTATGCATTTTCTTTCAATATTTGCATATTACTACTTAATTATTTGGTTTATCATGTGCAAGACTTAGTATAAGTTCCTTATAATAAGATATGTTCAGTTCTGGATGAAGGAATCCATACCATTCAACAGCGTGACAACATTCAGTTAATGAGTTAAAACTTTCGTTAATTACTTATTTAAATTTATGAAGCATAAGAAATTTGGTCAAAATTATCAACAAACAAATGACAGTATAAAATCTATTATGGAACCTGATCGATTCAGTACATACTAATTTACATTTTAAGTTCAATGACTTTGTAGTGATGAATTAAGAACAAAAAAATTTGGCAAACAAAAATGCAACTTTTCATGAATATAAATAAATATAGATTTTTAAATATTCAATTTTACTACAGTATTATAATAAGTTCACACCTTACGAAACTTGTGCATATTTAATGCATATTTGCTTCAATTATGTGGCACAAATAAAATAAAAAATTTAACCCATATTTAGATGCGTAACCTCACTCTCCAAGCTATGATCTACAATTGTTTTTCAAGGTTTCTTAACATTACTTTGACACAACACTGCGTCTTGCTGTCATCGTGATGCACAGCTTACTATCTACTATGCTAGCAGGTCACTGTGAGAAAAATACTTAATGGAACGGATTCATTCAATTCAAATGATTGTTCATTGATTTACACTTATGAAACATCCTGCATATTTATATGAATGAGTTAAATGTTTTTGTTAAGAAAAAATTAGTTAAAATGCCATGCATTTAATTTGGTTTGTCATTTAGCCCAACAAAAAGATTACCTTCTTGTGTGTGTTTTTGTTAACCAAGTGGAATTTATTCAGTTGTATTACTGTATACAGAAACTACGAAGTTTATATTGGTCTGTCTTCGTGTGTGTGTGTGTGTGTGTGTGTGTGTGTGTGTGTGTGTGTGTGTGTGTGTGTGTGTGTGTGTGTGTGTGTGTGTGTGTGTGTGTGTGTGTGTGTGTGTGTGTGTGTGTGTGTGTGTGTGTGTGTGTGCGTGTGTGCGTGTGTGCGTGCGTGTGTGCGTGTGTGTGTGTGTGCACACGCACGACACAATTACCAATATAAGGTAGCATGTGTGGTTTACTTATACCTAATAATATTATGGATAGACTTGTATTCCCATGTTCTATGTAACACAAGGACAGCCCAACTGTCACTGGTTGATCATGCTTAAAGCATATATAGTGGCTTATGCTTACTCAATATTTTCTTCAGCTTCTAAGTTTTCAAATTAACATCAAATTTAACATTGTAATTTTAATATGCTACCCAGGCATTGTAAAAAAATAGCCATTTACACATAATCCATTCACCATGCAATAAGGATTTCAAAATTATACATTAAACCATGCATGTGCAAGCTTCTAAAATTTAAAATATTACAAATCCTACCCTAAAATATCTTGTATGTAAATATTTCACAATAAATGTGTCTATGTAACAGATATTATTACTCGTATTATAAACCAATTTTTCTATACATTGACTAGATTACGAACTCTATACTCATGTAATACAAGTAACTACATTAACCATTAAACAAAGTCAACTTACAACAGTAACTATTTTTTTTTTATGCTTGGGCTGTAATCTAGTGCACAAATGTGCCTAATCATGAATAAAATCCACACACTAATTATCTAATCTATTAGTAAAAAATATTTCAACTATGGACAGTAATTGTTCAAAATACTGTACTTGCAACTTCCAATTACATTTTAAGAATGGTACACCTGTGCAACATGGGAACAGGACTTGCTTCAAGGACTCTTTGTTTTCCACGCAGTATTAACTCACACACTTAAAGGCTCCATTCATGTCTGGTCTTTTTGTTATACATCATAATTGCAAATGCAAAATGTAAAGCATAGTAATAATTATATAAAATCACAGCGTTATGAACATATAGCATTAGCTTATCGATGTTTGGTTTACAGACTCGTGTAGGCTCATGTAGGTTCCTCAATTCAGACTTTGATGAATAGACTATAGTATATCCATGTAACTAACTTTTATTGATATGTAACTGTATGAATACCTACACGAAAACTTTTTTTTCAAACCTAACATCCTGGTATTTGAATATCATAACTTTAATTACTGATCCTTGTGCCAGACACCCGAGGCCATATGGCGCTTCATTTTAGTGAAGGTGTTGAAAAACATATGGAAATATTTTGCAGTTATTCATTGATTAGAGTATAGTCTTTCTAGAAACTGAAGAGCCCAAAACATGTATAAGTAATAAAGATTTCAAATCCTTAAGGCAACGTGCTATCATTAAACAGTTTGTGGTAGGTAATGAGAATCATGTATAATTGTTACCAGGTTCTGTAACATACATTCATATCAGCACTGCAAATCAATGGCATATTGTTGCTTTGTGCCAAACATATAAAAATGTAAGCCAAGTTAACCTCTTAATCCAAAGCAACTTGCAGGCAATGAAACATGATACACAGTTTTTCATGCTCCAGTAAGCAAGTACCATCAAGTTCCCATATTGCCAAGTGAACCTGAAATTTCCTGAAGTGTTGTTTGCAGTGGTTGTGAGGAGTAGACTGTGTCATGATACAGGGGTGTGGGAGGCAAGGTTATCACTTAGTGTGTGCGAGATACAAACCAATTTTCTTTTTACAGACTTCAATTCAACAAGAGGTACTAATACCTTTAATTTCACTTATGTGCATATTAATTCATTATTTAATCACAGATCTTAAAAGTATAATGATAATAGAAGCACACTATGTGAAAATCTTGTATGGAAGCGTCTTGTTTGATGACTAGATAAGGTGTTGTATTGTATTGGTGGGGCAAAGGGAGTGACTACACTAAAGGAAACTATGCAAGTCCGCACATTTCTTTAAATATTCAAAGTTTTATCTATTACGGACATGTTTTATACTCTTCCCTCCGATAAAATCAACAATCCTCATTTACTGACTAACTAAGGCCTTGCAGAGTATAAAATGTGATTTGAAAAGGTGTGCAGACTTGCATAGTTACTTGGATGCAAGTCAAAACTGGGTTTCTCACGCTACCTCTAGGTTAGTCCTCAAGCGTTTCTGGAGCTGCAAGATCAAACCCTACTCTCGTCATTTTGTTGACTTTAGGTTAGTGGGCTTAAGGATTAATACAACCATAAATTACTACAGTTTGGACCCTACATATCTGCATTCATTTTTAACTGAATTTCATAGTAGATATCTCAGCCATAATTATAAGTGGTAAACTAAAGGCCTATAATCAATCAATCTAAAACAGGTATAAGAGTATGTCACAAATTATTTACTGAGATACTATCTACATACAAAATATTGTTTTCAGTATGTTCAGATTATTTTCATTACTTGTAGGAAATTTTATTTGTGGTTACTGATGGTGCAAAACTTTATTTTATTGATATATTTATGTAACCATCATCAACAAAGTTAATTATGCACACAACGAGACATCGATAATCTAGCTTCATAGATGTTTACTTCATCAAACATGCTAACGACTGTCCTGTATTTAAATATAGTTCAGTTGTAAAATCAATTCGTCTTTTAATGAGCATTGGAAGCATAAAATTTGCAATTTGTACACTGCTGTAGCACTGCTGGAAACTTTCTTAATGTTGCCATGAACAAAACGGTCCTACACAGCCAGCTACAACAACTCCAAGGAGTGTCAACACTGTGGCAGCTTAAAGGATGTGTGAGGTGTGGAAGTGGGTTGCAACATGAGTTCATCTGATGATGACACTCCTAATGATGAACACCTCTCTGTTAATGCAACACTAATAACCCCACTAAAGCCACCGTCACCAATTGTCATGTGAGGTGGTTATTAGTATGTAAATTATGCCACACAGTGACGCTGATAATGACAACCGCAACCAATTAATGCTCTTCACATTCAATGACTAATGTACAGAATAAATTATAATATTTAATGATGATGATGATGATGATGATGAGAATGAGAATGACAATAACAAAAATATAATAATATTAATAATAATAATAATGAAATTAATATAAAACTCTGAAATATGAATTCGATCAGGAGAGGTCGAAGTATATGTGGAAGAAGATTATCGATGCTCAATTGTATGCAAAAAGCTCATATAAAATCTTAACTCTTTTTAGAAAACATCTATCTAAGGCATTTTTCAATGTTATTTTCAAGTTCTCGATGTGTGCTTCATATTTACAAACCATATGTACAAGATGTTCATAGTAGATATCAATAAGTAAGTGCAGAAGATAGATATCTAATATTTGCATCTGTGAAGAGGTGCAATGAAGTATTAACGAGACCACAGTTGCACACTCCCACAGGGAAGTGTACACAAAGCTAGGAAGAGACTTGATAGACTATGTGCGCATATGGAAAAAAAAAATTAAAACAAACCATTAGACCGCTAGGCTGCATAATCAATAACAGACAATGAAGTAAAACACCAAAATCAAACAAATGGTACGGAACACTTGTAAAAAGTATGATTACATAATGTGTGCAGCAAAATAATGGCCATGGAAAAAAATAAATGTGCCAAGTCAGGGCTGGCAGGGAAAATAAAAACAAAAAAAAATGTAGCACTTTGAGAGAGTGGAAAAAGAACATACTCCCTCTTCCTGCCGTCCCCGGGGAGTTGGTGCAGCCTTAGCTAATCCTGTCTCTCTATCACAACCAACTTCCTGAAATATTGCCACTTTCTTCACTCCAACTACAGTGAAGGTTAAAAAAAAAAATACTATAAAGGAGTAGATACACACATACATTAAAGGGGGGGGGGGGACAGCCAGATATAATCTTTTGAATATGTATGAGTTATCTAACCTTCACAAATGATGTGCAATAATATAATCCATGAGTATGTACCTATGCACTGCCTCATTAGTACTTAAGATTAATTTGCCACACTGATATCTTTGCTAATGAGCCACCAGTGCTGGTCAGTAACAAAGTTCCTACAGCACTGCCATGATGTTTGACACTTTAGTGACTAACAGCATCACATCCCGTTTATTGATTCCACATTCCCACCAGAGTGATAAGAATCAACATATTTGCTTTCCTAAACAGCACACTGCAGAGATAACTAAGAGAACTGAATGATATTGCTTTAGATCCATGCAAGTCATAAGAGATGCAAGGTTGCATTTACATCATTAGTGGATAAACCAATGGTGTCTCAGGACATTCTTAAACTTGCTGTGGTTTTATTCATACCTAATCATGACCACAACTAGAAATGACTTGTTTTTACTTTGCCAAGAATACTGCCTTTGAAAATTGACTCATGAAAAATTTTAATATTTTAAGAATACTTATGCCAGTACAAACCCTTGGTTATAGCTTTCATAGAATGAAGTTGTTGAACACTATTCTGTCTTAAATTTTGAGAATATGCATCAATTGGAGTTCAAGAGTCTATACTTTTTCATTAGCTCTTTCCTCAACACCAATAACTGTATAATGGCTGCTATATAATGCTGCTATCTAGGTATTGAGAGATTAAAGCTCAATTCTTAACTCAAATAACAAAAACTTCAGAATAAAACCGGCCCAAGAACGCTGAAAGCTTCGTGTCAGAAACAGAACTAGAATTTCTCCAAAAGTATATCAAAATAGATAATATTTTCAAAACATACAAAACATATCACAACAAAGAAAACAATGTTTATTTCTTCATAAAACTAAGAACCCAACTTGTTCTCTGATAAAGCTTTACTGCCACAAGTGATTGACTGGCAAGTGAATCCTATGTAGCAATGCAAGCGAGTATTGACATTGTAATTCAGAACAGAACACCTGCAATTTAAAATTATCAAAATTTGTTGAGATATGAAGTAATATATGGTAAAATAAAGTCCGTAATAAGCATGCATTACTTAGTAGACTACAAAAGAACAACTCAATGTGGTGATATAACTTACCCATTAATGATGATTGTATTTCTATGATATGCAAATATACTAAACAAAAGGTTACTTGAGGCATAATTCTTAAATTTTAATAGTAAAAATAAGCTTATCTTCTAAACGTAATAAAATTTGCTTCTAAAATGGTGTAAGCAAAAATGATCTAAAAGCTGCAAACACCGCTATCGTTAACCCTGAAGCAGTATTAATGTCACTAAGACAATGAAACACCTGTGCCCATCTGTGTGGCCATTTAGGGATAATGCATTATGATGTATCACTGTGCTTTCAACCCATGGCAATGCTTGCAGGTGCAAGATAACATCACAGACATACATGAAGAGCATCTTTGCAAAACACAGGAAATTTATATAAGCAACAAATAAATAAATGCAAAAATGCTTCTTCACAAAAACCTATCATCAACTGTATGTCCAACTCCAATTTATTAAATTCAAGTTTTACTTTAGAGAAGGACTCAAATCCAGCAAATGCAATATCACAGATGTAGGAGATAGAGGGACATGAAATAATCTAGTATTCAGAAGCCATATCAAAGTGTTGCTCTTGGTAACTGAAGATATTTAGACATACTGCTGAACTTCCATGTTCAGCAGTACGTCTAAATATCATTTCTCACTTGATATGAATCACAAATATTATACATCCATTTCATCCTATACATCATGTGACTGATATTTTTTTCTGAAACCTTCTGAATCGTAAATAAATATCCATATCACAATACCATGAATTGGCTAAAGGTTGAAATCAGTTATAAACTAACATGAATATCTAGCTGTCAACAAAATATGTTTCCCCAATCTCACTCCTATAAATCATAAGGATGAGAACGAAAATGCACAAGGAACATTAAAAAAAAATCATGACGAACCATGATTTTTTTTAATATGCCATAAAACATTGAATATACATACTATCATACTTCCAACTCATACATTACACATAACTACATTAAAATTACTGTAGCTTGACCTAAAATTAACTGCAAATTGTATCATCCAAGATTCAAGTGAAAGCTAATACAATGAAACCTTGATGAGTCAGCACTCACCGAGTCACTATATATTTGGCGGAACAGCTATTTTCTTGAAACTTTCAAAATATAATTATGAATTTTCCAACTCCAATAAAAATATCCATTACAGAGTTGAAAGATGCAGTGCTTAGCTTTTGTCTCATATCATGGCATTCTTGGATCTATCAATCTTTGCATGCAAGGCTGACATGTGTTACTTGGATCAAATTAGTAATAGCTGTATATGTATATATATATAATGTTCAATGGTAATTGGGACAGGATGAGACTGAATTATCAAGGTTTTTTTTTTTTTGTAATATAATTAACTATGAATAGCTTTAGTACTACTGCTTAATAAAATAGTTATGATCTTTATCATTATGGTATCCACTCTTCTATTGTATATAAGGGAGAAACTAGGGTTTTTGCACCTACGTAAAAATAAAACTATTACTAGATTTCCAGTTGTTTTGGTCATTTGTTTATGTAAAAGAACATAGGATTCCATAGTTGTTGGATGAATAGTACTTACATGAGAAAAGTTCGGGACGGATGCAGTCTTCCTCATGAGGGGACGGCCAGCTGACTGGAGCAACTCTTTCACGGCAACATTCTGACGCAATCTATCAAGCATCAAGATGGACTCCACTGATGTAACACCTTTGGTATATTTTTCTGTGAAGAAAAAATGTAAAAAAATATCAATTTCATCTTTTCAGTAGAAAGTAATAAATACATTTCGAAGCTTGTAGTGTTTTCCCAAACAAGATCCACGAGATCAAGGACACACAGCTTGACCTATGGGTGTATTGACACTCAGAATCGCCTGAAAGCTTTGAGAGGGAAAGGGGGAGGTATGTTCGACCACTTCCTTGTGGAGGCGAAGCTGAAGGTAGGTATGAGGTGGGTAAATACTACACAAGTGGGAGAAGCAAACAGTTCTGAAAGTAAGTGATTAAAAAAAAAATGGTAATAAAAGTTTCACAAATATAAGGAAAACTTACCTATGTATGTTTCTCCATCTTCTGCATGAGAATCATCAGCATTTGCTGCCATTTGAGCAAGGGACTCTCGTTCTTCTAACTCTTCACTTGCCTGCAATTCATAAGCATTATGTACTTTGTGCAGCAATTATTAAAATTTGTTGTTTGGAGTTACCTTGTCCAATGCCAGAGATATGAAGGAAAATTTACTTTTTTATACATTCTTAGAGATTCAAAGTATTCTTAAAATACACATAACTAGATCTTGAAGCAAAAAAGTGTTTCAACAAAGGCTTACCTTAGGAATATTTGACACAACTTCATACATAATTCCTGTCTCATACAAGGTGTTCACTGAACCAATTATTGATTTTACAAATTTGCTTGTTAATGACTGTTTCTTATATATATTGACAGCAAGTCGTTTCCTCAGAACAAGGTCCATTGCTGCCGGATGAGATAATCTGACCACAGCTTTCACAATGAGGTAGACTCTCTCATCACCTAGAAATAAATAGAAAGCATTATTTAAAACAAAGGGAAGTGACAGTTTCTGGGACCTACAAAATATTAACTGACAAAACAAAGGCTAGTGGAACAGAAAAGCATTAATTACTGTCCATCATCGTGATTGTTTAATAATCTATAATTTTGTAGCAATATATACATGTACAAGACCAACTCTTTGTTCCTACTTGGAGTGAGCCTATTGAGGTACATGTTGTCGTGGATGGAGGAGTCCCAGGAAGCCACTGCACAAACGTCCTTCTCGTAACACTTTACAATGGGTAACTGGAAGAACTTATTGCAGTTTTCCTTGGGTATTATTGCATTACTTCCAGCCAACGTGAAACTATCACCACCATAGCCTTGCGTTGAGAAGTCATCAGCTGAAAATGTGCATGAATTAAATAATCTTCTGAATATATTAGCATGAAGGTATTCTTTACAATAAACCATTTAATTTCCAGCACATTAACCAACATTAGTCACTTGATAAAAAAAATATTTGTATTTTTACCATTCACTGGACGAGCTACCATCATATAACTAAGATTGACCCATGAACACATGAAACCTGCCTATCAAAATGATGTTTATAAAATCAATATTCAGTAGAGATAAAAAAAAAAAAGGAACTTTCTATCCATATCCCTTTCTGATTTCTCACCATTGAGATCTAGAAAGAGAACTGGAACATGCACTTCCATCCCCGCTGGAGGATCCCAGTCCGCCGGTGCTCCAGGAATACTGGATCCGGCAGCAGGTACCAGCACGGCATTCCGCTCCTCTGTAAGGCTAACCCACTGGTCCACCAACGACTGTTCACGTTCTGTATCACACTCATTCTTGTCTCCCTTGTTTATAATTTTCTGAATCTGTAAATATTGCAAAGCTCTTTGTTTAACTGTCCACAACAAACAAGTATCAACATGAACTCAACAAATTGTTTCATGAATAGGGAATGTCATGGGTCTTCAAGGAGATAATAACTTTAGGGGTAATAATTTTCCTCAAAAATCATAATACTGACAATTTTCACAATACCTAACATTTATCCATGCTTCATCACCCTCCAACTTTGTGAATTTATGGTCATCATTATCAGCAATGTCAAAACAATCGAGTAACATAAGAGTTAACATATGAATAGACTCTAACCTTCATATAATGATATACAATAAAAAAAGTCCTAGTATCCTGAGGTGTGGTATGTAAAAATTTTTTTAAAAATCCATCAAAGAAAGTTCCTGACACAAAAGTCTATGGCATTGACAATACATTTCACCACTCAACCAGAGGCTTACTGGACCACATTTTTACCCAAATTGGACTATATGGGAGGTTTTATGGAGAAAAAGAAAAAAAAAAATAATTCCCCTGAGCTATGCAGTCAATAGACCATGTAGTTATGTTAGGGTCAACATGAGAGTTACCCGTCTCACCAAGAAGTTGCCGTGAGCCAGGATCGAATTTGCAACTGAAAGGCCACGAGCCGAGCACTGCACAACTAAGCTACCCGGGCCCCCAAGGGAGATTTTATTGTTACTATCATTGCTTTCTCCTCCAAACAAGCTGATTCATAACAATAAATTATAAAAATTAAAAGATCCCCAGCACTGAGGTGATGCAAGGATGAAAAATGTTCTGCACCAAACAGGTTATGAGGACCTTTGATCAATACATAACATCACTACCCACTGCCTTCCAGTTCTAACCTGCTGATCCAAATACATTCTTCTTCTCTTCAATGCATCGCTCCACTTCTCCCGCAGGACATTGAGGTCTTCTTCTGTATAAGAATCCAGCTGCCTCTGACACCTCAAACGTCCACACACTGATCCAATACTGATGTTAGTAATGGCCTGCAAAGTAAATATTAAACATAACCTCTTCATACTGGTACATCCGAAATCTAACTATTATGACTTGAATGAATCTATAAAAATCAAATTTAATAAATTTCTAGTCAAAATAGAAATAGGTTACAAGTCCTCAGCTTACTCCCAAACCTATTTTGTGCTAGGTGAACAGGGACCTATGTTTCAGTACATAGTCCAAAATAATGTCCTTGATAACAATGGACACAAAAATCTCTTCCATGATATTATTTATATGACTGAAATTTATTCACATTCACTATCACATCCTTAGTTGCATATTTTCATAATACAGGAGATTAAAGGGGCAGATTTTCAAATAACCTATTTGCATGGCAGCACTCAAAGAATAAACTACTACTTACTTCACAGATGAGTGGCAGAGTTCCTGAATTAGACACAGGCTTCACCCGGCACACAATCCTTCTCTGCTGTCCTTGTCGCAGCTGATAAACACCTCCTGTTAACACATCCTTCTGGGGAGACACTTCAACAGACACATAGTCTCCACATTCTCCTAACTCTTGGATCTCCACCCATATCTCTATCTTCCGGGTCAACTCGCTCCATCTGGTAGGAAGCAAAATAAACACTGCTTACTGGTAAGGTTTAAAAGCATAAATTCTTACCAAACAAAGTTAACTTAAGAAAAACATTTATATTCAATCAATTCCCTTTATGCAATATGCCTTCATCCACATATACACATACAAACAACTTTCCTATTCCTATATCTGTTTTCATCATTGTGAGGAACTGCACCTGCCTCGTCTTCCCCTAATTAGTGGTTGAACTACCACTCTCGTCTGCTGGCGCTTGTTCACCGGCTTCCCCGCCACTACCCCACCCCCTTGACCAGGGGTAGGGGGGTAGTCTAACCGAGCCAAGCTCCATGCCACCGGCTTGGAGAAGGACAGAACGCCTCAGCTCTCACACCTGACAACACCTCACCACCTGCTGCTGGTTCTCAACATTCCGAAGGCATTTCTGGAGACTTGGGCTCCCTTCCAGTGTGCCCTTCAACTGTACCTACACCATTCGACCCTTCCTGCTGTCTGAGGAGCAATCTACGTTGCCGAGTGTTGCTGTCACGCATCTCACCCTCCAGACAGCTGTACAGGGAGTTATTTGGGTGTCATACCCCTGCTCTGGTAATTGTTTACGAGCAGTTCGTCGTTGGTGATTTATTTTGGTTTCTAGCCTATTGTTTGCTATTTGTGTGTGTGTAAATATATTCGGGGTATCATACTCCATGATTTTTCTTCCCCACAACTCTATAAAAAGATAATATTAATTGGTAGTCACCTCGGCCCTGACATATTGGCGACCTCGCCAGGATAAGAACTACCAATTATTTATTATCTTTTTACAGATTGTGGGTTGTTATCTGTAAGTTGCTGCTGCGCGCCATTGCTGCCTGAGGCCTGGGAGTAATGTTATGAGTGTTTTGATTGCCGTCAAACTCTTGCTTTTGCCAGATTTTTGCACGTGAGGTGTTGTCCAATTTTTTGTTTTTGTATTGTGTTCTCTGTGTGGTCTTCTCCATGTCTTCCTTTCAAGAACTGAAGGAGCAGGGTGAAACCCTCGGTCTGCAGGGCAAGGAAATTGGCCAGTGGATCCTTGAACAACAGAAAAACGAAAGGGAAGAAAGACAAGCTGAGAGAGAAGAAAGACAAAGACAAGCTATGAAGGAACGAGAAGAACAAGAAGCTGAAAGAGAAGAAAAACAAACGGAAAGAGAAAGAGAAGAAAGACAAGCTGAGAGAGAAAGAGAAAGAGAAGAAAGACAAGCTGAGAGGGAGAAAGAGATCAAGCTGGCAGAAATTGCAGCTAAAGGTAAGCCCTCAGTCCTACCATCACCTGATCCTGTTTCCAGACCTAGTCTACCACCATATAAGGATGAAGAGGACATTGCCACCTATTTAACTAGGTTTGAGCGTGTGGCCGAGATGCTGGTTTTACCCAGAGATACCTTTGCCGTTCGTCTGGGTTGCCTCCTTACTGGTAAAGCTGCCGAACTATACACGTCCCTTCCGTCATCCACCACTGAGGATTACGAGTTACTGAAGCAAGCCTTGTTAACAGGCTTCAGTAAAACTCCAGATGGCTACCGGGTGGATTTCAGGTCAAACAAGATTAGAGTAGGACAGAACTACCATCAGTTCGTTACCCAGTTATCGAGGATGTTTGATTCTTGGGTTGAGTCTTCCTGATTTAAAAGAGTTTATCATCTTTGACCAATTTTTGTCCTCCTTATCAGCAGAAATACGCCTATTCATCAAGGAAAGAAGGCCTACCAAGCTGAAGGACGCAATACAACTAGCGGATGACTGGGCATTCGCCCACAACGCCTATCCTAAGGTCTCTTCCAACAACAACGCTAAGAAAATCTCCCCTCGACTTGCTACTCCACTCCAGCCTCTACCTTCTCCTGGGAGTCAGACTCCCTCAACCGTGACTTGTCACAATTGTGGGGAAGCAGGACATATACGACCACGCTGTCCCAGGAATCCTCGAGCATTCAAGGATGGAACTACTACCACGCCCCCCTATAAGGTTGGATTTTGTTTAGAGGACCATAAAGTGCCTAACTTCTCAGTTACGGGGACTATTAATGGGTCATGGTCTTCCTCTATAATTAGGGATACTGGATGCTCTGGAGTTGTAATTTCTGAGGAAGCCTTGCCAGACATTGACCCATCACTCTGCCCCAAAGTACAAGTTGCTGACGATTTGGGACGCATCGACAAATTTCCTGTCGTTAAGTGTTACTTACGGTGCCCATTTTACACGGGTTGGACAGATGCTGTAAGGGCCCCAATTAAATTTGCTAGTGCTCTAGTTGGGAATATTCCCGGAGTACAAGATCCTGATAGTCCTGATTCTCTACTCAGTAATGACAACCATCTTCTCCATAGTGACCATGACCAAGCCACCACTGACGTTTCTTCCCTACAAGATCCTCTGTTGCCTCCTGATGACTCGCCTTCGCCCGGAACTTCCCTCTCCTCTCAAGAAAAGGACAACCATCCTTCTGGATGTCAGCATCTACCACCAGTTGAGTCCTCAACTACTCAAGTGTGTGCTGTGGAGAACAGAGCCGGTCGATCTAAACGGGTCCACCCTCTAGTTCTGCCTAAGCTCCATCCTTTGACTGTAACCCCTGATGAGTTTCGTCAACTTCAGGAATCCTGTCCTTCCTTGACGGGTTTACAATCAAAGGCTACCACTCAAGAAGTTGAGAAAGCACGGGATGGTGCCACATACCAGTTCATACATGAGGAAGGCCTCCTGTACCGAAAATGTCTCTCCTCGGATCACCTTCAAAGAGGTAAATGGTTTATCCTTGGTTGTTCCCAGCGATTGCCGTCCTGTCATCCTACGTGTTGCTCACGAAGGTCCTTTGGCTGGACATTTCTCCCACCGGAAGACCCAGATGAAGGTCTTGCAAGACTTTTATTGGCCAGGGATGTGTGCAGACATCCGGGATTACTGCCGTTCCTGCGACAAGTGTCAACGTATGTCGGCTAAGGGTAGGGTACGTCCAGTACCTCTTCAACCGTTACCTGTCATAACTGAACCCTTCTCCAGAGTTGCCATTGACTTGGTAGGTCCCTTGTCTCCACCATCTTCTGAAGGACACCGTTACATCGTCACTCTAATTGATTTCTCCACTGGGTTTCCAGAAGCCATGCCTCTTAAAGATATTGACACCATATCTGTATCTGAAGCTCTGCTAACCATCTTCGCCAGAGTGGGAATCCCCAGGGAAATACTTTCCGACCGTGGGACTCAATTTACTTCCCAGCTTATGGCAGAGCTACACAAACTACTGGGAGTAAAACCCATCTTCACCACGCCTTTCCACCCCAGCGGAAACGGGCGAGTTGAGCGGCTGCACGGTACCCTGAAGTCTGCCCTTCGGAAGCTGTGCTCTGATAAGCCCAAGGAGTGGCATCGATATTTAATCCCTACTTTGTTTGCCCTCAGAGAGATCCCTAACGACTGGACTGGATTCTCTCCATTTGAACTCCTCTATGGCAGGTCAGTGCGGGGTCCCCTCTCGGTGCTCCGTGACCTTTGGGAAAACCGTAGGATCCCAGAAGATGAGAGATCAACCTTCCGTTACGTCATCGAGCTACGGGAGAAACTGACCGAATGCGCCCAGCTTGCTGCCAAACACGCGGATGTGAGTATCGCCCGGTATAAGTCTTACTTTGACGTAAGATCTCAAGACCGTCAATTCCAGCCAGGCGATGAGGTATTATTACTACTGCCTAGTGACTCCAGCAAGTTGTTGGTTGCTTGGAGTGGCCCTCACAAAGTTTTGGAAAAACGGGGTAAGGTGGACTACTTGATCGAGATGCCAAGAGGACCTAAACTTTACCACGCCAATATCCTCAAGAAGTATCACCGGCGGGCCCAAGTTAACCAGCTACAAGTCCTCGACGAGATTTCACCTTTAAGCGAGCCCGAGGAAAAGGGTAAGTCATCCTATTTTAGTGAGGGTATTGATGATTTACCTGAGCTTGCTTTAACACCTGATGGTCCAACTAATGCTAAAGAACCTGTCATTAGTCCTGCTCTCACTTGGAACCAGTCTGCTCAGGTTGAAGACCTGTTTCTCACATACCAGTCTACTTTTTCGGATCAACCTGGCTGCACCAAGACTGTCGAGCACGACATCACCCTCACTACAACGAAGAGAATACAAGCGAAGATCTACCCGGTGCCAATCCATTTCCAGCACTACTACCAGGAAGAGGTTGAGCAACTATTGAGTCAAGGAATCATCCAACCTTCAACCTCTCCACACTGCTCTCCGGTTATCATGGTCAGGAAGTCCAACGGTACGTATCGGATGGCCATTGATTACAGGTTACTCAACTCAGTTACTATTTTCCATGCTGAACCATCCTGCAGTATTGAGACAGAGCTGCATAAGTTCGTTGGTGCTGAGTTCTTCTCAGAGCTAGATTTGAGTAAGGCATATTACCAGGTTCCACTTTCTGCCAAAGCTCGACGCTTCACTGCGTTTCCCACTCACAAGGGCCTGATGGAATTTACTCGGATGCCTTTTGGTCTTGTTACGGCCTGTGCCACTTATATTCGCTTAATGAGGATTGTGCTTGCTGGCTTGGCCAATGTTTCTTTTTATTTTGATAATATTTTTGTGTATTCATCTGATTGGCCCACTCACATCTCTGCCCTCAAGTCTGTTTTAGATAGACTACAACAAAACGGTCTGACTGTCAAACTTAAAAAGTGCCGGTTTGGAGCAGAGTCCATCAACTATCTGGGATTTGTTTTGTCCCGCGACCATCTTCAACCACAAGTTGGCAAGTTGACTGCCATCACCTCCATGACTCCTCCTACCACCAAGAAGTTACTCCGGAGTTTCCTAGGTTTGATATCATTTTATAAAGCTTTCATTCCTCAGGTCTCTGAGCTTACCGGCCCCCTCTCTGACTTGTTGAAGAAGCCAGTACGGGATCCCCTCCAGTGGATTGAAGATCTGCTTGAACGGTTCAAGCTGCTGAAGCAAGCCTTGACGTCGGGACCTATTCTGCGTCTTCCGGACCCCAGCCAGACCTTCGTCCTATGTACCGATGCTTCAAACTATAGATTAGGTGCTGTACTCCTTCAGTACCATGATGATCGTCCACATCCCATCTCTTACGCCAGCCGGAAACTACTGGATCGGGAACGACGATACTCTACCATCGAGAGGGAATGCCTGGCCATCGTATTCGGCATTCATAGGTTTGACTTCTATCTTCGAGGTAAGGAATTTATCCTTGAAGTAGACCACAAGCCTCTAATATACCTTCAGAAATTCAAAGGTAAAAATGATAGAGTACTACGATGGGCTTTAGGTCTTCAACCCTATAAATTTAGGGTTGTTCATGTTGCCGGGACAGACAACATTGGAGCCGACCTTCTCAGCCGGCAATAGCTTTTCTTTATTTTGTTTTCCTGCACTCCAGTCTTTTACAAGTTTTGTTTCCTGCACTCAAGTATATTATAAGTTTGTTTATGTCTCCTGGTCAGCTGCAGTTCTTCGACATCAGCTGTGCAGCAGATGTTTTAGTGGGGGCATGTGTGAGGAACTGCACCTGCCTCGTCTTCCCCTAATTAGTGGTTGAACTACCACTCTCGTCTGCCGGCGCTTGTTCACCGGCTTCCTCGCCACTACCCCACCCCCTTGTCCAGGGGTAGGGGGGTAGTCTAACCGAGCCAAGCTCCACGCCACCAGCTTGGAGAAGGACAGAACGCCTCAGCTCTCACACCTGACAACACCTCACCACCTGCTGCTGGTTCTCAACATTCCGAAGGCATTTCTGGAGACTTGGGCTCCCTTCCAGTGTGCCCTTCAACTGTACCTACACCATTCGACCCTTCCTGCTGTCTGAGGAGCAATCTACGTTGCCGAGTGTTGCTGTCACGCATCTCACCCTCCAGACAGCTGTACAGGGAGTTATTTGGGTGTCATACCCCTGCTCTGGTAATTGTTTACGAGCAGTTCGTCATTGGTGATTTATTTTGGCTTCTAGCCTATTGTTTGCTATTTGTGTGTGTGTAAATATATTCGGGGTATCATACTCCATGATTTTTCTTCCCCACAACTCTATAAAAAGATAATATTAATTGGTAGTCACCTCGGCCCTGACAATCATACAGAGATCATTCCTACACATTCATACTGATTACCAGTCGTATAATTACAACTTATTACTTCATCCACTTTCTCATTGTTATTTACTATTTACTCCAGCCTTCACTTGATACCTCCTCCTTTATGTTTAATTCACTAATGCTTATTACTTTTTTCCCAGTCTTTACACTTTCTTCTCCTCTTACCCTAGAGTATGTTCTTTGAAGTTCCTGCAAGGGAGTGGCCACGGCAGAACATTCACTTGAGCCCGTTCATACACCTCATCATTATACACTTTGTCCCTTTCACTATCCCATGATCACTTTTTTACCTTCATGCTTATTGTTTTTCCATTCATATTTGTACTGAACAACTATCCTTATTAATTACATCTAACTTACCTGTCAACTAATGACCGTGCTTTCGCCAACTGCTGATCAACTTCCCAACCTGTCCGAGGCAAACCAAAGCCAGCTGATCTGTGCCCCCAAACCTCAATGGAGAGAGCACCATCAGCACAGTGCTCAAGAAAGTCTTCAGTTATTAGCACTGTGTAGTCTTTTGTGTGTTCAAACTGAAAAAAATAACAACATAACTATTAGTATATCTTCAACATTAGAAATTATCGAAGTAATATTTACAGGATAACACTTAATTTTACCAGGCATAACCATACGTCTTGGATGCTAATAATTAATGCCAGGCTAAATATCAATAACCTATCAAGCTCAATAAAAAAAAAAACTAACAAAAATAGGTGACACATGCAATTGTATCAAACGTCCACAATTCTAAGTAACCTAGTTGCTATTTATGAAAACACACAATGGTCCTAACACACAACAAGCGGAGTCAATTTAAGGTGGTTTTATCACATAAAGAACTTTACTATTATAAGCAAGGATTCCCAGTCTTCAGAAAATTATACTGATATAAAGTTACAAAACGTCTGTACTATTCTTTACATCAAACTGTACTTTCTAATGATAAAAGTATACTAAAATGCTGTAACATCAGAATTCAACATCCCTTAAAAAAACAGTCTTACCTTAAATGTAATAGAATCTTTTGATGTTGGAGCAGCTGGAAACTCATTATTCACAACTGGAGCAACCACTTCCCCTTCAGTCTGTCCCCAAAACTGGTACTGACAGAAAACAAAGTGGGACAACGAAGGAGGCAGACCAGCTGCTTGTTTGATGGACACCTGTGGACATCAACAACAGGTAACACATCGATTAAAACACAACTCCAAAAAATACCATGAACAGTACAAGGAGACCAAACATTGACAAATAGGTAAATATAAATATAAACAAGTATGAAATGTGAACTAAAACAATCCTATTATGTGCATTACAGCTAACTCTGGTAACTTCTCAATGACAAAAGGTCAACACAGAACCACAGCACTAACGCCAACACTCACCCTTATGGTTACAGCACTGTTCTGAACCTCATCATCCTCTCTGCTCTGAACAGAGTCACTAGAGGATTCAGAAAGTGTGTCTGCAAACCTCTCCTGAGGGAACTGACCAGCAATACGGCAGATTTCAACCTGAAATTTTCAAAGTATAATGATTATAAAAATATAGTTTCAAATGCAATTATATTACAGTATTATTAATATGTTTGTTGATTTCAGAATACAAAATGATGACATTTGTCTTACCTGTAACCTTCCTGCTACTTCTCCTTGCTGTGATATAATTGGTATGTGGTAGTTTAGCCGAACATCATGAAACAAACAGTCGAGGAAGATGTTGGCAACTCCTATTAAATTGTGGTTTTCTTGGGTCTCATAGAAAGGATCTGCAGCTAAACACCCGGCCAGTGGATTGTTATGTTGCTCGTCATACATTTCTCGCATCACTATCAATTTGTGCTCCAGCTTCTCCATCGACCAGACCTAGAAAGGAACAATGGACATCTATATAAGAACTTTAACAAAACAGAAAATTAAATACACAATATGTATTGGGAATCATCGCCATCATCATAACTCCATTCTCACACTGAACACAATGAGGAAAAATAGAGGACAGATCACTAATTCAAAAGAAAGAGCATTCAAACTTGTGTTCAAAACAACCATATGTACCTATATACCTGGCTTATATCCCCAGTAAAAGGGGGTAGCCAAGACAAGGCATTTAGGGTTCAGAGAGACTTTACTCTCTCCTTCCTCTCTGTGTCTTGTCTTTTCATGGGAGAGAATACAGAGGAGACGGTCGCCTTTTATGATCCGCAGGGAATATGGTGATAATATTCTTGCAGTCCCACCACACGGATTATAAGACAATAAATAAATAAATAAACAACTAACATATTTTTTAAAATAATAATAATCAAACAATAAATTAAATAACACAAATTGAAAGTATATAAATCCTTTACCTGATTGGGTTTTCCTTTCCTCTTGACTAGAATAGCTGGCTCACTAACGAATGAAGATCTCTTACGGTTTGGAGACAAGTTTTGTGGTGGAATCTGCAGGGTTACCCCAAAGGTTGTCTGTTTTCCCATTTCATCAGCAAAGATATTGGCTTCCCGCACTAGAGTGTTGGCCTTCATGATGTCCTGCCGCAGCTGGGCCAAGCTACGCCGAAACGTGTCCTCTCTGCCAGGGTACAAAATGGAACTGTGCTCGAGCATGTCCTCGCTGTGGTGGAACAAAATGTGTTAATTTCCAATCACTTTCATTTCATATAAAATAGCCTGGAAGAGCATTAAAAAGATTAAAATCATAAAAACAGGATCTAACAAAAAATTATGTTGTACGACATGCAAGTATGAATAATAATCATTTGCTTGAAAGCTTGCAAACAAAAACATTTATAAACATCTTATGCAAACTGGAAAAGTACACACATAACTAACATGTGTAGCAAAACAAAAGACTTAACAAAAATATAAATCATCTACAACATTCCAAAAAAAAATTGTAAGGATCTCAATTTTTCTGTATTTATTGATTTTTAAAAATCTTGACTACATGCACGTATACAAGTGGAAACTACAATAAATTATAATGATACAAAAACAGTGATGCTACATATTGATAGGTGATAAACTCTTTTTGCATGCTTGATATTAACATTGAAACACAAAAGATTCCTTTTTGATGGTAAAATGGGAGCACACGCTATAGCTGCACATAGTTGCAGGCGCTCATCTCCCATCACATAGGCCTTTGGGCCTGTGGTGGAAATTAATCCATTACGCCGTACACAGGACCACTGTGACATCCGAGTTTCCACAGTTTACCTTCCTCAGGTTACCCTGGGTACCCATTTTTCTACCAACCCGTTTGGGAGGATAAATAGCTGGATGAGCTGTGTGCCAACTGCCTTCATTCGGGATCAAACTCAGGCCAGCGGATTCGTAGTCAGACACGCTAACCACTGCACCACTGAGATGCATTTAAACAAAGGCAAACCAGATATAATAAGATATATCTTGGTTTTTCACTTCCATCAGAGACTCACTAAAGCTCCAGTGAATATATGAGAAAAATGTTTTAAAATACTAAGGATATGAACCTTAGTGGATGCACAAAATCAATTATAAAAGAAACTAGTTCCAAATCCTAGTGCATGTACGTACCTTTCCTGGGCCCATCGCTCTATCCTGAGTTGAGAGGTGGGTGTGGACGGGGTCATCTTAGTGCCTCTCAAGGGGTCGAAGGGCATGTAAGGAGCATAGGGAGTTGTTGGAGACAAAATGCTCCTTAACTGCTTGAACTGCTTTTCATATTCTTGCCTCTGCTTTTCAAGAGCCACTGAAATCAAAAATTTTCATCTTAAAATGCATAACCTATTTTCTTGGATAATATATTTTCATGTTACAAATTACAAATGTACAGAGGAAACGTACTAATTTAAAGAAATTATCCTTTGATTGATAATGGTTTTTCATAGGTACAATATAACCTAAAGTTATCCAAATCTTTTACAATTCTTTTAAGATTACTTTGTACTTGTGACAAAACCCAACCACCTACTTTGTTTGTCTTCCTCGTGTTGCCGCTCCAGGTTCTGAATGGCTGCCTGGATCGGGTCATTACTCAGCTCCTTCAACATCAACTCCTCCCGAGCAAAGTTGTAATCAATGGGCTGGGCAGGTGTCTGGGGCTCCGAGTTGTTGCCTCCTGTAACATTATACATCATTAATACACAAACACTTAACAGTTATACGTTCAGTTATGTTTGGTCTCAGTGAAAGTTTAGGTAGAAAATTTCTGTATGGTTCTGCCATGAGAAAAGTTAACATGGTACTGGTTACACACACATAAAGTACTTACCAATACTGGACTTTGGACAATTGACACGGAAGAAGTAATTGAATCCCCAAAGTATTCTGTCTCCGTGTCGAAGCTGCAACTTTTCTGTGACCTGTAACAGACCCACTGATTACCATCTTCATACAATAATATTTGGCAATAAAATTATCCCTGTAAACACAAACATTTCAATTGCATGGACATTAATATTTTCTTTTTCTAGACAATTTAGACATTTTTAGACAATTTTCAGATTTCCAGTGGTGTCAAAATATCTTACCTGTGACCCATTGACACATGTCCGGGCATTGGGGTAGGGCTCAATAAACAGGTCACTATTCTCGATGCAGAGAAGACTGTGGTGCTTCTCAATGCCCACCCCACACAGCTGGATGTCATTGGCTTCAATGCCAACATCAGGACGACCCACCAACGTTCGGTCCTGAAACATACATTGTGTTTGCTTCATCATCCCAACTATTTGTCACCAAAAAAGAAGCAACAGATTGTGGCCATCATAGTTTGGTGAATGAAAGAATCCACAAGTCACTACATTATTCAATTTAGGGCATACCAATCTTCCATTCATTCCATTTCTACATCACTACCTTTAAAAACTTGTTGGAACACATAGTCTATAAGTATATACACTGCATGTCACTATTACCTTAAGATAATAAACAAGCATCTCATTGAGTGATGGATCAGCATTCAAGTTCACCAAATAGTATTTATTCTTCTCCACACTAATACCAGATGCCTGCACACTGATGCCCATTTTCTCCAGAGCTTGCTGTCTCTCCTGCTGTACTCGCTCTGCCAGAAAGAACAAGGTGTTAGTACCACTAAAGGTAGCAAGATTATTTTTGGTCTATACAGCATTGTCTGACTATAAATGGAAATAATGCTGCCCAATTTATAAGAATAATTCATAATAATACTGTAGATGGAAATAGTGCTCCTTCAAGTATGTGCAGATCTATATATATTTAACAATTCATTCTTAGAAATAATTGATGAAATCTTATAATAATCCAATACAATATCCATACCTGTCTTTTTGAGTTTGTTTTCCCAAGTTTCTGAAAGATTTGTAATGAGCTTTTCACTTTCATGGAGTTTTTCATTGAGACTTTCCTCTTCCTGTAAGGATGCTGGACCATCTTTTGTCATCTTACGCAAACTCTGAGGAAGATGAAGTAATAGTGATTATCAAAATAAAGGTGAAGCATATAAATACAAGATCCTCCACAACAATATCATCTGGAACACTTACTCAACAAGCATACAATTAAACAAGGAATATCTGAGAACCAACCTGTAGCTGTACTCGTAAGGTTTCAACTTCTTCACGCAGTTCACGGATGATTTTAGCATTGGGATCTTCATTAACAACAGCATGGTTCACTATTCTCTTTGCCCGGTCAGCATACCTCAAGGTTGAAAGTGTTTCCTCAAAGTTGTCACCAGCTGGAGACACTGTGGCCACCATCACTGTGCGACTGTTGCCTCCAAGGTTGTCCTGAAAAATTTTATAAGTTGCCAAATCAATTCAGAAAAGAATTCTTAATGCAAATTTTTCTTGGTAAAGTTCAGTATTCAAGATGATCAACTTCCTATTAAGGTTATGAATTTTCTCTCTTTACATTACATGAAATTATACTCCCTCCAAATTACCAAGTTTTCTTTAAATTTTCTCACTATATTCCACTGTTTAGGTTTCTCCAAAGTACAATGTGTGACTGCATGTTCCTAAGGTGTTGTTACACGTGTGTAACTCTCACCTTGAGCAGCCAGGTGAGGACAGAGTCTCGGTAGGGGACAAAGTTGTCACCTTTGCTCCTCGCCTTCCCCACGGCCTGATCAGCTAACTTGGAGATGACAAGACCTAAGGTTGTCAGGGACCTGAGGAGAAATACTTTCCTATAATATAAGTTGTTATATAAATTGTGAAATATCATGGTGCAGAATTTTATAATGCTCCTCACTTATACATAATTATATAGGGTGAAATTATCAAGTATGTTACAAGAAACATAATACAAAATACTACTACTTTTGAATGAGGATAAACCTCTGAAAAGAAAGATAAAGTAAGAAAGAAAGAAACCAGAAAAAAAGAAAATCTATCTATCTGCCACTTCTTCCTAGGAACTCCCCCCCCCCGCCACCCCGGGAATGGTCAGGACAGAATTTCTATTTATTCCTGTCTTGACATTCCTTTATTGAATGCTCTAATCATTTCAACCATCTCTCTTCTTTCTTTTGAGAGAAAAAAAGAACAAAAGATATAAAGAAAGAAAAGAAGAGAAAAAATAATATTAGTTTTTACAACAATTCTTATTGGTGTTCTTGGTTCCTGAAATCATATAGTTAACTATTACATTTACACCAATACTTTTGTAACCTATTCATACCTAACCTAACCATGTACAGGGCAGTGAGGAGATTGTTCATGACAGTAAAGTTAGGCTAGATAAAAGAAAAACTAAATGTTACGGTAATTATACATATAACAATAATGTATATGTTGGAAACCCAAAACATACATTATAATTGATGTAATGAGTACCGATAATAAGCTGTCAAAATCTTCTAAATCTGTTTCCGCCTCAACACCACACAGGCTCAAGGTCTTGTGGCTTCAGCTTCGCACACACCAACACACACTCGGCAAGCCAGGTGTGTGTGTGTGCGCGCGCACACTTTTAACACCAATGAACAACCTGCCTCAATAACTTCACTTACTTGTTGATGTTGGAGCCTTCCTTGAGCCGCTCCCCCACGGCACCAGTCTTCACCGCCCTCTCAGACCCCGCCAAGTCAACCAGGGACATTTTGGACACCTGAAACAATCCACGGTGGAATAAAAACATATATACACGCTTACTGCATCTAAACACGTCATCAACAAGGACGTTGAACACCCTTCTTTATTTATTTAGCACTAATGCAGAATAAACTATATCCAACCGCTGCCTCACCTTCTCTCCTGATACTCCCGAGCCCACATCGGTGACAGTCTGGGTGAGGATGACTGTGAACACCGCGTGTGACCTGGACGACTCGCTGTTCATGTTGGTGGCGGCCACGGTACGCGCCTTGTTGCCCTCCTCGATCAGCTGTTCGATCTCCTGCAAGACGAGAAAGAAACGCGACGTTGTTAAGAATAAATAAATAAAAAGAAGCCCCACTGGTTAGTCGTGTGTGTGTGTGTGTTGGTGGGTGGGTGTGTGTGTGTGTGTGTGTGTGTGTGTGTGTGTGTGTGTGTGTGTGTGTGTGTGTGTGTGTGTGTGTGTGTGTGTGTGTGTGTGTGTGTGTGTGTGTGTTTGTTTTTCATGTAGGTCAAAATGCACCGAGTAAGCTCCGCGCCTTCCACCTCCGTACACTTGGCTAAACGGATCGTGTCCAAACATAGGAATGAGATAGTTCATTCCTATGTTCCGACACGTTCCATTCGGCCAAGTAGATGGAAGGGACTAGAACCTAATCGATGTGTACATTTTGATAATAACTATTGAAAGAACGACTCTAGGTGTGTATATATCTAGCAACAGGAATACAGCTCATGTCTATGAATAATATAATGTTTGTATTTTTACAGCAAGTATAAAACACACATTAATCTGTAAATAACAGCAGATTGCCCGTCAATTTAAAGTGTCAACATCCAAACTCTCTCTACAAATGAAAGTTCAGCACCAACATTCTTTAGTAATCAGTCGGTACTTATAATGCACTGCCCATGACGGTTACAATTATATGGAAAGCGTGAACAAATAAATGACGCTCACATCGGAGTAAAGAAACAAAAGGTGGAGTCATCATTTAGCTCCTTCATGCGTTAATCAACCACGCGTCAAACTGTCAGCCTATTCATGTAACCATCATCACTACAAGCCTCGTACACCTACTAATAACACTACCTATATCACTATCTATAATAAATAAAGAACCTGAGCTAATTTTCACTTGTCTTTCGAAATCATTGTGAATCGAAACACAGGTAATTATAGACGTCGATTCAAAAAGTTTCATAAATCAAGAGCCTAATCATTAAGTTCCGGGCAATTGTGTGAGTTAATGAGCAGCTGCCATCAGAACGCTTCGACGGGCTCCAGCTGTTTGAGGAAAGCATAACACATGACCACAACAACAGTCCCGCGCCGCCGTACATTCACAACTATTACTGTGGTTGAGTTCCTTCGCTCGTGACAGTCTGCTCATGAAGGCGAGACAGTGTGGGAATCCTGGGTGAAAGTTGTGTATAAACATGCCAACGGAGAGAGACAGAGATTGAGAGAAAAAAAAAAAACTTTCCTAATACAATTTCTTCTTATCTCCGCACCATCTTTCATCATAGTTATAAGGATGTAATATTGAAAAAAAAGGCAAACCAACTCACTTCATAGGCGGACACAGCCAGCAGGGAGAGGCCGTCCACGTAGGGCCCCAGAATGTTGTGTTCCCGCACCCGCAGCGTCTGTCGCGAGCCCTTGGGGTCCAACAAGTCATGCACCTGTGGGAAGCAACGCCACTTAGATTCACGAGCCAAGAACCACACACACACACACACACACACACACACACACACACACACACACACACACATACACCCGCCTCTGTATATCTCGAATCCAAGACCAAAAACATCTAATAAATAGGATGATAAAACAAAAATGCAGTCATTAAAATTTGAAAAAGGACGAAAACAACACCGGGATAGAATTAAACAAATATCAATTAACTTTTTTTCACGCTTCACAATCATCAAATTCATATAGACACCAAAATAATAATAATAAACCCATAACAAAATAAAATAAAAACATAAGGAGTGCATGAGCGGTTAGGTTAGGTTAGGTTAGGTTAGGTTAGGTTAGGTTAGGTTAGGTTAGGTTAGGTTAGGTTAGGTTAGGTTAGGTTAAGTTAGGTTAGGTTAGGTTAGGTTAGGTTAGGTTAGCATGGACACCCTCAAACGAACCTTCTCATTATAGATCTCCATGTATGACACTTCGACTTTGTGACTTGTTGAGTAGGGCGTGGTGTTTGCCGCTATCCTTTCGAAGAGCGTGTCACACAGGCGTGGGATGAGGCCCTTCTGATCTGCCCCGCCCATCATGGTGTAGGACTTGCCTGAACCTGAAGAAGAAAAGATAGTAGTAGTAGTAATAGTAATAATAGTAGTAGTAGTAGTAGTAGTAGTAGTAGTAGTAGTAGTAGTAGTAGTAGTAGTAGTAGTAGTAGTAGTCAGAGAGAGAGAGAGAGAGATCCTTTCCCTTATCTCCCCTCACATCTCTTCACAAAAGCTGTCTACTCCCTCAAACGTTCCTTTTCCTTCTGTTTCTAAAGACCAAACCCACAGTCGTCCAAATGAGCTTCCCTAATCCACACAAAATTCCTCATCCTCCTCATTTTCATCTTTTTTCTTAACCCCCTTCCTCCTGCTCCTCCTCCTCTTCTTCCTTCTCCTCCTCCAAAAATAATAGTTTCTTTATACATTCACCATTTTCTGCTCTATGAACGTTAATTCCCCACTTACATTCTCTATCGGTTCCCTCATTTTTCTCGTTTGTGTTTAGGGTAATATTCAAATTGCTTCGAGAGGAGAAAATATGAACATGAACCGTAAAAGAAAGAGCAGCTGTTCCCTCACACACACACACACACACACACACACACACACACACACACACACACACACACACACACACACACACACACACTGGCTACACGAGAGGAGAGAGCAGAATCAGCATCTATCCGGCGTTCCACTGTAAGTTTTAGTTCCTACAGCTGTTTTTTTTTTTCTCTCTCTCTCTCTCTCTCTCTCTCTCTCTCTCTCTCTCTCTCTCTCTCTCTCTCTCTCTCTCTCTCTCTCTCTCTCTCTCTCTCTCTCTCTCTCTCTCTCTCATTTCGGGCTACTTAGGAGTACGTCGCCATGTTAGTCTCACAAAAAAGAAGTTGAAGAAGAAGAAGAAGAAGAAGAAGAAGAAGAAGAAGAAGAAGAAGAAGAAGAAGAAGAAGAAGAAATGAAAAGGAGAAGGCTGGAAAAAAGATGCTGTAAGTTATGAGGATAAAAATGTTAAGGAGGAGGAGGAGGAGGAGGAGGAGGAGGAGGAGGAGGAGGAGGAGGAGGAGGAGGAGGAGGGAGGCGCGGCGTGGAAAGGGAGGGAAAGTGACGGCGGTGGGACGGGAGAGAGTGAGTGAGAGTATTGATCAGTGCAGCGACAGTGTGTGTGTGTGTGTGTGTGTGTGTGTGTGTGTGTGTGTGTGTGTGTGTGTGTGTGTGTGTGTGTGTGTGTGTGTGTGTGTGTGTGTGTGTGTGTACTAAATCATAATCTACTCCGTTAATATACTTACACAAAGCAACAGGAGGAGAAAAAATAATACAGAGAAAAAAAGAAATGTAAGTAAATTTAAACTATAACAAAATTAAGTCTTTTTTGTTTAAGTCGAACGAGATAAAAAAAAAAAGAACAACAAGAACAAGTTAGAGTGTTGACGTGTGTGTGTGTGTGTGTGTGTGTGTGTGTGTGTGTGTGTGTGTGTGTGTGTGTGTGTGTGTGTGTGTGTGTGTGTGTTGAAATGATAGATGCAATGAACAGAAGAGGAGATGAAGACAACAAGATAAAGACAACACGAGTAAGAAGAATAACGAGGCAAAAGAAGAAAGAGAAATGAACACAGAGAAGACAAAGAAGTGGAAAACGATACTTGAGGAGGAGGAGGAGGAGGAGGAGGAGGAGGAGGAGGAGGAGGAGGAGGAGGAGGAGGAGGAGCAAGCTGTCTCATAAGGAGGAAGTGGCGCGTTGTACAGAAAAATAGGAAGAATATGGGAAGGAGGAAGAGAAGAGACCCGTAGAGAGAGAGAGAGAGAGAGAGAGAGAGAGAGAGAGAGAGAGAGAGAGAGAGAGAGAGAGAGAGAGAGAGAGAGAGAAGAGGAAGTGGAGGAATATGACTAAAACGAGGAAGATAATACGGAGAGGGGTGTAGAGAGAGAACAAGAGGGTGGAGAGGTGTGAGGCATCCCAGAGGAGGAAGGAAGAATGAGAGGGAGAGGGAGGGAGAGAGGAGAGAGAGGGAGAAGGGGAGAGAGAGAGAGGGGGGGGGGCATACAGTAGACAAAGAGAACGACAAACTTGAGACAAATAATAAAAGAAAACATTACGGCCATCACCCAGGCTGAAAGAGAGAGAGAGAGAGAGAGAGAGAGAGAGAGAGAGAGAGAGAGAGAGAGAGAGAGAGAGAGAGAGAGAGAGAGAGAGAGAGAGAGAGAGAGAGAGAGAGACAGGTTGTTTGCGTTAAGGGGGTGAAAAATACGTTCTCGCCCCTTCCTCTCGTTTTCAGCATAGGAACGAGCGAGGGTCAGTCAGCGGCGTCTTTTGAATCCTTTCCCAACTTTGGACCCGAAGGCGTTAAAGTTTCCCAATGGCATTTACACTCGATCATCATGGGAAAGAAAATACCAATGGAAAGATGAGAGTACGTCCTCCTCCTCCTCCTCCTCTTCCCTTTTCAAACACTCCACCTCCTTTCCATCTTCCCTCGAGACGCCAGTGGGCAGCCTTGTGGTACCCCAACGCACTGGCGACTCGGGAACCTCCTCTCACGACCTCCTGAGTCAGCTGTCACGGTCTCGGGGGACGATATCGACTCTGAATCTTGGCCAGAAGCACCAGTAACGCCAGGCAGTGAGAGGGAGATATGAGAGAAGAGAGAAGAGAGAAGAGAGAGAGAGAGAGAGAGAGAGAGAGAGAGAGAGAGAGAGAGAGAGAGAGAAGGGGGGGGTGATAATGGTCCAT
>JAPQNM010000004.1:9744792-9778824 GCA_029783475.1 Metacarcinus magister
ACAAACATACAAAGAGGTAGTACAAAGCAGCCTCAGGAACACACACACACACACACACACACACACACACACACACACACACACACACACACACACACACACACACACACACATAGGATATTACAACGCGGGAAGGAACAGCGGATTAAAAAAATAAATAATAATAATAATCCTTCACTCTTCACACAAGGTCTTAGGCGTGTGGGCGTGGGGGTGTGGGAAGGGGTGTGGGTGTCGGGAGTGGGCGTTGGGGCGTTATCCAAGCCCTCGCTCAGCCGCCACACAAACAATGAACAATTAATATCTCCGGGAAGTGACATCAATAAAGGTGTCAGCTGAGCGATATCGACACCTTGATTAATGGCCGTTTGGGGAGTAAGGCAAGGCAAGGCAAGGCAAGGCACGGGAAGGCAAGGGAAGGAGGGGCTAAAGCAGAGCTGGTGAGTAAGATTGCAGTTAATAATGTAACTCCCGACAGACGGCCCTTCCTCCTTCTTCTTCTTCTTCTTCTTCTCCTTCTCCTCCTCCTCCTCCTCCTTACCACCCACATTCCCCGATTCTCCAACTCATCGTGTCGTGTTGAGATGCAGAAACGTGACGCCGCTTCACCGCCTCGGCTTGGCTTGGCTTGGCTAGACTCGCGTTGGGCCTCTGTTCAAGTCTGTCCACGCCGCCGCCGCCGCCGCCGTCACTGTCACCGCCGCTGACAGTCACGCCCGAGGCCCAGGGGTGGAAAATTCTCCAGGGGAAAAAACAGTAGTAAAAGTTTGTAAGGCGAAGCTGACCGGAACGTGTTGGGCACCGCGTCTGTTAGGGGAAGAGAGAGAGAGAGAGAGAGAGAGAGAGAGAGAGAGAGAGAGAGAGAGAGAGAGAGAGAGAGAGAGAGAGAGAGAGAGAGAGAGAGAGAGAGAGAGAGAGAGAGAATGGGGGTAGGGGTGGGGGGAGCGCTACACTATGCAGCCCGGCACTCAGTGGAGAGTCCTTGTGTCAACGGTCACGGAGCTGCTTGGAAAAAAAAAAAAACTACCAACACTTGAACACACACCACACACACACACACACACACACACACACACACACACACACACACACACACACAGTTAAGCGAGCAGGCAGCCCTCGCCAGCCCTACACAGGAATGCAGGACGCCCTTGGGGGTGCTCGCGGTAGTTAGCGGCGCCGCGTTGGGACCCTCACAGGCAAGGGCACGAATGGCTCATTTTCATTCCAAAGCAACGACCGAGCGTCCCCCAAGGCGAGGCTGCCGAGTCTTGGGAAGGAAAAGTGGTTACAGAAAACGTGAATACATAATATTTCTTACCATACACACCAAGAGTCTATGTTTAAAGAATTCCAACCACTAAGAGAGTAAAACTGACTTCAACGGACGATAAACTATCCTGCTTCATATAAACGAGGCTGGAAAACTGCTCGGCTCCCAGAAAATAACGCTCAGTGTAAAGCAAGAGTAAGGGGCTGGCAAGGAAATGGAGACATTACTCGCCACAAAGAAACTAATAAAAAAGCGTCAGTTTGTCCCTCACTGGGGTCGCAGCGGGTGGCGAGAAGGAGGAGAAGGAGGAGGAGGAGGAGGAGGAGGAAGAGTAGCACAACCTTCCCCCCCCCTCCGTAGCCGCACCATTAGGCGTCTCATGGCCTGCATCACAACACCACGCTCCATTGTCACCCTCCCCGCACACCGTCACACACACCGCGGCTCGCCAGGTGTAGTGGAACCGATAAGCACCTGAGATTCCGTAAAGGATGCGTCCCTACCTGACCGCCGGAAGGAAACAGGTAACAGGTGAAGTATGATCAGGTCTCTCATTATTTTTTTTCCCCCAATTTCTTTCCTTTATTTATTTTATAGTGTTTTGAAATGTGAGTCTGAGAACATTTCCGTCATGTATAATATTGGTTTTGCATTTTCATAACTTTTATAACACAGCAACACCGATTCACGAGACCCGTTTGATGCAGCCTTTTAGTGAAGAACCAACCTTACTATATGCATATTAGAGACAGACATACAGACAGACAGACCAATACCTAGACAGACAGACAGACAGACAGCCACACAGGGACAATAATCCGCTTCCTTAACACCCCCCCCCAGCCCCCACGCCCCTCAGCACGACATGACACGGCACTAGATTACGCTTGGTATTCCTTCCCATCGAGGCGGGGCAGGGGAGGGCAGGGCGGGGCGGGGATGGGGCTGGAGACACGAGAGAGGAGAGCAGTGAGATAAAGTGAGGATGAAGGCCAAAGCAGAATTACTAAAACAAGAACAAGAACAAGACCAATAGCAAGAATAATCCAGCGATAGTAGTAGTAGTAGTAGTAGTAGTAGTAGTAGTAGTAGTAGTAGTAGTAGTAGTAGTAGTAGTAGCAGTAGTAGTAGCAGTAGCAGTCTCACCAACGGAAAAGGGAAGGCTTAAAAGATTTTCGCCAAAGTTAGAGAACAAGATAAGGAGGCAAAGGAGGAGGAGGAGGAGGAGGAGGAGGAGGAGGAAGAGTAGGAGGAGGAGGAGGAGGAGGAGGAGGAGGAGGAGGAGTAAGAGTAGGAGTAGGAGTAGGAGTAAGAGTAGGTGTAGGAGTAGGTGGAGGAGGAGGAGCAGGAGAATGAGAGGGTAATAACAAGGTGTTCCAGCTTAGGAGGCATTTAACCTGAGGCCTCCACATAACACTGAGCCCTGAGACATCCCTAAACTCCTTTATTAACCCCATTTACGGCCCCAGGCGACCTATGCTGAACGATGACCAGCAGGAGGAGGAGGAGGAGGAGGAGGAGGAGGAGGAGGAGGAGGAGGAGGAGGAGGAGGAGGAGGAGGAGGGGTAAAATGAGAAGAAAGGAGGAGAAAGAGCGGAAAGTTTCATCGGTTCTTCCATCAGCATCACACTACTTCAAATCTCCCCTTTAGGTTCCTCCTCCTCCTCCTCCTCCTCCTCCTCCTCCTCTCCTCCTCCTCCTCCTCCTCCTCCTCCTGACATAAGAGTTACAGTCGCCTCCTTCCCGTCACTCCTCAGAAGCCAAGGAAGAGTAGTTTTCACCCTCATCAATATTTTCTCCTTTCCCCTCTTTTCCTTTATCCTTTCCCTCTCTTTTCCTCTCTCCTTTCCAATACACGTCTCTTCTTACGCCTCCTTCCTTACCAATTCCTTCTCTCTCTCTCTCTCTCTCTCTCTCTCTCTCTCTCTCTCTCTCTCTCTCTCTCTCTCTCTCTCTCTCTCTCTCTCTCTCTCTCTCTCTCTCTCTCTCTCTCTCTCTCTTTTTTATTTTCCATACCTTCCTCTTATACGCCTTCTCCCTCCCTCCCTCCCTCCCTCTCTCTCCCTCCCTCCTCCATTTCCTCTCTCCTTCCTTTCTCATTGCAGTTTCACTCTCCTATTTCTCTTCTCCCTGCTTCCTTTTCCGTCTCCTTCGCCCTCTCCTCCTCCTCCTCCTCCTCCCCCACCTCTGAAGCATCACTCAACCTCTCTCCCCTCCCTTCCTGTACTTTCCTCCCTCTTCTCTCCTTCCCTCCTCGACATACGATCATATAAATAGGAAAATAGTGTATGGGAGTGGAGAATAAGGAGTGGAGGAGGGAGTGGAGGAGGGAGTGGTAGAGGGAGAGGAGCAGAGAATGTCTAGTAAAAAGGAATGGAGAAGAACGGGAGTGTGGAAGAGAAGATTGTGAGGAGAAATGAGGAATGTGGTGGAGTAGTGTGGAGTAGTGTGGAGTAGTGTGGAGTAGATACGTATTCCACAGTAATTCCAACCATACTGGGCCACACATTTACGATAATTGCCTAAATATATTACTCATAACCGTGTGTGTGTGTGTGTGTGTGTGTGTGTGTGTGTGTGTGTGTGTGTGTGTGTGTGTGTGTGTGTGTGTGTTAGACCTCACGCTACGCTGCACAAACACATAAACTTAACGGTGGGTAGCACATGAGAGAGAGAGAGAGAGAGAGAGAGAGAGAGAGAGAGAGAGAGAGAGAGAGAGAGAGAGAGAGAGAGAGAGAGAGAGAGAGAGACCCACCTCTACATTCCCATCCTACTTATATGAGGCTGCAAATCCTACAAAATCCTCTTTAATCTATCATTCACAATTCCCTTCTTCCCCCTTTCCTATCTCCTCTCCTTTATAAATCCCTCTCCCATTTAATCCATTTATTCCTCCTTCTCCCCTCCCCTCCTATCTCCTTCCATAAGTCGCCTCTATAATACACTATAGAGAATAGAACTTTAATTATATCATTTATCCATCCCTCCACTCCACACATTCACTCCACACTCCGTCACTCCCTTTGTGTGTGTGTGTGTGTGTGTGTGTGTGTGTGTGTGTGTGTGTGTGTGTGTGTGTGTGTGTGTGTGTGTGTGTGTGTGTGTGTGTGTGTGTGTGTGTCGTAATTGGCAATATGTTATAATTCTTTACCACCTTTACTCTCTCTCTCTCTCTCTCTCTCTCTCTCTCTCTCTCTCTCTCTCTCTCTCTCTCTCTCTCTCTCTCTCTCTCTCTCTCTCTCTCTCTCTCTCATAATTTCTCTGCTGTCACAATCATTCATCACCATTACCACCCATAACTCATCATTAACATCACCTCCATCATCACCACTTTTCTTTAAATCTTTCATGTGCTTTTTTTACACCACCACGAGAATGTCATCACCACCATGTGTATTCTTATGTATTTACAACACCATCCTCACCATTACCATCACCACCACCACAACGCAACACCATCAACACCACAAGACGCACAAACACACAACGTCACATCAACACCACTTTCACGTCTCAAAACACCGGAGTCAACACCACCACCACCACCTTGACGACAACAACAATAACACACCATTAGCACACGTCACCACCAGCTACGCTCTACCACTCCTCTTCTCCCTCGCGTGTTCCTCTTGGTTTCCTCTTGTCATCTCTTCCTACCTTTCCCTCTTTCCCTCCCTGGCGTGGCTGATAGCGGGGAAAAGTTAGATTCCTATGTAAATTAGCCTTCAAATGTGTAAAGTTTTCATCAGTAAGCCAGTCTCATCACGCCTCCTCATCCCAGTTACCTTGATGCTTCAGGCCTCACCCCACTCATGCTTAAAGTTTGATCCATATTAAACTCAACTGGGAGTGAATAATTATATTTTCGAATTAACAGACTTCATCATCAAAGGTCTATCATCACGACCCAGACTTCAGACGAAATTATAAAAGGTCACATGATAAATTAATGACATGTTTGGGTTTTTTTCCCCTCTCTTATTTCAACGATTGCTATTTATTTTGGGGGGGTCTTTTTAATATACATACACACGTCAGATTCGACAAACATACATACAGTAAGTACAAACACCCTAGGAAAGTGGTTCTAAGTCACCCTATAAACACAACCTCCCAAACAATACACTGTAGCACCAAACACAAACCCACATAAATCCACGCTTTACAATTCCTAACTGTACCTTCACACACACACACACAAAAAAACACACACACACACACACACAAACAAAAAATAAAATAAAATAAAAACAAGAATACATCCTCTCTCTACGAACTCCCTGAGGCATAATGTGCAATAACTGCATCACCCTCATCAGCTGAGTTTGTTTTCATGCTACACAAATTTTCAAACGATGTTACCAAATAAAGCTGAAGGGTTCAAAGGAATCACGAACACGTATATTCACATCTACTAATATCTTGACACGTGGACATAATAAAACTCACCGATTTATTCTTTATATAACAAACTCAATCAAACAACAAATATAAAACTACTCGCTACGACCTGTAAACGAGCACCACATCACCTGCCAGGCTTGAGAAGGGAACAACAACTACCATGGATAAAAATATACGAATTTCCTAACCAATCTAACGTAATTTCCTATCACAGCGCAGGGACACGGGCGGGCACCAGCTGGACCTATTCCTTGGAGCATGATTCCCACTCTGCCTTGCGTGTAAGTGTGTATGTGATCTTGCTGTACCACTCCCGAAAAGGATGCTATTAACGTAAATATTACCGCCAAGCCACTCCACCCGCCAGCTGCTCGACCCGCCACCTCACCCTCTCGTGCTCGGCTTCCTCCATTTAGGAAACATTATGTCACTAATTACTGTAGGAAAAAAAAGTAAATGGTGCAAGGTTTTCTCTTTTTCCATCGTGGTTAAGGTTAAGATAGTGTAATCCGGTGTAATAACAGGCTCAGGAGGGAAGGGTAAAACAGGTAATGTCAGCGTGTTTGCCAGAGGTGCGGAAAAGTCTTAGTTCCCAGCCTGCCACGTTTCACTTAATACGCTGCCTCGCCCGCCTCCCGCTGAGCTGCCGCCTGTTTGTTACGTCCCAGTTGAGCCGCAAACCCTAACTGAGTCTCTCAAATCGTAATTACCGCCAACAACAAATTCCTTCTGAGCTCAGGCTTGTGTGTGTGCAGCGCCAAGCAATGACGAGACCACCACCACCACCACCACCACCACCACACACACACACACACTTTCTATCAATACTGGAAGACAAAGGTGAATCCATTTCTGCTTCCATTTTCACACACCTTTTATCCAATCAGAGCCAAACAGAGGGGAGAACTAATATTTTTTTTCTTCTTCTTCTCTCTCTCTCTCTCTCTCTCTCTCTCTCTCTCTCTCTCTCTCTCTCTCTCTCTCTCTCTCTCTCTCTCTCTCTCTCTCTCTCTCTCTCTCTCTCTCTCTCTCTCTTTAAAACTACATAAACTACACACACATCCTTACATTCCCCATCAATCTAATCTAATCTTTCCTTCCCATCCCTTCCCCTTTTCCTAACACCTTTCCCCTTCACCCACCCCCACAAGATGATTCCCTGGTCTTTAACACACTCAAGACAACACTTACCCATCGCCTTCAATACACTCCCTCCTGAAAGTGAACCTACACTCCCTGGCTTCCCGCTGCCCCCTCGCCGAACGTGACTTAGACCCCGAGAAGCAGTGTCTGGAAGCGGCTATTCATTAACAAAACCGAAGCCGAAACTCCATTTGCAATAACTTGGAGACGTAAAGTATTAGAGGCCGAATGCGCTTCCTCACACGCACGCACCGAGCCAACACGCAGGAAGGGAGGGAGGGAGTGAGGGAGTAAGAGGAGAGAAAAAGGGGGAAGGGAGTGAGAGAAAAAGATAGAGGCTGTTATATATATATAAAAAAAAACCACACACAATTCAAAGAAGATGGAGAAATAATAATAAAAAAAAGGATAACTGGAACAGGCAAAGGAGAATAAAAGGTAGGAAATAATGCTCTTTTAAAAGTTCCTTAACGTGGCTACCTTGCATCCTTTCTACTTCCTCTCCCCACACAAACCTTTATCTCCCTCCTTCCTCCCTCCCTTCCATCCTTCACTCCCTAGCCTGTTACATCTATCTCCCACTCCCCTTCCTTCGTTACCAATCTCTCCTCCATTTCTTTATATCTCCTCCCTTACCTTCCCTTCAGCCTCCCTTCCCTTTCCTTCATACAAACATCCCCTCCATCAATTATTCCTCTTTCCTTCTACTTACTCGTTGATTCCCTACGTTCGTAATTCTCTTTCTCTCCTTCTTTCACATTCCTTAACTTCCTCCACCCACCAGTATCCTAACTATCCACTGTGTCCCTCCTCCTCCTCCTCCTCCTCCTCCTCCTTTCCTGCTGAAGTGGCAGTATCGCTGAGAGAGCCTCTAGGTAGCCATTGGATCAGCTGCCAGCCTCCTCCACGTCGATATATCCAACGCCTGATGCTACTCAGTCTTATAGCCCACACCACACACACACACACACACACACACACACACACACACACACCACACACACACACACCTGCCTCCTCTTTGGGCTTATAATGACCACTTAGTCTTAACGTTCACAAACTTCCGCCATCACTCACCTCCTCCTCCACCTCCTCCTCCTCCTCCTCCGCCGCCCACCTATATTTTCCTTCAAGACTTTGCCGTAATTCCAACCGAAACTGCACAACTTCCTCCTCCACGAAGCTAAAGAAAGAGAGAGAAAAGACGTGTCTCAAAACAGCCATCCTCAAGCTATACCTCTACCTCTCCTCCTCCTCCTCCTCCTCCTCCTCCTCCTCCTCCTCCTCCTCCTTCTCCTCCTCCTCCTCCTAAGGCAGTTACGAAAGGCGATGCAAAGAGATGACACGGTCGGATAAAGTAAAAGAAAATTGACGAGAAGAGGGTAAAAAAAAAAGAAAAAAAGAAGGAAACACACTTGAGGAGAGGTAAAAAGAGGAGAAGGAGGAGGAGGAGGAGGAGGAGGAGGAGGAGGAGGAGGAGGAGGAGGAGGAGGAGGAGGAGGAGGAGGAGGAGGAGGAGGAGGAGGAGGGACAGGTAAGTTAAGGAGGTGAAGAGGATAGGGCAGGTAAGGAAAGAGGGGAAGGAGAGGGTGGACAGGCACGAGGAGGGTTGAGGTAAAATATGAGATGGAGGAGTGAGGGGAGTGATAGGGGGGGTGAGAGGAGGGTAGGTGAGGATAGGTAAGTGTGTGGAAAGGATAGATGGTGAGGAGAGGAGAGGAGAGGAGAGGAGAGGAGAGGAGAGGCAAGGAGAGTGTTTTCAGTCACCATTCAATAATTCTCTCTTTCCCATGTTTGGTTGGGCTATCGATCCGCTACCGAGTCTCTATCTCCTCTCTCTCTTTCTCTCTTTCTCTCTCTCTCTCTCTCTCTCTCTCTCTCTCTCTCTCTCTCTCTCTCTCTCTCTCTCTTGTACCTCTCTATTATATCTTTTTTTTTACCCTCTAAAGGTTAATATTCCTTGATACTTTGCATTATCCTTTAACTTCTTATTTTACCACCTCCTCCTCCTCCTCCTCCTCCTCCTCCTCCTCAACTTGTCTTCTGGTCCCTCTACCGCCATCCATCCTTCCTCTCAAGAAAATTCCTTCACTGTTCTCTAGGGAATAATTAGTGGCCCAGCTGTCCTCCTTATCTCCTCGCAGCCCTTCCTTCCCCTTACCCTTATCCCCTTTTATTCCCTTCTTTATCCCCTTTATATTCCCTTCCTTGTCCTCTCTCTTTCTTCTCAAATTTTCACTGTTCCTCCTTACTTCCCTTTGTTGACTTTTTGTATCTATTCAATTCCTTATCTTCTCTTTCCATTTCTTTTCTTCCTATTTTTTCCTCTCTCCCTTTTGTTACCTTTATTTTTCCTTCCCCTTTTCTATTCTATTCTTACCCTTTTTTTATTTTAGTGTGTTCTATTTTCCCTTTTTTCCCTTTTCATTATCTGCATTATTTATTTTCTTTCCATTCCTACTGTTTTTTTTTTTCCTTTCTTCCCTTCTTTTTTTCCCCCTCCTTCCCTTCCTCTCCTCTCCCCTCACTCTAGGGTTTAACTAGACCTTATTTTCATCTATCTATCTCTTCATCCCCTTTGGACCCCTCATCTCTCCCCTTTCCCTATCCTTTCTTTCTCTTCTCTTATGTTATTTTATGTTATATTATGTTATGGTCGATTTTCTTCTCTTCTTTTACCTTCTCTTCCTTTCCTTTCCTTTCCTTTTCTTTCCTTCCCATTCCTTTCCCTTCCCTTCCCATCCCTTCCCATCCCTTCCCATCCCTTCCCATCCCTTCCCTTCCTGCTCATGTCGACAGGGGGAAGAAGGGGCCTGAAGGAGGAGGAGAGTGGAGTAGCCGTGTTATTTCAGCTTCATTAAAGGCGCATTTCACACACTAAGAACCTCATTTACCGCCCATCCAGGTGAGTGTCGGTGGCGCCCTCAGGAGTCACAGGTAGAGGCACAGGTAGAGGTACAGGTAAAGGTACAGGTAAGGGTACAGGTAGAGGTACAGGTGTTTTACAGGTGAGACTGTCAAGGCCACGTATTTCTTCGACTCGTTTTTGTTTACCTGATTTACTGTTGTTATTGTTGTTGTTGTTGCTGTTGTTGCTGTTGTGTGTTTATTGATCTGGCGTGACCTGCCTCGTTGACACACATAGACAAACACACACACACACACACACACACACACACACACACACACACACACACACACACACACACCATCACACACACCAACTCACCGCGCCTCAACACGCCACCAGACCATCCAACGCGACCACCAACACCAACAACAACACCAGGCAGGCGGTAACTCTCTCTCCCTGTTTCCTTGCCTCCCTGTTTCCCTCACTGCCTTCCTCCTGCCTCCCTCCCTGTCTGTTTCCCTGCCTCCCTGCCTGCCTGTCTCCCTGTCCCTATCCCTGCCTCCCTCCCCTAAACACTCCAGCATCCAGCTCCCTCCTCTCTCCCTTACCAAGAAAAACATCCAGGACTACTACTACTACTACCTCCTCCTCCTCCTCCTCCTCCTCCTCCTCCTCCTCCTCCTCCTCCTCCCCTCCTCCTCCTCCTCCTCCTCCTCCTCTTCCAAAAACCAGGCTTAAAGCAGCGGGGAGCATCATCTGACCTGGCTTTCTCTGCCTTTCGTTTCCCGTTACAATAAACATAACAGGCGGTTCCCTCAAATTATGGAGGCTGGAAGAGGCCTTTTTGCCTTGCCAGCACTGCCCCCAAGGCCTCCTCCTCCTCCTCCTCCTCCTCTCTGCAGAAGGAAAATTTCTTGGATACTGAGCCGCAGAAGGGAGGAAAACGCAAGAAAAGGAGGAGGAGGAGGAGGAGGAGGAGGAGGAGGAGGAGGAGGAGGAGGAGGAGGAGGAGGAGGAGGAGGAGGAGATGATAGAGTGAAGCGAGGTGTTAAAGAATGATGGATATGAGAGACTAGACAAAGGGTTGGAATTAGTTCAGTGGAAAAGGTGACTACTAATGATGTACAAACACACACACACACACACACACACACACACACACACACACACACACACACACACACACACACACACACACACACACACACACACACACACACACATACACAAACACACATCTATCTCTTTTTCCTCTTTAATCGATGTTCCATTCTCTCTCTCTCCTCTCTCTCTCTCTCTCTCTCTCTCTCTCTCTCTCTCTCTCTCTCTCTCTCTCTCTCTCTCTCTCTCTCTCTCTCTCTCTCTCTCTCTCTCTCTTTCCTGGAGGGGGATAATAAGGGAGATGAATCATACAGCAACTTTCCAGAAAATTGTAAAAAGTGACCAGACACAATGAGAGAGAGAGAGAGAGAGAGAGAGAGAGAGAGAGAGAGAGAGAGAGAGAGAGAGAGAGAGAGAGAGAGAGAGAGAGAGAGAGAGAGAGAGAGAGAGAGAGAAGTATAAAACAAAGAAAGAAAAAAAGGGAAAAGAGAGAAAACTGCAGAGTAACAAAATGAGAAGAAAAAAAACTATACGAGAGAAGAAGAAAATCAGGACATAGCTAATTTTCTTCCCCTCTCACTCCCTCCCTTTCCCCTCACACACACGTACACACACCCACACACACGTACACACAACCCCCCCCCCCCCACCCCCCACACACACACACAAATCACCGCACACGTAATGTCTCAATTCGGCTTAGCAAGAGGAACTTAAGCGGTGGACTCATTCCCTTTAGATGCTCAGCCGTCCTCTCTCCCTCGGCCCTCATAGCGGGACTGGGCCGAGCCACCTATAAAGAGGACCATAAACACGACCCTCTCCTTGCCTCCAGCAGCCAGACAGAGCCACTGAAACACGTAGGGAGGCCCAGAGCACGTGACGAAGGGATATTGCAGCTGAGATATCGTCCCCTACTACCCCTACCTCCCCTAGTGTCTTCAGGAGAGTCAAAAACAGGTATGAATGGAGGAAAAATGATGCCTCTTCTCCGTAGTGGGATGTTGAGGTAAATTGCCAGGTAGGAAAGATGGTGCAGAGGGGGAAAATGTGATGGATATGGGAATTGCAAGAGTTATTTCTACAGGATATGTATGTAGGATGAGAGGGGAGAGAGAGGGAGAGGGATGAGGGGAGAGGAGGTGTAGAGAAGGAAAGAGTGTGGTATATCTCTTCTTATCTTCTTTATCTCTTCCTTCTACTATTCTTCCTCCACTCAAGTTTCCCTCCCCTTCTCTGTTTCCTCCTCCACCTGCCTCCCCTCACCCCCAATCAGGTTCTCTCTCCTCCCCCGTGTCATATTCATCCTACTCTTTACTTTGCTTTATCTTTTGTTTTCCTTTCCGTCTCTCCCCTCTTCTCTCCCTCCGTGTAAATGTTCACTTCAATTCTTTCTTTCTCTCTCCTCTCTCTCTTTCCCTCCCTTACGTACACTTTCCCTTTTCCCTCTCTCTTCCGTCACCATTCCTCTCTGACACTCCTCTCCTCTCCTCCTCAACTCCCCAAAATTCTTTACACCCTCCCTGGTACCTTCTCTTCCCCTTCCATCCCTGTCACTCGTCTCCTCCCTCTCTCTCTCTCTCTCTCCCTGTCTATCTATCCTCCATCCCTAAAACGTTTCTCCCTCTACCTCTCCTCTCTCCTTCTCATCCTTTCCTCTCTCTCCCTGTCACTTTTCTCCTTTCTCTTTCGTGTATTTCTGACATCTCTCTGTATTTTCTTCCCCTCCTCTCATTTACTAACTACCTCTCTCTCTCTCTCTCCCTTTTTCCCTCCCTCTTTCCCTTCTCTTCCCTCCCTTCCCAAATGCCTCGGAAGATCAAACGGCCAGCAGTCGACACCCAGCACCCTCCAGCGGCCAATAATAGGCAGCAGGATCAGCCGGAAGGGGGCGATGACGGTGGATGATCCTGGCTGTGGTGATTCTCTCTCTCTCTCTCTCTCTCTCTCTCTCTCTCTCTCTCTCTCTCTCTCTCTCCTCTCTCTCTCTCTCTCTCTCTCTCTCTCTCTCTCGCAGTGTACTTTGCTCATTACAAGGCCAGAGTGGATGGGAGGGGAATGTAATGGGGGTGGGGGGAGGAAGGGGAGGAGGAGGGACATGGAGGAGAGGGAGAAGAGATGGGAATGGAAGGAAGGGATGCAGGGAAAAGGAAGGAAGGGAAGATGAAGGGAAAGAGAGGGATGAAGGAGAGAAGAGAGGAGAGAGGAAGAGAGAGGAGGTGAAGGATATTGGTAAGGAATGAGATGAAGGAGGGAGAGGAGATGAAGGAGGATGAGGAGGAGAGGAGGAGAGGAGGAGAGGAGGAAAGGAGGGAGGGAGGAGAAGGAGAGGAGGAAAGGAGGAAAGGGTGAGAGGGAGGCAATGAAATTTACGAGACCTGAGAGGAATTATTCATTATCTTATTCACCTTTTCATGAATAAATAGTCTGGTGGTGGTGGTGGTGGTGGTGGTGGTGGTGGTGGTGGTGGTGGTGGTGGTGGTGGTGGTGGTGGTGGTGGTGGTGGTGGTGGTGGTAATTCCCCTTTCCTTACTCCCTTCCTTCCCTTCCTTCACTCCACTTCCCTCACTCCTTTTCTCAGTCCATCAACCATATTTGAATTTTCCTCTTTCTTTGTCTTCCTCCTCCTCTTCCTCCTTCTTTTTCTTTTCTTTTCCTTTTTCTATTTTTCTTCTTCCCTTCCCAACATTTTTTTCTAATTTTTTTTACAAGTTCTAACCTTCTTTTTCTTTTTCTTTTTACTTCCTTCTCTCTCTTTTTTTTTCTTTTTCTTCCTCGTCTTCTCCTCTCAACCGAAGAGCATTTTACATCCTCGTTTCACACTCTTTCTTTCCTCCTCCTCTTCCTCCTCCTCCTCCTCTTCCTCCTCCTCCTCCTCCTCCTCTTCCTCCTCCTCCTCCTCCTCCTCCTCCTCCTTAAGATTTATTTCTCCGCCAGCAACACCTTCATCGATCACCTTCAGTCAGTGCAGATGGTATTCCTCACTCAAGTGCTCTCTCTCTCTCTCTCTCTCTCTCTCTCTCTCTCTCTCTCTCTCTCTCTCTCTCTCTCTCTCTCTCTCTCTCTCTCTCTCTCTCTCTCTCTCTCACACACACACACACACAGGTCCAACTCAACGTGGTGTCCTTGGGGAAATCAGAACCAACAAGGTACAGAGACGGGCCCCATTGTTGCTTCTCACCCCATCCTCCCTTCACCCTCTTACACCCCTTTACACCTCTCCCCCAGCCCCGCCCCGCCCAATGCCCCGCTCCTTCACACGCCTGCCCCGCTCTGCCCGCGCCACAACATCCCCTCTCCCCCCCAGCCCCCTCAGCACTGTCTTGTAAATAGGAAAGGAAGCGATTTCACTGTTAACTAACGATGAATTGCGATCAGTGAATATTTTTAGTTGAATAAGTTTATGCAATGGTGGTGGTGGTGGTGGTAATAATAATAATAATAATAATAATAATAATAATAATAATAATAATAATAATAATAATAATAATAATAATAATGATAATAATAATAATATATACCCATGCTATTAATACATGTATACACCATTCATTTAATTATTCATTCATTCATTCACCAGCCGAACAAACAACCATCAAACTCATTCTACAAATATATAAATAAATAAATAAATAAATAAATACAATAGTTACCTCCATGTTTTCCTTCCGCTCTGATTCTGATTCTGACGTCCACGAGTTTGATTATTATTATTATTATTATTATTATTATTATTATTATTATTATTATTATTATTATATTATTATATCAAAACAAGTGTCCTATCTTCAAACAACACCCCCTCCGCATCCCCTTCCCCACTCCTCCCCACTCCCCATCCCTTCCCATCCATTCCCTTCCCATCCCTTCCCTTCACTCCCCATCCCTTCCCTTCACTCCCCATCCCTTCCCTTCACTCCCCATCCCTTCCCTTCACCCCACCATCACCCTTACACACTTTCCCTTCACATAACCTCATCCTGCTCCACACCTTCCCTTCACCCTGTACCCTCTTGAATGCAGTTAATCCCCAGCCATCCCCAGCGTCCACAGAATGACTCCCCCGGTAAAGGTTGCGTGCACACTAAAGAAAATGGACTAAACGCAAAGAGATAGATAGCAGAGGTCTCCCCCGCAGCAGCCATGTTGAGTGCACTTACCTTGACGTATTGTATAATGAGTTGTATTTTTCGTTAATATGAGAGGCTACGGAGGGTTGTATTCGTCTCTCTCTCTCTCTCTCTCTCTCTCTCTCTCTCTCTCTCTCTCTCTCTCTCTCTCTCTCTCTCTCTCTCTCTCTCTCTCTCTCTCTCTCTCACCCCAAAGGAAAGAAATAGAAGTGTGAGTAATAGTAGGGATAGAAATGTAAATCATTTTTATACGAGATTAAAGTTCACTCCAGCCAACGATTACTAACTGAAGGAGGAAAGAATAAAAAAGAAGGAAGACATATCATCACCACCCCCCAACTCCCTTTCATCTACAACCACTCCTTTTTTTCCCCCCCTTCCCTTCCCTTCCTTTCCTTTCCTTTCTTTCCTTTCCTTCCCTTTCCTTCTCTTACCATTCCCTTCCCTTCCCTTCCTTCCCTTCCTTCCTAGTCTTGCTTCCTCCTCCTTCTATCCCTTCCTTCAGCCCCTAACAAGCACCAACTAGATACATATGGCGCAAGGGGGGGAGGGGGGTAGGCACTCGGGGGGGGAGCCAGGGGAGAGGGGGATAGGCACCTCATTAGGGCAGCAGGTGACACGTGGCACTGAAGACACGACCTTGGCTTCTTTGAGAGGGGACTTTTGGGTACTTTTGAAACTTCACAGGAATGTTTTGAGTGAGAGAGAGAGAGAGAGAGAGAGAGAGAGAGAGAGAGAGAGAGAGAGAGAGAGAGAGAGAGAGAGAGAGAGAGAGAGAGAGAGAGAGAGAGAGAAGGGGTGGCATCTGACTGTAAATCTCTTTTTCCTCGCTTTATCTAACTCTGTCAGTGTCTCGTTGTTCTGATCCTAATCCTTCTTTTATTCATCTTCTTCTTCTCTTCTTCTTCTTCTTCTTCTTCTTCTTCTTCTTCTCTTCTTCTTCTTCTTCTTTCCTTCGTCTTCCCACAGCTGCCTTAATGGTGGTTCTCCTGTCGTCGTCTTCAGTCACAAATCTCGCAGCCAGCCACCATCCCACACTTCCCTTACATCGTCCCCAAAGCCACTTCAATTCTGTAACTCTTGCCGGAATAACACGGTCTTGGGTCCTTATGCGTCCTGGCGGTGGAGGGCGGAACTAAGCGCACCACCAGCCCACCAATGAGGAGGCAGCGTTGGGGTGAAATGAAGGCGGGGGGGGAGGGGAGGGGTATGCACGGGTGTGAGGTCATATAGTGTGAGGCAGCTGGGTAGTGACGGGATACCAAATGACCCTGACTTGGACACCAGCGGAGATTGGACCGGCAGGAACGAGGAAGGATCGACGGAAGACCAAGATGGAAGAACGGGAGGGGAGGAGGAGAAGATGAAGACCAGAGGAATGGGAGGAGGAAGCAGGGAAGGAAGAGGAGGAAGGAAAGAGAGGAAGGAAAGAGAGAGGAAGGATCGAGGAGAGGGAGGGAACAGAGAGCCGAGTAGGACGCAGGAACAGGAGCAAAAAACAGGATGGCGGACGGGGTGCAGGACGCGGGCTCCGAATGGAAAGTCAGGAGGTGAAGGAGTCTGTGCAGGCGTTGCGGCAGTCGGCAGGATCAATAGAGGAGGCCCGGGCGATCCTAGGAGGTGTGGCGTGTCCTGTGTTACTGTGATCACCGCTACTGTGACCCGTTGTGCCCTCCAAGCGGCCCGGCATACACCACCTCGGCAAAGTCAGGGTCATGGTGGCTTGTCCGCAGGCTCGTCCGCAGGCTTGTCCGCAGGCTTGTCCGCAGGCTCGTCCGTAGGCTCGTCCGCAGGCTCGTCCGCAGGCCATTAGTGCATCCTAAGCTGCCCGAAGCCCTTCTTGGAGAGGCAGATCTTGTGGTGCCACCTAGGATTTTCAGGTAATGGCGGTAAGGGTACGCAAATACAACTTTCCTACATAACGAAGGAAGGAAAGAAGGAAGGAAGGAAGGAAGGAAGGAAGGCCACACTTGAGCTACACTTCTGCCTTCCCCGCGGACTGTGACGGGAAAGCATCGTCCTGTCAGCCTGGTACACGTCCCTGCCCCGCCGGCCCGGGAGATGGGTGGCTTCCCTCGCCGGTACAGACAGTGACAGGTATTACTCGCACACCATTACAACGAGGCACAAACATACTCCACCCCCCCTCTCCCTTGTATCCCGCCTCGGCCACCCTCCCCTCAGCCTCCCCTCACCTCAGCTGCCTCACACATTTATGAATCTTTCAACCAATACAACACACAATATTTTCCGCATTCTCCCTCCCTCGTCAAATATTCGTAATAAAATATTTCTTCCGGCCAAGCTGCTGTGCCTCCACGTCAACAGGTGAGCGTCCTGCCTCACACACCTGCCTCACCACAGCACACCATTCCTCCCCGTCCTGGCGTTCTGTGACTTTCCTCCGCGTTGTGATTTTTACCGCAGCTTCAGGGGACGCCGGCAGCTGCAGGTTTGTGGTGAAAGAACCGCTGTATCCCCACCACACATCATCCCCGCCAGCTGCATCCCGGAGTGCTGCACCAAACTACAGTGCATTCCTCTACAGGTATTGCCGATGACCGCAGGCTGGCACTCGGGAAGGTGACAATGCGCCTCCGATTGGCAGCGGCAGCGACTCTAAGCGTACACATCAGGATTGAGCAAGGAGTGACACGGTAGAATATTCATAGTTAAGTTAGTAGCTACTGCCTAACACTCCCTCCATGGACGCAGCCCCCGCCAATCCACAGCACACCCCCTCCCCCCCCGCCCCCCCCGCAGCCACACATTTCCACACTTCCTGCCTCACCCTCGTAATCCTGTGATGTCCGCTTCGATTTTGTTTTTTCCATGTATGCACGAATTATTTTTTTTTGTAACTGTTGTGGTGTGTGTGTGTGTGTGTGTGTGTGTGTGTGTGTGTGTGTGTGTGTGTGTGTGTGTGTGTGTGTGTGTGTGTCCGCCTGCCTCCACTCCACCCTCACTCACCTCACGTCACGCCCACCACCGACCAGCGGGCCTAACAACCAATCAGGTTCTTGATGACTATGCCGTCCATCCCCTCCTCCCCGCTACAAAGAGCTCCGCCCCCTCCTCCTCCTCCTCCTCCTCCTCCCTACCATACCAAGCATACCCCACTCCTTCCCCACCTCCACTCAGCCCATCAACTTCACTCACCACCCACCCCCCTGCCCTCTTCACTTTCCCTTCCTCTCATCACCCCCCCCGCCCCCTTCCCCTCCCTTTCCCTTCCCTTCCCCCCAACCAATCTTCAATTTCACCGTCGGCAGGAGATGTATTCAGACCGGCCAGTGAGGCGACCCACAGACTCCCTTTTGCAGAAAATTAAAATGCACTAAAATTAGAATCAAGTCTAAATATAGGTATAAAAAAATATATATATACTGCCAGGTATATAGATAGACATATGAGGTGATAGATAGATAAATAAAAAAATAATAAAACTAATTAATTCACACATGGGCAAGTAGATTAATTCAGGGTAGATAGACAGGTAGATTCATTAAGGTTAATATAAATAATGTAGAAATGAATGAATGAGTTGTTGTTGTTGTTTTTCTTTTCCAGACAAGACGTGAAGTGAAGTTAAGGAGACGGATAGAAAAGAGTCAACATTCTGCATTGGTGTTGTTGTGTATTGTGTTGCAGACTAACTCAACGGGGAAGTAAGTCAACATGTTCTCTCTCTCTCTCCTCTCTCTCTCCCTCTCTCTCTCTCTCTCTCTCTCTCTCTCTCTCTCTCTCTCTCTCTCTCTCTCTCTGTATCTGTGTGTGTGTGTGTGTGTGTACTCATGTATGTATAAGCCACGCATATTCATCCACACGCCCGTGACCTTCTCTTGTCACACTCACACCTCCTCGCTGCTCCCCTCCAGCGGCCAACTCTCACCTGCGGAACAGAGAAGAAGGTTAATTAGCAGGTGTTAATGACAGGACTCACCTTTTACTATAATTATTTAAACATCACAAAAACATCGTAAACTGATTATATTTAAGAGACTACAAATATATTAGACAAAAAAAAATATAACACTTAAGCAAATATTTAACACAAAAAATCTGATATATGACAAAGCAGTGAGTGTGAGGTGTTAGTAAGTATATATGAAGCACTATAAGAACACAGCAGCACCACACAGCACTGCCCGAAGCCTTGGTGCTGTGTGAGTCAGTCTCTCTCTCTCTCTCTCTCTCTCTCTCTCTCTCTCTTCTCTCTCTCTCTCTCTCTCTCTCTCTCTCTCTCTCTCTCTCTCTCTCAGCGGTGATCCCTCAGGCGACGCAGGACTCCCAAGACACATTAGGGAGACAAGGAAATCCTGCGGGAAGTCCTTGTGTGTGTTGGGGTGGGCGGGGGTGGGGTGGGCGGGTGTTAGACGATGCCCCAAAACACGCACACGCCCCCCCCACCCATCCACCCCGCCCGCCCCCTGACCTGTTTCTAGCTGTTGTTGTTTCATAAAGTTAACAGCCCACAAAATATATACACGAAACACCGGTTAACGCAAAGAAAAACCAGCCTAGTCCATGTGGGTCATGCATATGCTATAGACCCGTTGGTGGGAGGGGGCATTTGGGGGGCGTGAGGGGGGCGTGAGGGGCGGGGTGGGGCTGGACAAAGATGCCACCCCAGCAACCAGCATCTTCCTGTGGCACTAAGGCTGTGTTGGTCTAGTTAGGAAAAGTCTGGCAGGAGAGCATTTATAAAGGGAGGGGAGAGAGGGAGGGAGGGAGGGAGGGAGGGAGGGAGGGAGGGAGGGAGGGAGGGAGGGAGGGAGGGAGGGAGGGAGGGAGGGAGGGAGGGAGGGAGAAGAAGGCAGGAGATAAGATAAGAATGGAATAATGAAGGAAAGGAGAAAGGAGGGAGGAGAGGCAAGAAGGAGGAAAGGAAATAAGGCAGAAGAGAGGAAGAGAAGGAGGGAGGAAGAGGGAGGCAAGGAAACAAGGAAAGAGAGAGGAAGAGGGAGGATAGAAAACAAGGAAAGAGACAGGAAGAGAAGAAGAGAAGAAGAGAAGAAGAGGGGAGGTAGGAACAGGCATGAAAATAAAAAGAGAAGGAGTCACCTGTTCTGAATGTTTTAATCCAGCCTCTTACACGGCCACTCCTCCCGTCCTGCAAGACACAAAACTGTTTTATGGATCATCTTCTGAGCCACTGGTGCTGTGTCTCTCCTTTCCTGCAGGTGGCGAGGGTGGGGGGGGGGTGGCAAGGGGGGTGGAAGGGGGGTAGGGGGAATCTGAGCTGAACTTGCTGCTAGGGAGAGAATGACTGGAAGAGGAGAGGAAAGGAGGGAAGGCTGTAAGGAAGATCAAGGGAGATGCAGGATTTTCAAGGAAGAGTTGGGGAAGGAAGACTGCAAGGAGGATTAAGGAAGGTTTGGGAGGCTGGCTGCAGGAGGTTCAAGGAGGAGGTAAGAAAAGGAGTGAGTTCGCGCGGAGGTTCAGCCACGCACTCACAATCCGGGGAAACTTATCGGTGAATCAGCGAAATTTTCTTCCGTGATTCACTGGCGTTGTGGTGAGACTCTATAACGGTGGTGGTGATGACGGTGATGGTGGTGGTGATAGTGGTGGTGAAGTAATTGAGGTTGATGGTTACATACATTCTTCCTCCTTCTTTACTACCTCCCCCCCACACCCTCCCCCCCCGGCAGAAGCACCCCGGTCGGTCACGCTTCACTGAGACACTTAACAACAAAATGATCTCCTGTCGGGGACCTGAACACTATTACGGCGGTGCGCTCTTCCTCCTCCTCCTCCTCCTCCTCTTCCCTCCCGTCCCCCCGTCCCCCCTTTATTCCTTTCTCCTCCTTCCCTCCCTCCCTCCCTCCATGCACCCATTATCCCCACACATGCTCGCTCTTATAAACACTTTCTCTTCAGCTATTGCCTTCCTTCTTATTACTGTTATTATCATTATTATTGCTATTATTATTATTATTATTATTATTATTATTATTATTATTATTATTATTATTATTATTATTATTATTATTATCATCGTTCAGTTTCTTTGTTACTTTTTCCGTCATTATATTTAGAAAGTCTTAAATAACGTGAGCTAATGAGATGGAAATAATGTAACGGCACAGAAAAAAAAAAACGAACAATGAAAATTAATCAGCTTTCATACGAGTGCAAAAAATAGAATAAGACAAAGCTTCCTCCTCCTCCTCCTCCTCCTCCTCCTCCAAGTTCCAATTCCATCCATAATTAACACTTCTCTTATTTCTTCCTTTCTCTTCGTTCGTACCTTTCTTCCTTCCTCACTCCTCCTCCTCCTCCTCCTCCTCCTCCTCCTCCTCCTCCTCCTCCTCTGCAACCACCAAGTCTCACTCCGGGCAGGTGCGGCGTGATAACTACTTGTAATTACTGTGATAACCAGAGGAGGAGAGGGGGAGAGGAGGAGGAGAGAGGAGAAGAGGAAGAGGAGGAGGAGAGGGGAGAGGAGGGGAGGGGAGAGGAATGGGCACTTCTACTCCCCCTAATTACGCTCTTGTCATAGTTAATAAGAAAAATTTGTAAGTAGTAGTAGTAGTAGTAGTAGTAGTAGTAGTAGTAGTAGTAGTAGTAGTAGTAGTAGTAGTAGTAGTAGTAGTAGTAGATTATGCAAATGAGACAAGGCAAATTTTAAAATCAAGGTTTCTAAAGCCCATCCGCCAGCCAGCCCTTATGTGTGTGTGTGTGTGTGTGTGTGTGTGTGTGTGTGTGTGTGTGTGTGTGTGTGTGTGTGTGTGTGTGTGTGTGTAGTTTTATTTTCCGTAATGGCTCTCAACTGTGGGATTTCAGTTCTAATTCCGGACATTTTCGGAAGAATGGCTCATATCTCTCTCTCTCTCTCTCTCTCTCTCTCTCTCTCTCTCTCTCTCTCTCTCTCTCTCTCTCCTCTCTCTCTCTCTCTCTCTCTCTCGCTAATATTAAAGTGGAATGAGGGGGGAGGGAGAAGGGAAAGGAGGGGAAGGTGATGTAAAAGAGAGCAGGGAAGGAAGGAGGACGAGAGGTCAGTGAAGGGCGGGAGGGGGTGAGGGGGTGAAGGGGTGAAGGGGTGAAGGGGTGAGGGGGGTGGAGGGGATCAGCGCACTTCCCTCCAGCATTTGTCACATTAATGAGGAAAGTGAAGCTGCAACTCGTGTGTATAATATGTATAATATAATAATAATAGTATTCATCTGTTGGTATTGTTGTTGTTATTATTATTATTATTATTATTATTATTATTATTATTATTATTATTATATTGCATGGAAATGGCTTCTGTGTTACGTATAAGTGCAGAGATTCCTTTTTTCATACTCTCTCTCTCTCTCTCTCTCTCTCTCTCTCTCTCTCTCTCTCTCTCTCTCTCTCTCTCTCTCTCTCTCTCTCTCTCTCTCTCAGTGGAAAGGTTATGAGAAACGGACTCCCACAAGCATCCCAATGTCAATAACTCACTGTGACCTGGTCGTAGGAGAAGGAGAAGGAGGAGGAGGAGGAGGAGGAGGAGGAGGAGGAGGAGGAGGAGGAGGAGGGAGGAAAGTGACAAGGTAGTGAAAAGAGGGCAAGGAAGAGAAGGAGGGGAAGGAAAGGTATGAAATAAAGACGAGGTAGCGAGGGAAGGTGCGAGAAAGGAGAGGAAGGGAAGAGAGGAAGGAAATCAGGGAAAGGGGAAGGAGAGGGAGGAAGGGAGGGTGAGGTTATCAGTGGCGTATTAGGAGGTAGAGGGGAGGAAGGGAGGGAGGGAAGAAGTGAGGGAAAGTGGTGATGATGATGATGATGATGATGATGATGATGATGATGATGATGATGATGATGATGATGATGATGATGATGATGAAATAAGGTAATAATGATAGGGAGTAAATTACTGTGTTTAGTATTTGTTTGTAGTGGATTGTAATAATGTGTTAGATAATGATTGTTTGTATACTGGTAAGGAAGACAAACAAACACCTATGTATGTATGTATGTATGTATGTATGTATGTATGTATGTATGTGTTTAATGGCTGACTTTAGCCTTCCTTCTTAAACAAACAAATAAACATACAAAACAAAGGAAGGTTATAACTACCACATCTATTATTATTATTATTATTATTATTATTTTATTATTATTATTATCATATTTTCTCTTCACTGCCCTCCTCTCCTCCTCTTATCCTCTTATTATTCCTCCATATTTCCAAACCAGGTCAAACTTTTTCCCCCTTCCCTTCTCTCCTATTCTCTTCTCTTCTCTTCTTTTCTCTTCTCTTCTCTTCACTTCCCTTCCCTTCCTTTCCCTTCTCTTTTCTATTTTTTTATTTTATTTTATTTTATTTTATTTTATTTCCTTTCCTTTCCTTTCCTTTCCTTTCCTTTCCTTTCCTTTCCTTTCCTTTCCCTTCCCTTCCCTTCCCTTCCTTCTTTCTTTTCTTTTTTTCTAATCTCGTCCCGCCCTCACACTCTCCTTTCCTCTCACGACACACAATTAATCTTCATCCCGCGATGCAATACTTTTTTTAAGACGTTCACAGATGCAAGAAAGGAGACTACTGAACCTCACTTACTCTTTATTCTCTCTTCCTCTTCCTCTTATATTCCTCCTCTTTCTTTTTTCTTTTTTTAATCATGTCTTTTTTTCTTTTTTTTACCTTATATTTCCACCTCCTCCTCCTCCTCCTCCTCCTCCTCCTCCTCCTCCTCCTCCTCCTCCTCCTCCTCCTCCTCATCATCATCATCATCATCATCATCATCTTCTTCTACTTCTTCTTTTACTACTACTATCTATATTTCCCTTTTCTTTCTCTCTTCTTCATCCTCTTTCTTCCTCCTCCTCCTCCTCCTTTCTTGTTATACGCCTCATTCCTTCCCTTCCCTTCCTTTCCCTTCTCTCTTCGTTTTCACCTCCCCCTTTATTCTTGTCTCTTCCTTCTTCTCTCGTTCTAATTTCCTCCTCCCATTCCTGTTCCCCTTGCACACTTTCATGCATTTCTTGTCGATTTTTATCCCTCCCCCCCCTAGGGCAGAATATAACCATTCTCTCTCTCTCTCTCTCTCTCTCTCTCTCTCCTCTCTCTCTCTCTCTCTCTCTCTCTCTCTCTCTCTCTCTCTCTCTCTCTCTCTCTCTCTCTCTCTCTCTCTCTCTCTCTCTTTCAGCACTTTAATAGACAACTGCATACTTGATGGTCAGGAGAGGAGGAGAAGGAGAGGAGGAGGAGGAGGAGGAGGAGGAGGAGGAGGAGGAGGAGGAGGAGGAGGAGGAGGAGGAGGAGGAGGAGGAATGAATACTTAAAGTGAGGAAGGAAGTAGAAAACAAAATGACTGAAAAGAGACAGTTAAGGAGAGAAAGAGAGTCGGAAGGGAAGAAATAAAGGATAGGAACCTGAAAGTGCAGATCTCTCTCTCTCTCTCTCTCTCTCTCTCTCTCTCTCTCTCTCTCTCTCTCTCTCTCTCTCTCTCTCTCTCTCTCTCTCTCTCTCTCTCTCTCTCTCTTCCCCCCCTCCCCCCCCACCAGGCCGAGAGCAACACTAGTACAATCAAAAAGTGGAGCGTCACATTAAGTGGAAGGTAAATACGAGTGAATCTCATTGTTCGTTAGAGTGGATAAAAGTGGTACATTTTTAGACTTGTGAAATGAGTCCTTCAATGGCGATGGAAATGAGTCTTTTGTGTGTGTGAGAGAGAAAGAAAAAAAGAAAGAGAGAGAGAGAGAGAGAGAGAGAGAGAGAGAGAGAGAGAGAGAGAGAGAGAGAGAGAGAGAGAGAGAGAGAGAGAGAGAGTTATGTTTTCAAGATAAGAATCCTTTAGAGTTATAAATGTGTTTAACAAAAGCCTTCGCAAGCGGCCCGTTGCAGCGACGCCCTGACCACCGGCAGCCCCAGCACACACCACACCTTGCCGGCCTTCGTGTCCCTTAGAGGAGGAGTGAGCGCACTATGAGAGCGGTAGTGTCAGACCTCCTCCTCGAAGTCCCGAGGACCCGCACAGCAGGGTGTCAGAGTGCCTTCACGTGCGCCACAACGGTGGTGTGGAATACTTTCACTGCCAACGTGGATGCACAACATATGTCCTCGCACCAAGTAAAATCTGCCGCCCACACCTGGCTTCAAACACACCCACCCTGAGTGTGATAGTGTAGTAGAGGTGAAAGTGATGCCTGACAGTGACAGTACCGTGCCTTGGACTCACTCAAATTCTTAATGGTAGTGCCAGCACAGTAAAGTGCCTGATAGTGATAGTGCCAGTCACATGACACATTAGCTGTATGTATGTAAAATTGTGTATATATATATATATATATATATATATATATATATATATATATATATATATATATATATATATATATATATATACACACACACACACACACACACACACACACACACACACACACACACACACACACACACACACACACACACACACACACACACACAGACATACATACATAGGGCGTAGTAGATTTAAAAAAGATGCCTCAGGAAAGAGGTCATCACATTTAAAACTAACAGAATTTATAATCAGTCAGGATCATCTCTGAATAAAAAAAAATTATAGAAAAATATGACTAGATTTACCTTTTTTTCTATATAATACAGTGAGTGAGAAACAGAGCCAACACCTTCCATTTTGCATACAAGTGGGAATGGACTGAGTGAGGGGAGCAAGTGATTATTTTGGAAAGGAAGGGCAGGTGTCACGTTTAAGAGTGGAGGGGATAGAGAGCAAGGGTAGTGTAGGAGTAGCATTAAGTTCTAAGAGCGGGGACATATAACGGCTTTCAAGAGTATGGGATGATGGTCGTTAGAATAAAATAATGGTTTTCAAATGAGAGAGAGAGAGAGAGAGAGAGAGAGAGAGAGAGAGAGAGAGAGAGAGAGAGAGAGAGAGAGAGAGAGAGAGAGAGAGAGAGAGAGAGAGAGAGAGAGATTTTAATGCGAAGGTGAGTATGGAATTCCACTCTCCACTTTCCTCCACTCTCCACTTTCCTTTCCTCCACTTTCCTCTTCCCTCCTTTCTCTCTCATCCCTTCGTTCCGCCTCTTCACTTTCACATTAAACACTTCTCCGTTATTCTGAATTTCCTGTCCTCGCATTTCTCTTTCTCATTTTCTTCCTGTTTACCCTCACCTCTCTCTCTCTCTCTCTCTCTCTCTCTCTCTCTCTCTCTCTCTCTCTCTCTCTCTCTCTCTCTCTCTCTCTCTCGTTCCTACGTCCTTGCTCTAATTGACGATACTGAGGCAAAGGGACGAGAGAGAGAGAGAGAGAGAGAGAGAGAGAGAGAGAGAGAGAGAGAGAGAGAGAGAGAGAGAGAGAGAGAGAGAGAGAGAGAGAGTCGTGAATAACTCAGTGTCCACCTAAAACACACATATGTATATACATGTGTGTGGATTATGCATCGTGTGTGTGTGTGTGTGTGTGTGTGTGTGTGTGTGTGTGTGTGTGTGTGTGTGTGTGTGTGTGTGTGTGTGTCATCCACTTACAAAACAATAAATTCCACTCCACCTCCCCTTTTTTCCCCCTTTCTTCCCCTTCCCTCTATATAATTCCCCTTCCCCTTCCCCTCCCCTACCCTACCTTCCCCTCCCCTGAACCCCACTTTAAGACAACACTTCAGGGGGGAGAAGGGGAGGGGAGGAGGGGAGGAGGGGAGGAGGGTGGGGGGTTAGTGGGGGCAGTGTTGGGGGTGGTAAACGAACTTATTGTTGGGGAAGCCATACACACACCTCCTCCAGGGTTGCGGTGGGGTTGGTGGGGAAGGAGGAGGGTGGTGGTAGGGGGAGGAGAAGGGGGGAGAAAGGGGGGGAGGAATGGGGGGAGGTTGGGAGGGGATGAATGTAGGAGTAGGAGGAGGGTGAAGGGAGGAGGGTTTGCAGAATGGTAGGAGAGAGAGGAGAGGAGGGAGAGAGGAAGGAGGGAGAGAGGGAGGGAGATTAATGGAGAGGGAGAGGGGAGAAAGAGGAGGGAGAGTGGAAGTTGATAGAGACAGTGAGGGAGAGAAAGGAGTAGAGGTAAGGGAGAAGAAGAAAGAAGATGGAGGTAGGAACAGCAGAGAGGGAAGGAGGGAGGAGAAGAGAAGATGGAGGAAAGGAGGGAGGGAGGGAAGGAGGGAAAACAAAAACAAGAATAGAAACAACGTGTGTGTGTGTGTGTGTGTGTGTGTGTGTGTGTGTGTGTGTGTGTGTGTGTGTGTGTGTGTGTGTGTGTGTGTGCACCTACTTTCATTTTTCTTAATGTCACGTTCTTAAAATCTTCCAAAAAAGGCAAAAATCTGATCATATAATAAAAAAAAAAAATATCAGGAGCTTTTATCTAATTTTACTCCGTTCATTTTTTTCTTTATATTTTCTTTTTTTTTCTTTTTCTTTCTTTTTATTTATGTTCAAGAAGAGAGAGAGAGAGAGAGAAAAAACGCAAGCAAGAAAATTCAAAAGACAAAAAAAAAAAGAGCGAGAGAGACATGAAAACACCTTCTTCCTCACGTCTTCCTTACCTCCTAATCCTCCTCCTAATCCTCCTTCCCTTGTGAGGTTCTCGGAGACACACAGGAAGGGTTAAGGGAAGGAAGGAGGGAAGAAAATATTCAAATTAATACACCTAAGTTTTGTGCCTTCCTGATCCCTCCTCCTCCTCCTGCTCCTCCTCCTCTCCTCCTCCTCCTCCTCCTCCTCCTCCTCCTCCTCCTCCTCCTCCTCCTCTCCTCCTTAATGACCTAGACAATACCCTGGAATACTAAAACAGATAATTTCGTTACTAGCAAACAGGCTTTCTGCAACTTACTATTCCTACCATCCTTTGTTTCCAGCCTTCTTCTTCTTCTTCTTCTTCTTCTTCTTCTTCTTCTTCTTCTTCTTCTTCTCCTCCTCCTCCTCCTCCTCCTTTAATTGATGTTGTTCCAGTTATAAATAGAAGTTGTTGTTGTTGTTATTGTTTTAGTTGTTGTTCTTGTTATTATTGTTATTGTTATTGTTGTTACACTTCCTTTAGCTCTATTTCCATCTCCTCCTCCTCCTCCTCCTCCTCCTCCTCCTCCTCCTCCTCCTCCTCCTCCCTCCTCTCCTCCTCCTCCTCCTCCTCCTCCATCTTCCCTGACAAATTAATAACGTCAGCTAAGTAGGACTGTAGGAGTGAAGCTATTTCCTCCACAGTCCTTGGCGTGGAGAGAAGAAAGAGAGAGAGAGGAGAGGAGAGGAAAAGTTTCATTCAGTTTATATATTAAGTTATTCCCTTCCTTCTTGCCTTCCTTCCTTCCTTCCTTCATTCTTTCCTTCCTTCCTTCAATCCTTCTTTCTTTCCTTCAATCCTTCCTTCTTTTCTTCCTTCCTTCATCCTTCTTTCCTTCCTTCAATCTTTCTTTTCTTCCTTCCTTCCTTCAATCCTTCTTTCCTTTCTTTCCTTCCTTCCTTCCTTCCTTCCTTCCTCCCTATCTCCTCGGGTTTGTAAATATAAAGAAAAACAAACTTTAATGCAACCCATTGATGTTTTTTCCCACCCTGCACCCTCCCTCTTACTCTCTCTCTCTCCTTCCATTTCTTCCTCCTTCACTCCCTCCCTCTCTCACTCCTTCTCTTCCTCTCTCCCTCTCCCTCCTTCCCATCTATCGTCTCGCCTCTTCCTCAGATTGTCTCCAGGATTATCATGGTCCTCCTTAATCCCTCATTGGGTCTCATTTCACTATTTCTTCTCTCCCTCCTCTTCCTCCTCCTCCTCCTCCTCCTTTTTCTCTTCCTCCTCCTTCACCTCATTAGCCTTAAACCGTCTAAAGTCCTCTTCTGACTTATTACTTCTCCTTCTCCTCCTCCTCCTCCTCCTCCTCCTCCTCCTCCTCCACACACATAAAATATTGTATTCAAAAATTAGCATGAACATTAAATTTTAATACTCACTAATAATGAAAGTAATGTGAGTGTTAATATTACCACCTATTTATTTGCTTCTCATATAAGGTGTACACACAACTCTCTCTCTCTCTCTCTCTCTCTCTCTCTCTCTCTCTCTCTCTCCTCTCTCTCTCTCTCTCTCTCTCTCTCAGATAAGACACACACCTGTACTATAATATACAGGTGTGTGTCTTACCTGAGAGAGAGAGAGAGAGAGAGAGAGAGAGAGAGAGAGAGAGAGAGAGAGAGAGAGAAGAGATAAAGGAGTGGAGGAAGGAAGAGTAGGATGGAGGAATACGAGTAAGTCTCTTCCACCCCCACCCCCCCACCAACCATCCTCCTCTTCTTCCTCCTCCTCCACCGATTCTCCTTCGCCAGGCATTATCGACGTCTCAGATTTCACAGAGAATCGAACCCTTAACCAAAGCGCTCTCTCTCTCTCTCTCTCTCTCTCTCTCTCTCTCTCTCTCTCTCTCTCTCTCTCTCTCTCTCTCTCTCTCTCTCTCTCGTATTCATGGAAACTTTTATACCGTTCAATGAAGCAATACATTTACCTGAAGACGGAACAAGAATAGTAAGGAAAGAAAGGAGGAGGAGGAGGAGGAGGAGGAGGAGGAGGAGGAGGAGGAGGAGGAGGAGGAGGAGGAGGAATGACGTCAGCAGCGGGAGAAGCAATGAGATCACACGCTGGAGGACGTATCGCGCTGAGGTGAACACAATATTGCATTTCAGGTATACTTTTTTTTTCTTCCAATCTCTCTCTCTCTCTCTCTCTCTCTCTCTCTCTCTCTCTCTCTCTCTCTCTCTCTCTCTCTCTCTCTCTCTCTCTCTCTCTCTTGATTATTTCTTTTCGAGCCCCCAAACGCACTCAAGGATAAACTATAATAATAATAATAATAATAATAATAATAATAATAATAATAATACTGTCACCATTAACTAGCCCCGCCCCACTCCAGACTAGCCCCGCCCCTTTCCGTTCCGTTCCGTTCCGTTCCTTGGTTACGCGCCAAAACGGGACAGTTCAGGGACAGCCTTACGTAACGGTAGAGAGAGAGAGAGAGAGAGAGAGAGAGAGAGAGAGAGAGAGAGAGAGAGAAGAGAGAGAGAGAGAGAGAGAGAGAGAGAGAGAGAGAGTGAGTGGAAAGGAGGGGAAAGAGGTGAAGGAGTTTGAGGGAAGAAAGAAGGACATAACGATGAGAAGGAAGGAAGGAACCAAGGATGTGAATGAGGGAAGAGGAAGCGAATAGGAGGGAGACAGGAAGAGGAAGAGGAGGAGGAGGAGGAGGCGGAGGTGAGAAGCAGGCCAGACAGGTAGCAAAGGAGACGAGGAGGAAAAAGAAAAAAAAACTGAAAAATAAGGAGAAAGTTAAGAGGAAGGCGAGAGAAAGAAAGATAATGCAGAGAGAAAGGTAAACGAGGAAGGATTAAGAAGAGGAGAAGAGAAGAGGAGGAAGAGGAAGAGGAAGAAGAAGACGATCTGAACCTAAATAACAGAACTATAAGTGAATTCAACAGTCAATAAAAATTTCTCAAAACTTACATATATTTGAAGATTTTATTAATGAATTTTATTAATCTATTACATATTTCAAGCAACTGAATATTGGTAGTGTAGCTTCAGGTTGTTAGAAAGGGGAAGAATGAGGAGGAGGAGTGAGGGGAAGAATGAGGAGTAGGAGGAGGAGTGAGGGGAAGAATGAGGAAGAGTGAGGGAAAAATGAAGAGGAAGAGTGAGGGGAAGAATGAAGAGGAAGAGTAAAGGGGAAGAACGAGGGAAAAGGATGTGAAGATTGTATAAATGTTTCGTCACAATTGTTTCAACCGTACAATGTTATCTAGATTGCCGCTTCTTTCTCAGAATACACACTGACTCTCTCTCTCTCTCTCTCTCTCTCTCTCTCTCTCTCTCTCTCTCTCTCTCTCTCTCTCTCTCTCTCTCTCTCTCTCTCTCTCTCTCTCCTATTTTAATGTCCTTTCCGTCTATCTCTCCCTATTTTTCCATTCTTCTAAGTTCATTCTTTAAACACACACACACACACACACACACACACACACACACACACACACACACACACACACACACACACACACACAATAACTATCACACAACTATCACTCTATCACAATCAGATCACAAGATAGGATATATATGAGATTGCCTATTCCTCCTCCTCCTCCTCCTCCTCCTCCTCCTCCTCCTCCTCCTCCTCCTCCTCCTGCTAACAATGCGGTCAGATTTCCTAATACAATCATTCATTCAATCCCGAAATACAGATTCTTTCCATATTACTTCTCTCTCTCTCTCTCTCTCTCTCTCTCTCTCTCTCTCTCTCTCTCTCTCTCTCTCTCTCTCTCTCTCTCTCTCCTCGCTCTCTCTCTGATTCATCCCTTCCTTACCTACCATATACTACCTACTTGTCTCCCCCACAAAGCTACCTATCCTTCCTCTCCCTTCCTTCCCTCCTCTCTCCCCTTCCCTTTCCTTCCTTCATCCAGTTTTCCCTTCCCTTCTCCATTCTTCTCTTCTCTTCTCTTCTCTTCTCTTCTCTTTCTCTCTCTCTTCTCTTCTCTCTCTCTCTTCTCTTCTCTTCCTTCTCCTTCCCTTCCCTCCCACTTCCCTTCTCTTCTCTCTCTTCTCTTCCTCTTCCCTTCCCTTCCCTTCCCTTCCCTTCCCTTCCCTTGAAGAAGCTATTTGCCAACTCGTCCCTTCCTGACCCACCTTCGAGCCCCGTAAATCAGGGCGGTGTCTTGGCCCTCCGTCAGGTAACAAACTGAGGCATTAGAGAGAATTATCTTTCTCTCTCTCTCTCTCTCTCTCTCTCTCTCTCTCTCTCTCTCTCTCTCTCTCTCTCTCTCTCTCTCTCTCTCTCTCTCTCTCTCTCTCTCTCTCCAGCTATCCTCCCATTATATTACTTTTTTTTCCTTCTTTCCTCCCCCTCACTTCCTCTTCCTGTTGCTGCTTCTCTGATTTCCTCCTCCTCCTCCTCCTCCTCCTCCTCCTCCTCCTCCTCCTCCTCCTCCTCCTCCTCCTCCTCCTCCTCCTCCTCCTCCTCCTCCTCGTCGTCTTGGTGGCGCCACTTGTTAGTTGTATTACCTGTCCATCCTCACACACTCACCTTTACTTATGCCTCTCATCCCTCTCACCTGTCCAATCTAATCTCCTTACCTGTCTCTCTCATCTCCCATCTTTATCTATATTCCCTTCTTATTCTTCCTTCTTATCAACTGTATTTCAACCACCAAATCTCTCTCTGTCTCTCTCTGTCTCTCTCTGTCTCTCTCTCTCTCTCTCTCTCTCTCTCTCTCTCTCTCTCTCTCTCTCTCACCTGTCTTATTTAGCCTTCCTATACCTGCCTCACCCACCCTCTTTAGGCTTGTCTTCCTCCCTCATCCATCAAAGGAAATCCAGTTACATGGACACGCTATTCATCCATCCAGTCATCCATCAATCTTAAGTATGTGTATTTGATTTTTTTTTGTATATATATTCATAACTAAATCATCTTCGTCGTCATCGTCGTCTCTCTCTCTCTCTCTCTCTCTCTCTCTCTCTCTCTCTCTCTCTCTCTCTCTCTCTCTCTCTCTCTCTCTCTCTCTCTCTCTCTCTCTCTCTCTCTGTCCTTCGCTGAACACAAAAGGTCATTTTTCCTCCTTCATGCTACCAAAAGAGGCTAATTAAAGAACTATTTTCCACAGATATTATCCTGCAATTAAAGTTTTCATTGCATATTCAACTTTCTTTGCCTCCCTCCCTCCCTCCCCCCCTCCCCCCTTTCTCTCTCTTTCCAATACCTCTTCCTCCTCTTTTATTCTTATTTAGATAGGGTGTGAAGGTGGTGGTAGAGAGGGAAAGGAGAGGAGGAAAGGAAGGAAGGGAGAGTAGAAAGGGAAAAAAGGGAGGCAAGGAAGGGAGGGTGATGTAAAATTTGTTGATGAGCTAAAATAAGACAAGAGATATATGGAGAGAGAGAGAGAGAGAGAGAGAGAGAGAGAGAGAGAGAGAGAGAGAGAGAGAGAGAGAGAGAGAGAGAGAGAGAGAGAGAGAGAGAGAGAGCCTTGGGGGTGGGGGGAGATAAGTAGTGGAGAAAGAAGAGAAAAAGTAAAAGTCTTCAGCTCATGCAAAAAGGAGAAGGAGAAGGAGGAGGAGGAGGAGGAGGAGGAGGAGGAGGAGGAGGAGGAGGAGGAGGAGGAGGAGGAGGAGGAGGGGTTAATACACCGAAGAGAGGAAAGCAGATAACGAGAAGGAGGAATGAGGAACAAATAGAGAAAGATACGAGTGAAAGAGTGGAGGAAAATTGGAGTTTAGAGAGATAGAGAAAACTATAACGGAGAGAGGATGGAGGAGGAAAGTGAGGGGAAACGGAGGGGAAATGAGGGAAAGATACTGAGAGAGAGAGAGAGAGAGAGAGAGAGAGAGAGAGAGAGAGAGAGAGAGAGAGAGAGAGAGAGAGAGAGAGAGAGAGAGAGTCAGAAGGGTCTCTCATATGACCTACACGACGGAAGCACCTGTCCAGACCGGTGTGTGTGCGTGTGTATGTGTGTGGGTGTGTGTGTGTGTGTGCGTGTGTGTGTGTATGTGTGTGTGTGTGTGTGTGTGTGTGTGTGTGAATGCATCTGTTTCTCTTCGTCTTCCTCTTCATCCATTTCCTCAATACGCCCACAGAAAGAGGAGGAGGAGGAGGAGGAGGAGGAGGAGGAGGAGGAGGAGGAGGAGGAGGAGGAGGAGGAGGAGGAGGATCAATACATGTATACAAACACTTGACAACCTTCACCTTTGGGCAAGTAAACATAAAATAACACCTTCAGAGAGAGAGAGAGAGAGAGAGAGAGAGAGAGAGAGAGAGAGAGAGAGAGAGAGAGAGAGAGAGAGAGAGAGAGAGAGAGAGAGAGAGAGAGAGAGAGAGAGAGAGAGAGAGAGAACAATACTACTTCTTGTTTTTTTTTCGTAAATAGAAATATCTCTCACTCACGCATTCCTCGCCCCAGTGAACAACAAACCACCCAACACTCGAAGCTATGAACAGGTAAAAAATAAATAAATAAATAAATAAATAAATAAATAAATAAAAAAAACTATAGACAAAAAGAGTTACCGTTCGACTTACAATAGAAGACAATACACAAAATATTTCGAGTTACGACCAAATCTCAGTAGCCACTCCTGTTGGTAAGTAAGTTGACGAGTGGCTGTGTTCATGCCTAACACCCGTAAACCACTTATATAAGCATACATTGCATAGATGTCTTAATTTCCCGTCAGCGGGACGGGGGTGCAGCCA
>JAPQNM010000004.1:9778924-9806424 GCA_029783475.1 Metacarcinus magister
TCTCTCTCTCTCTCTCTCTCTCTCTCTCTCTCTCTCTCTCTCTTTCGTCATTAGAGGAAATCCACCTTATGGCAGATATGATAAGGTGGTGATGACGCAAATACCTCTCTCTCTCTCTCTCTCTCTCTCTCTCTCTCTCTCTCTCTCTCTCTCTCTCTCTCTCTCTCTCTCTCTCTCTCTCTCTCTCTCTCTCTCTCTTTATGAACGGAAATCTCTCATCTGATTAATGTAGTGATGACGCAATAACCTTTCTCTCTCTCTCTCTCTCTCTCTCTCTCTCTCTCTCTCTCTCTCTCTCTCTCTCTCTCTCTCTCTCTCTCTCTCTCTCTCTCTCTCTCTCTGACCTGGATTCGTAGTGACACAAAAGCCAGCGTATAAGGAAGAGAGGCTGGCACCAAGGTCACTGAGAGAGAGAGAGAGAGAGAGAGAGAGAGAGAGAGAGAGAGAGAGAGAGAGAGAGAGAGAGAGAGAGAGAGAGAGAGAGCAACACTTGTTCATACTCTCACTTTTCTCTCTCTCAAGGTGTTTACATCCGGCCCAGCCATTCACTTCTCTCTCTTTTTTTCTCTCTCTCTCTCTCTCTCTCTCTCTCTCTCTCTCTCTCTCTCTCTCTCTCTCTCTCTCTCTCTCTCTCTCTCTCTCACTTCTTCAATATGTTTACCTTTCTTTATCATACCTTTCACTTTCAAGCTATCTCCTTTCTCATTCTACCTTCGTTCTCTCTCCACTATCCCTTTCACCTCCTACCTCCTCCACCTCCTCTCTTCTTCTCTCTCCAATTGCTTCAGACTCTCATCTTTATCCACATATGTCTACCTCATGGCACTCTACCTAACCTAACTAACCTAACCTAACCTAATCTAACTTAATCTAACCTAACCTAACCTAACCTAACCTACTACCTAACCTAACCTACCTAACCTAACCTAACCTAACCTAACTTAACTTAACTTAACCTAACCTAACCTAACCTAACCTAACCTAACTTAACCTAACCTAACCTAACCTAACTTAATTTAACCTAACCTAACCTAACCTAACCTAACCTAACCTAACTTAACTTAACCTAACCTAACCTAACCTAACCTAACCTAACCTAACCTAGCCTGACCTACATAAGAATCTATATTTCATTTCCTGTTATGTATAAAAAAAGAATGGAAATGAAAAAAATATATATAAACAATACTATTAATGCGTTAGTTATTATTATTATTTTTTACTCTTTATGTGCATTAGAGAGCTGAGTGAAAAAAAATAAATAAATAAATAAGTTAATAAATGAGTATACCCTAAAAAAAATATATATATAAATAAAAATAAATAAATAAATATAAAAAACATGGAACGAAGGTGACAGATGTATACGTCCTTGTTATGCCCTTTTAGAGACAGAAAAAAGACACCTGGAAAGAATAACAAACACTGGAAAGCAGACTGGAAGCATATACATCAAGGTAACTCCTCCTCCTCCTCTTCCTCCTCCTTCTCCTCCTCCTTTATCCTTCCATCAGACAGGTGACCATCCACTCTCCATCACCTTTTCATCTACTGCCCAACACAACACATCTACTACCTGCTTACCTGCTGCCCTTCCCCTCCCCCCTCCCCTTGCTACCTGTTTCCCTTTCCCTCCCCTTGCTACCTGTTTCCCTTCCACCCTTGCTACCTGTTTTCCTTCCCCCCACCCCCCAACCTGTTACCTGCTTCCCTCCCACCCCCCTTCAGCTGCCTCCTCTTTATCCTCGTCCATCATTTAAGCTTCATCTCTGTGCTTCCCTTCCCTCTCTTCTCTTCTCTTCATCCCTCTCTCTTCTCTTCTCTACCTTCCATTTATTGCTCTATCTCGTGTATATCTCTCTCTCTCTCTCTCTCTCTCTCTCTCTCTCTCTCTCTCTCTCTCTCTCTCTCTCTCTCTCTCTCTCTCTCTCTCTCTCTCTCTCTCTCATCTGTCCATTCCTATCTTTTACACTCACAAAAATTTCTCGCTTTTCATTTTTTTTCTCTCTATCTTTCGTTTCATCCACCTCTTCTTTTATTTCAGTGACTGACTTCACTGACTGACTGACTGACTGACTGACTGACATCGCCTCATATGACTGACATCCCCACCCACACCCACACCCCCACCTTTGTCCTTCAGCCGCGAGGTGGGTGTGTGGGGGAGGAGGGGAAAGAAAGGCGTGTAAGGGATTAGAGGAAAAGGGGAAAATAAAAAGTGAGGGAAAGAGAGATAAAGGGGAGATGACGTGTGTTTGTTGTTGTTGTTATTGTTTGTTTGTTGTTGTTTGTATTGGTGGTGGTGATGGTGGTGTTATCTCCACTCATCACCACCACCTCCACCTCCTCCTCCTCCTCCTCCTCCTCCTCCTCCTCCTCCTCCTCCTCTTCCTTACTTCTCGCTCTTGTTCTTCCTCATTCTCCATTAGTTCTCTCTCCTATCCTCATTCACTTTCTTCTACCTGTTCTCTCATCATACTTCCTGCTTCATCTATTTGTCCTCTCTCTCTCTCTCTCTCTCTCTCTCTCTCTCTCTCTCTCTCTTCTCTCTCTCTCTCTCTCTCTCTCTCTCTCTCTCCCTCCTTGCCGACTCTTTAGTACGAAAAGTATAAATAAATAAATAAATAAATGAATGAATAGAATAATAACCGGGGAAGTACGCTCTCACCTAGACCTGTTCTGAGGAGGAAGGGGGGGGGAGGGGAGGAGGAGGAGGAGGAGGAGGAGGAGGAGGAGGAGGAGGAGGAGGAGGAGGAGGAGGAGGAGGAGGAGGAGAAAGGAGGAAGGGATATCGTCATCAACCCAAATTCAGCAGTGTGTGTGTGTGTGTGTGTGTGTGTGTGTGTGTGTGTGTGTAATGACCTGATAAGATAACGTTCCTTAGTCCAGAGAGAACAACGCATCACCACCACCGTCATCACCACCACCACCACCACCATCACCACCATCACCATCACCATCACCAAAACACCAAAACTAGCAAAATATTCCTTGTAAACAAACTGAAAACACCACACCCATAACCCAGCCTTAGTTATATAGCTTTAACTAGGTAACTCCACCCTAACTAGCCGCCCACCCCCACCCCCCTAACTAGCACACCCTCACGCCCTTCCTAACTACCAATTTAACCTACATACAAATATATAACTATAGTCCGACAGATCTTAGCAGAGCTTTCTGGTGGGACAGAATCCAGTCTTCCCATGGGTCCAACGTTGCCATGTCTACGTGAACTAGCCAGTTAGAACTTGATGTACATAAGTAAAAGGCATATAAAATGTTTTAACGAAAATCCATGCAACATAAAATATAAAAAAATCATGTATAAAATAAAAGTTAACGTGCTACGCTTACGATATTCATATGAATATCGAAGCGCGGCATACATTTTTTACAGTGTTGCTTGGAAAACGTTATCACTTTTATCAACGTTCACCGTAGTTCTTATTAAGGTAAATGTTGCAATAACTGTGTTCTAAATACAATATGAAGGAATATAGCAATAAAATGAGGTATTTCCTATATAAAATAAATATTGTAAACTCCCTTCATACGGCAGCACTCATTTTTCAACCTCAGGACAGGTCACCTGTTAAGCGCGTACACACACACACACACACACACACACACACACACACACACACACACACACACACACACACACACACACACACACACACTCACAACCGAGGGGGCCAGGGTTCCATCCCCTGGGCGGACGGAGATTATTTGGGTGTGTCTCCTTTCACGTGTAGCCCCTGTTCACCTAGCAGTGAGTAGGTACGGGATGTAAGTCGAGAAGTTGTGACCTCGTTGTCCCGGTGTGTTGTGTGTGAGTGGTCTCGGTCCAACCCGAAGATTGGTCAGTATGAGCTCTGAGCTCTTTCCATAGGGGAGACGGCCGGCTGTCTCGAGAGAGACAAGCAGCAGACTGTACAGTGAATACACACACACACACCACACACACACACCACACACACACACACACACACACACACACACACACACACACACACACACACATCCTTTTTCCATAAACATGAATTTCTTCCTCATTTTTTCAAAAGCTATTAGAGATATTGGAAATATAATTGCAGCATCTGATAGACCTAATTAAACTCTAAAACTGTCATTATGAATATTTCTTCTATGACTAATAATTACGCAGTAAAATGAAACCATATATTTATATAAAAACATGACTTTCCTCCTCATTTTCTCGACAGCTATTAGAGATATTGGAAATATCATTGCAGCATCTGATAGACCTAATTAAACTGTACAACTGTAATTATGAATATTTGTTCTATGACTCATAATTACGCAGTAAAATAAAACTTTATATTTATATAAAAACATGACTTTCCTCCTCATTTTCTCGAAAGCTATTAGAGATATTGGAAATATCATTGCAGCATCTGATGGACCTAATTAAACTGTACAACTGATATTATGAATATTTGTTGTATGACTAATAATTACGCAGTAAAATAAAACTTTATATTTATATAAAAACATGACTTTCCTCCTCATTTTCTCGAAAGCTATTAGAGATATTGAAAAAATCATTGCAGCATCTGATAGACCTAATAAAATTGTACAACTGTCATTATGAATATTTGTTCTATGACTCATAATTACGCAGTAAAATGAAACTTAATATTTATATAAAAACATGACTTTCCTCCTCATTTTCTCGAAAGCTATTAGAGATATTGGAAATATCATTGCAGCATCTGATACACCTAATTAAACTGTAAAACTGACATTATGAATATTTGTTCTATGACTAATAATTACGCAGTAAAATAAAACCGTATAATTATATAAAAACACGACTTTCCTCCTCATTTTCTCGAAAGATATTAGAGATATTGGAAATATCATTACAGAATCTGATAGACCTAATTAAAATCTACTACTGTCATTATGAATATTTGCTCTAGTACTAATATATACTGAATTTTACTTTTTTTTAAATTACTTTCTTCCTCATTTTCTCGAAAGCTATTAGAGATATTGGAAATATCATTGCACCATCTGATACACCTAATTCAAACTGTACAACTGTCATTATGAATATTTGTTCTATGACTAATAATTACGCAGTAAAATAAAACCGTATATTTATATAAAAACATGACTTTCCTCCTCATTTTCTCGAAAGCTATTAGATATTGGAAATATCATTGCAGCATTTGATACACCTAATTAAACTGTAAAACTGTCATTATGAATATTTGTTCTATGACTAATAATTACGCAGTAAAATGAAACTTAATATTTATATAAAAACATGACTTTCCTCCTCATTTTCTCGAAAGCTATTAGAGATATTGGAAATATCATTGCAGCATCTGATACAACTAATTAAATTGTACAACTGATATTATGAATATTTGTTCTATGACTAATAATTACGCAGTAAAATTAAACTTTATATTTATATAAAAACATGACTTTCCTTCTCATTTTCCCGAAAGCTATTAGAGATATTGGAAATATCATTGCAGCATCTGATAGACCTAATTAAACTGTACAACTGATATTATGAATATTTGTTCTATGACTCATAATTACGCAGTAAAATGAAACTTAATATTTATATAAAAACATGACTTTCCTCCTCATTTTCTCGAAAGCTATTAGAGATATTGGAAATATCATTGCAGCATCTGATACACCTAATTAAACTGTACAACTGATATTATGAATATTTGTTCTATGACTAATAATTACGCAGTAAAATTAAACTTTATATTTATATAAAAACATTACTTTCCTTCTCATTTCTCCGAAAGCTATTAGAGATATTGGAAATATCATTGCAGCATCTGATAGACCTAATTAAACTGTACAACAGTATTATGAATATTTGTTCTATGACTCATAATTACGCAGTAAAATGAAACTTAATATTTATATAAAAACATGACTTTCCTCCTCATTTTCTCGAAAGCTATTAGAGATATTGGAAATATCATTGCAGCATCTGATACAGCTAATTAAACTGTACAACTGATATTGTGAATATTTGTTCTATGACTAATAATTACGCAGTAAAATAAAACTTTATATTTATATAAAAACATGACTTTCCTCCTCATTTTCTCGAAAGCTATTAGAGATATTGGAAATATCATTGCAGCATCTGATAGACCTAATTAAACTGTACAACTGTAATTATGAATATTTGTTCTATGACTCATAATTACGCAGTAAAATAAAGCTTTATATTTATATAAAAACATGACTTTCCTCCTCATTTTCTCGAAAGCTATTAGAGATATTGGAAATATCATTGCAGCATCTGATGGACACTAATTAAACTGTACAACTGATATTATGAATATTTGTTCTATGACTAATAATTACGCAGTAAAATTAAACTTTATATTTATATAAAAACATGACTTTCCTTCTCATTTTCCCGAAAGCTATTAGAGATATTGGAAATATCATTGCAGCATCTGATACACCTAATTAAATTGTACAACTGATATTATGAATATTTGTTCTATGACTAATAATTACGCAGTAAAATTAAACTTTATATTTATATAAAAACATGACTTTCCTTCTCATTTTCCCGAAAGCTATTAGAGATATTGGAAATATCATTGCAGCATCTGATAGACCTAATTAAACTGTACAACTGTAATTATGAATATTTGTTCTATGACTCATAATTACGCAGTAAAATGAAACTTAATATTTATATAAAAACATGACTTTCCTTCCTCATTTTCTCGAAAGCTATTAGATATTGGAAATATCATTGCAGCATCTGATACACCTAATTAAATTGTACAACTGATATTATGAATATTTGTTCTATGACTAATAATTACGCAGTAAAATTAAACTTTATATTTATATAAAAAACATGACTTTCCTCCTCATTTTCTCGAAAGCTATTAGAGATATTGGAAATATAATTGCAGCATCTGATAGACCTAATTAAACTGTACAACTGATATTATGAATATTTGTTGTATGACTAATATTTACTCATTAAAATAAAACTTTATATTTATATAAAAACATGACTTTCCTCCTCATTTTCTCGAAAGCTATTAGAGATATTGAAAAATATCATTGCAGCATCTGATAGACCTAATAAAATGTACAACTGTCATTATGAATATTTGTTCTATGACTCATAATTACGCAGTAAAATGAAACTTAATATTTATATAAAACATGACTTTCCTCCTCATTTTCTCGAAAGCTATTAGAGATATTCGAAATATCATTGCAGCATCTGATACACCTAATTAAATTGTACAACTGATATTATGAATATTTGTTCTATGACTAATAATTACGCAGTAAAATTAAACTTTATATTTATATAAAAACATGACTTTCCTTCTCATTTTCCCGAAAGCTATTAGAGATATTGGAAATATCATTGCAGCATCTGATAGACCTAATTAAACTGTACAACTGTAATTATGAATATTTGTTCTATGACTCATAATTACGCAGTAAAATGAAACTTAATATTTATATAAAAACATGACTTTCCTCCTCATTTTCTCGAAAGCTATTAGAGATATTGGAAATATCATTGCAGCATCTGATACACCTAATTAAATTGTACAACTGATATTATGAATATTTGTTCTATGACTAATAATTACGCAGTAAAATTAAACTTTATATTTATATAAAAAATTACTTTCCTTCTCATTTTCCCGAAAGCTATTAGAGATATTGGAAATATCATTGCAGCATCTGATAGACCTAATTAAACTGTACAACTGTAATTATGAATATTTGTTCTATGACTCATAATTACGCAGTAAAATGAAACTTAATATTTATATAAAAACATGACTTTCCTCCTCATTTTCTCGAAAGCTATTAGAGATATTGGAAATATCATTGCAGCATCTGATACACCTAATTAAATTGTACAACTGATATTATGAATATTTGTTCTATGACTAATAATTACGCAGTAAAATTAAACTTATATTTATATAAAAACATGACTTTCCTTCTCATTTTCCCGAAAGCTATTAGAGATATTGGAAATATCATTGCAGCATCTGATAGACCTAATTAAACTGTACAACTGTAATTATGAATATTTGTTCTATGACTCATAATTACGCAGTAAAATAAACTTATATTTATATAAAAACATGACTTTCCTCCTCATTTTCTCGAAAGCTATTAGAGATATTGGAAATATCATTGCAGCATCTGATGACACAAATTAAACTGTACAACTGATATTATGAATATTTGTTCTATGACTAATAATTACGCAGTAAAATTAAACTTTATATTTATATAAAAACATGACTTTCCTTCTCATTTTCCCGAAAGCTATTAGAGATATTGGAAATATCATTGCAGCATCTGATACACCTAATTAAACTGTACAACTGTATTATGAATATTTGTTCTATGACTAATAATTACGCAGTAAAATGAAACTTAATATTTATATAAAAACATGACTTTCCTTCTCATTTTCTCGAAAGCTATTAGAGATATTGGAAATATCATTGCAGCATCTGATAGACCTAATTAAACTGTACAACTGTATTATGAATATTTGTTCTATGACTAATAATTACGCAGTAAAATGAAACTTATATTTATATAAAAACATGACTTTCCTTCCTCATTTTCTCGAAAGCTATTAGAGATATTGGAAATATCATTGCAGCATCTGATACAACTAATTAAATTGTACAACTGATATTATGAATATTTGTTCTATGACTAATAATTACGCAGTAAAATGAAACTTTATATTTATATAAAAACATGACTTTCCTCCTCATTTTCTCGAAAGCTATTAGAGATATTGGAAATATCATTGCAGCATCTGATGGACCTAATTAAACTGTACAACTGATATTATGAATATTTGTTGTATGACTAATAATTACTCAGTAAAATAAAACTTTATATTTATATAAAAACATGACTTTCCTCCTCATTTTCTCGAAAGCTATTAGAGATATTGAAAAATCATTGCAGCATCTGATAGACCTAATAAAATTGTACAACTGTCAGTATGAATATTTGTTCTATGACTCATAATTACGCAGTAAAATGAAACTTAATATTTATATATAAACATGACTTTCCTCCTCATTTTCTCGAAAGCTATTAAAGATATTCGAAATATCATTGCAGCATCTGATACACCTAATTAAACTGTAAAACTGACATTATGAATATTTGTTCTATGACTAATAATTACGCAGTAAAATAAAACCGTAAAATTATATAAAAACACGACTTTCCTCCTCATTTTCTCGAAAGATATTAGAGATATTGGAAATATCATTACAGAATCTGATAGACCTAATTAAAATCTACTACTGTCATTATGAATATTTGCTCTAGTACTAATATATACTGAATATTACTTTTTTTTAAATTACTTTCTTCCTCATTTTCTCGAAAGCTATTAGAGATATTGGAAATATCATTGCAGCATCTGATACACCCAATTCAACTGTACAACTGTCATTATGAATATTTGTTCTATGACTAATAATTACGCAGTAAAATAAAACCGTATATTTATATAAAAACATGACTTTCCTCTCATTTTCTCGAAAGCTATTGAGATATTGGAAATATCATTGCAGCATTTGATACACCTAATTAAACTGTAAAACTGTCATTATGAATATTTGTTCTATGACTAATAATTACGCAGTAAAATGAAACTTAATATTTATATAAAAACATGACTTTCCTCATTTTCTCGAAAGCTATTAGAGATATTGGAAATATCATTGAGGCATCTGATACACCTAATTAAATTGTACAACTGATATTATGAATATTTGTTCTATGACTAATAATTACGCAGTAAAATTAATCTTTATATTTATATAAAAACATGACTTTCCTTCTCATTTACCCGAAAGCTATTAGAGGTATTGGAAATATCATTGCAGCATCTGATACACCTAATTAACTGTACAACTGTAATTATGAATATTTGTTCTATGACTCATAATTACTCAGTAAAATGAAACTTAATATTTATATAAAAACATGACTTTCCTTCCTCATTTTCTCGAAAGCTATTAGAGTATTGGAAATATCATTGCAGCATCTGATACACTAATTAAACTGTACAACTGATATTATGAATATTTGTTCTATGACTAATAATTACGCAGTAAAATTAAACTTTATATTTATATAAAAACATGACTTTCCTTCTCATTTTCCCGAAAGCTATTAGAGATATTGGAAATATCATTGCAGCATCTGATAGACCTAATTAAACTGTACAACTGATATTATGAATATTTGTTCTATGACTAATAATTACGCAGTAAAATAAAACTTTATATTTATATAAAAACATGACTTTCCTCCTCATTTTCTCGAAAGCTATTAGAGATATTGGAAATATCATTGCAGCATCTGATACACCTAATTAAACTGTACAACTGTAATTATGAATATTTGTTCTATGACTCATAATTACGCAGTAAAATTAAACTTATATTTATATAAAAACATGACTTTCCTCCTCATTTTCTCGAAAGCTATTAGATATTGGAAATATCATTGCAGCATCTGATACACCTAATTAAATTGTACAACTGATATTATGAATATTTGTTCTATGACTAATAATTACGCAGTAAAATTAAACTTTATATTTATATAAAAACATGAATTTCCTCCTCATTTTCTCGAAAGCTATTAGAGATATTGGAAATATAATTGCAGCATCTGATGGACCTAATTAAACTGTACAACTGATATTATGAATATTTGTTGTATGACTAATATTTACTCAGTAAAATAAAACTTTATATTTATATAAAAACATGACTTTCCTCCTCATTTTCTCGAAAGCTATTAGAGATATTGAAAAAATCATTGCAGCATCTGATAGACCTAATAAAATTGTACAACTGTCATTATGAATATTTGTTCTATGACTCATAATTACGCAGTAAAATGAAACTTAATATTTATATAAAAACATGACTTTCCTCCTCATTTTCTCGAAAGCTATTAAAGATATTGGAAATATCATTGCAGCATCTGATACACCTAATTAAACTGTAAAACTGACATTATGAATATTTGTTCTATGACTAATAATTACGCAGTAAAATAAAATCGTAAAATTATATAAAAACACGACTTTCATCCTCATTTTCTCGAAAGATATTAGAGATATTGGAAATATCATTACAGAATCTGATAGACCTAATTAAAATCTACTACTGTCATTATGAATATTTGCTCTAGTACTAATATATACCGAATTTTACTTTTTTTTAAATTACTTTCTTCCTCATTTTCTCGAAAGCTATTAGAGATATTAGAAATATCATTGCACCATCTGATACACCTAATTCAACTGTACAACTGTCATTATGAATATTTGTTCTATGACTAATAATTACGCAGTAAAATAAAACCGTATATTTATATAAAAACATGACTTTCCTCCTCATTTTCTCGAAAGTTATTAGATATTGGAAATATCATTGCAGCATTTGATACACCTAATTAAACTGTAAAACTGTCATTATGAATATTTGTTCTATGACTAATAATTACGCAGTAAAATGAAACTTAATATTTATATAAAAACATGACTTTCCTCATTTTCTCGAAAGCTATTAGAGATATTGGAAATATCATTGAGGCATCTGATACACCTAATTAAATTGTACAACTGATATTATGAATATTTGTTCTATGACTAATAATTACGCAGTAAAATTAAACTTTATATTTATATAAAAAATGACTTTCCTTCTCATTTTCCCGAAAGCTATTAGAGATATTGGAAATATCATTGCAGCATCTGATAGACCTAATTAAACTGTACAACTGTAATTATGAATATTTGTTCTATGACTCATAATTACGCAGTAAAATGAAACTTAATATTTATATAAAAACATGACTTTCCTTCCTCATTTTCTCGAAAGCTATTAGATATTGGAAATATCATTGCAGCATCTGATACACCTAATTAAATTGTACAACTGATATTATGAATATTTGTTCTATGACTAATAATTACGCAGTAAAATTAAACTTTATATTTATATAAAAACATGACTTTCCTTCTCATTTTCCTGAAAGCTATTAGAGATATTGGAAATATCATTGCAGCATCTGATACACCTAATCAAAATGTACAACTGTCATTATGAATATTTGTTCTATGACTAATAATTATGCAGTAAAATGAAACTTAATATTTATTTAAAAACATGACTTTCCTCCTCATTTTCTCGAAAGCTATGAGATATTGGAAATATCATTGCAGCATCTGATACACCTAATTAAACTGTACAACTGTGATTATGAATATTTGTTCTATGACTAATAATTAAGCAGTAAAATTAAACTTAATATTTATATAAAAACATGACTTTCCTCCTCATTTTCCCGAAAGCTATTAGAGATATTGGAAATATGATTGCAGCATCTGATACACCTAATTAAACTGTACAATTGTCATTATGAATATTTGTTCTATGACTAATAATTATGCAGTAAAATGAAACTTAATATTTATATAAAAACATGAATTTCCTCCTCATTTTCCCGAAAGCTATTAGAGATATTGGAAATATCATTGCAGCATCTGATACACCTAATTAAACTGTACAACTGTCATTATGAATATTTGTTCTATGACTAATAATTACACAGTAAAATGAAACTCAATATTTATTTAAAAACATGACTTTCCTCCTCATTTTCTCGAAAGCTATTAGAGATATTGGAAATATCATTGCAGCATCTGATACACCTAATTAAACTGCTGGATAGACACCACTTCTAAGAAGGCCACGGGAGTTCGGGTACCCAGTGGGAAAGGTTCCCGCTGGATAATTCTGCACGCCGGCACCAGGAACCTAACCCTTCCTTACCTTCCAAGCTAAGAATGTCGGCGACCATAAGAGAATGGCTGGAGAGGAGGGTGTGGCAGTACCCGATGGTCTACTGAAAGTTCAGCTCATGAAACTTGCGGCTGAACACACCACTGCTGCTTATACAAGTTACGTCATCGACAGGATGGCCTTACAGCACGGACACCTTATCACTGTCAGTACAACGCGATTGAACTGATATGGGCTCAATTTAAAGGCTACATATCAAAAAGAAATACGTTCAAGAATGCAGCGTTTAAAGCCGCTCATTTATGAAGCAATAGCCCAGAAAACCCCAGAAAACTGGAAAGATGCCATACAACACGCCGAAAAAATACAACCAGACGATGCAAGAAGAGACGTGGTAATTGATCATTTCATCGATTCCTTTATTATCACTCTCACTCCATCTGATGAAGAGAATTCATCATAATGGCTGTCATGCTGCCAGAATAGAGGATTAGGCCTACCGAGGAAACCTCTTTAAAAAAAAAACGCACTGTGACTTTTACCTCTTGGGTGGCGAGGAAACAAAGTCAACATTTCAGTATATACAAATGTAAAGGTCGATGTATAACCAATGTGTGACAAATTATAAAGAGAGAGAGAGAGAGAGAGAGAGAGAGAGAGAGAGAGAGAGAGAGAGAGAGAGAGAGAGAGAGAGAGAGAGAGAGAGGGAGAGAGAGAGAGAGAGAGATAAGAATAGTACTACTGAGATCGCAGCAAATAGAAATAAGAAAACAACATAGGGAATGAGAAAGCATACACACACACACACACACACCACACACCCACACACACACACACACACGTGTCACGCGCTCAGGCAAGGCTCTCTCACGTAGGCCTCGGCTCAGGTCACTCACCAGCCAATCATAGCGAAGGAGATATGGCAGTGTTGGACCCATGGGAATACTGTATTCTGTCCCACCAGAAAGCTCTGCTAAGATCTGTCGGACTATAGCAAACTAGTTGTATAATTCTGTTAAAAGGAAAATAACTTGCATTGTATTATTTGTTTTCCTTAAAATCTCCCCCCTGTGTGTGTGTGTGTGTGTGTGTGTGTGTGTGTGTGTGTGTGTGTGTGTGTGTGTGTGTGTGTGTGTGTGTGTGTGTGTGTGTATAATAGTGATATAGCGATAAGATAGCACACATATTATAGATACAATGCTAACCAACACGGCTCTTTCCTATCTCCTCCTCCTCCTCTTCCTCCTCCTCTTCTTCCTTCTTCCTCTTCTCTCTCCTCCAGCACTCCCTGTATCAATATTTCCACAACACATTAATTCCCTTCTCTCCGTAAGTTTCCTCCATGTATCCTTCCTATTCCTTCTCTATTTCCTACATTACTTGTCTTCTTCTCTTCTCTTCTCTCACCTAATCACACACACACACACACACACACACACACACACACACACAGCAAGTAAGTAAGTAAGTAAAAAGGAAAATCAATAATCAATTCCAAAATCCGAGAAGAAATAATAATAATAATAATAATAATAATAATACACAAACTTTTGACTTGGTGCAACATTTCCAGGCGAGAACTGAAACTTTTTTGGGGCCGCGAGTGAAAAGAAAAGAAAAAACAAAACAAAATACAACAAACCTTAAGAGAGAGAGAGAGGGGGGAAAAAAAAGGGAGGGGGAGAAGGTGAGATGGTGGGGTGGGGGTGGGTGTGGGTGGAGGGAAGAGGGAGGAAAAACAAAGAGGAACACTGTTAAACTTTCCTCTTCATCTGGGATAACACGGTGTTTATCGAGAGAGAGAGAGAGAGAGAGAGAGAGAGAGAGAGAGAGAGTGAGAGAGAGAGAGAGAGAGAGAGAGAGAGAGAGAGAGGTGACTTTAGAAGGTAGTGAGGGTAGAGATAGAAGCTGATGATGATAATAATAATGATGATAATAGAAATAGTGGAGGAAAATAAATCAGATAGGTAATAGTAGAAGGAGTGGAAGAGGTGTTGAGAGGAGGAGGAAGAGGAGGAGGTGGAGGTGGAAGGGAAGGAGACTGGAGGTGCAGTGAGGCTAAATGGAGGTGGTGAGGAAAGTTTGGAGAACAGAGGAAGGGGAGTAAATCGGAGGGAAGTTGTGGTGACGAGAGGAAAGAGGGGAGAGAGAGGGGAGAGAGAGAGAGGGACAGGGATGGCGGCTCTGGAAAAGGAGAGGAGAGAAATGGAGGCTTGGGAGAGAGAGGGGAAGAGGATAGATATAGAGACAGGATTGAAGAGAGAAAGAGGGAGGGGAAGAGATGAAACACTCCCATCTCCATTTAAATAGACTTGAAAAGGGTGTGTGTGTTTTTTTTTCTCTCTCTCTCTCTCTCTCTCTCTCTCTCTCTCTCTCTCTCTCTCTCTCTCTCTCTCTCTCTCTCTCTCTCTCTCTCTCTCCTTTGTTTAGTAGTGTTAGCCATTCCTAAGCATGATGACTGAAGGTGAAACGTTTAAGATAAATAAATATATATAAAGTGTTTCTGTTTCAACTAATGTCTTGTTGTTTTTATTTTTACTACATTGAATTTATTGATCGTGTTGTTTTTATTTTTCTTCTTATAACTTGGTATTACGTCGATACTAACCTCACCCCGAAATCTTCTTGAGCTAGGTATTTATTTACTGATACATTACATACTTTAAGACCGCTAATGTCTGTCACTCTCTTATTGCTCAACCCTCTGTGCCTCACTACTACTATATACCTCGGAATGGACTGAATCAGGTGACGCTGCTCTAAAGGATTATCTCTTCGTCTTCGTCTTACACATCATAATTCTGCAATACTACAGTGATATCAAAAAAAAATACACCTTCCTGTTGTTGTTTTTTTTAGCCAGTGTGGAAAAAAGGATATCAAACATACTTTTTTTTCTATACTTTTACTCAGGTGATGAATTTAGTGTGAGAGAGAGAGAGAGAGAGAGAGAGAGAGAGAGAGAGAGAGAGAGAGAGAGAGAGAGAGAGAGAGAGAGAGAGAGACGAGTAGGATTAACTATATATACAGTGTAGTTTTGCATAACTCGTTCATTATCTGTAAAGCAAGTGATGGTATGTATATATGTATGTATGTATCTATGTATATATGTATGTACGTATCTATGTATGTATGTATCAGCCTTACACACTTCCCCAGATAAATTAATCCCCAAAAAATGTGTTTCTAATCTAATGAACCTCGATTTCCAGGTGTCAATGTAAATGTAGCAATGGGATGCCAGGAATTACTGATACCGACCTTGTTACACCAGTTATTAGTTAAGAATGGAGATAAGGAGGTAGGTGTGTGTGTGTGTGTGTGTGTGTGTGTGTGTGTGTGTGTGTGTGTGTGTGTGTGTGTGTGTGTGTGTGTGTGTGTGTGGATTAGGCAAGACTATAGTATAACACGTGTATCGGGTTTTATCAGAATCTTAATCAAGTATAACACGAGGACTGAAAGTGTGATAACTAACTAAAATGTGTTTATGATACTAACAGATTAAAAAATATATATAAGAAAAGCCACTGAACCACTTACATGAAACACCTCGACACACCTCTATACACACACACACACACACACACACACACACACACACACACACACACACACACACAACACAACAACAAAGAAACATCATGGTATTATTATTATTTTCCTGGTTCGTATCTTCCTCTATTCCTTTCAGTCTCCCTCCTCCTCCTCCTCCTCCTCCTCCTCCTTCAGACACATTAGTTAGGCAAGAAATCCTTTACATACTTTTATAAATACATACTACTGCATATATATAAAATAGCAACAGTATACAAGCACACACCCACAAAAAAAAAAAAAATTGTATCTGATGCAAAGCGGAGAAAAAAAAGAAATATATATAAAAAATGAGAATGCTAGTCGGGATGAAACGGTGATTAATATTTCAGAGTTAAGCTGGTGGAGAGAGGATCATACCGCCGCCACCACCACCACCACCACCATAGCACTAATAGAGCCACCATCAAAACTAGGCTACACCACTACCGTCACCACCACCTTTATACCATCACAGTCAGTTGTTCTACCACTCAACACCACTAGTACAATAACACTAAAAGAGCCACCATCACACCATCATCATCACCATCATCACCACCACCACAACACCGGAAACCAACCCTCCTCCTCCTCCTCCTCCTCCTCCTCCTGAGTGGGCGTGCGTCTGTCCAGCATGTTCCCGTTACGTGTAAACAGTCCTTAAGTCACGCCCGTAGGATAATGACCAGTGAAAATTCCCCGGCACGCCCCTCACACGTCTCACCTCCCACCCATAGCCACCCATCACACTCAACCCTCCCCCGCCCACCCACCTCCCTCCACCAAACTCTGCTGTGCTATCTCCATCATTCCACCATATGATCTCTCTCTCTCTCTCTCTCTCTCTCTCTCTCTCTCTCTCCTCTCTCTCTCTCTCTCTCTCTCTCACCACATCATAGCCCACCGCCTCCCCCTTCCCCCTCATTAGGCCCATTAACCTAATCTTTCAGTCACGGTCGCCCATCATCTGTACTAATCATAGAGAGAAGTAAATATAGTCTTTGACCTGAGTTAAGGACAGACTATTTACTGCAGACTCCAAGGAATGTATAGTATGAGTTTGTAAATATAAGTCTATGTAATAAATGAGGAATAAATGTAGTAACAGTATCAAATTATTATAACAAAAGGTACCCATCCCCCATTAGGATGCACCAACACTAGTAGTAATCTAATATAGTATCTTCCTCTGATTTCATTCATATATAATAACAACATTATCGTATCCTTTCGTCTTCTATAATTTTCAAAGTGCTTCCCTTCCCTTCCTTTCTCTTTGCTTGCTGCTCTATCTTATCCTGTTCTCCCATACGTAATGTTTGTATAGTAATAGTACGTAGTTTCAGTAGATACCTTCGTTATACACCAATATGTCCTGGTGTCTCTTGTTCCTTATGTAATCCTATAAAATCTTCCTCTTCCTCTTCCTCCTCCTCCTCTTTTTCCACCCGGCGGCATCAAACACCCTCCCGGACGTGGAATCAGGTGAGGACAGGAACAAAAATGTGCTCGTGTGTTCGTCCCGCATACAAATATCCACAACTTTCCCTGACAGCCCGCCCGCCCGCCAGCCTACCAACCCAACCCACTCCAGCCTACCCTAAAGTGGATATTCTTCCCTTCCCCTCTTTCCTCTCTCTCCCTCTCTCTTCTCAGCGGCCTTGACCCCTCCTCCTCCTCTTCTTCCTCCTTCTCCACCTAACCCTTCCACTTTATTTCTTCTCTCCATCTTTTAGTGATTGATTTACACAGCAATTGATGGACAGTTTGATGAATTATGTTATTACAGGTGAACGAAAAGGTATGGTTAAGGAAGACTATATACATCGTACGGTAATGGCAGTCCAGTGTATGATGGAAAGGGAAAGTCAGATGCCATTAAGGGATATCGATAAGGCTTTTTTCTTCTGTTCCTTATTCTTAGGGAGATCAAGTTACCTATACATACTGACCTCTATTGTATGGTAACTTAAGGGATATTTTACGGTATTACTCTCTCTCTCTCTCTCTCTCTCTCTCTCTCTCTCTCTCTCTCTCTCTCTCTCTCTCTCTCTCTCTCTCTCTCTCTCTCTCTCAGAAACCAGAACGTAGAGATAGATAAGAGTAATCAGGAGGAAAGGAAATAGAGATTCTTAGGAGAGAGAGAGAGAGAGAGAGAGAGAGAGAGAGAGAGAGAGAGAGAGAGAGAGAGAGAGAGAGAGAGAGAGAGAGAGAGAGAGAATAATACAGTTTCAGTACAAAAGCACAGTAATGGAATGGAATATATATGGGAGGTAATATAGACCATTCACTTTAGTACGAGAGAGAGAGAGAGAGAGAGAGAGAGAGAGAGAGAGAGAGAGAGAGAGAGAGAGAGAGAGAGAGAGAGAGAGAATACATTACTTTTATATTACGTGGGAAGGTAGACAGTTGGTAAGGAAGGATGTGATGTATGGAAGAAGGAACAGGAGGAGGAGGAGGAGGAGGAGGAGGAGGAGGAGGAGGAGGAGGAGGAGGAGGAGGAGGAGGAGGAGGAGGAGGAGAAGAAGAGAATAGGGAAATGTCAACCTTGCATTTGGTAGCAATCACACACACACACACACACACACACACACACACTCATATCAATTCACACACTACAATCGTTTCCTTCATTTCCACTAAATCTTCTTTACCACCACCACCACCACCACCACCACCACCACCACCACCACCACCACCTCCGCTGATGTGCGTGCATGAGTGCGTGCAATATGACTATGTACATAAAACCACATTCGCTTTATCAGTATGTGTGTGTGTGTGTGTGTGTGTGTGTGTGTGTGTGTGTGTGTGTGTGTGTGTGTGTGTGTGTGTGTGTGTGTGTGATGGCCCATGAGACACCAAAAGAGGAAAGGGAGAGAAAGGGAAGGAGGGAGAGAAAATAGAAAGGAGGGAACACGGAGGGAAAACAAATAAAAAAGATTAAAAGAAAAGGATGAAACGAGAGAGAGAGAGAGAGAGAGAGAGAGAGAGAGAGAGAGAGAGAGAGAGAGAGAGAGAGAGAGAGAGAGAGAGAGAGAGAACAGGTGAATAAGGGACGAAGGAAAAGAAAGAGGAAAAGAGGAAAAAACATAAAAAAAAAGGAAGAGAAAGAAGAAAGAAAGGTGGAATAAAAGAAAGGAAAACAGTTCAAGAATATCAAGAAAAGACATGAAAGAGAGGAGAGAGGAAAAACAGAAAGAGGGAGAGAGGAGGACGGAAGGAAGGAAGGAAGTGCAAGGAGGGAGAAGAATAAGAAGAAAAACAGACAAAGAACAAGAACACGAACAAGATGATGATGATAAAGTTGAAGAAGAAGAAAGAAAACAAAATCAGACAGGTCACTGAGTATAACGAGGAGGAGGAGGAGGAGGAGGAGGAGGAGGAGGAGGAGGAGGAGGAGGAGGAGGAGGAGGAGGAGGAGGAGGGAGGAGGAGGGTCGCCTGGCACTGTTCCCTCCTCCCTACTAATATTGGTCAATGTAAATACCACATTATGAAGGGCTTCGATTGGTGCCCTCAGCGGATTCCACGACCCCTGCTGAAGAGAGAGAGAGAGAGAGAGAGAGAGAGAGAGAGAGAGAGAGAGAGAGAGAGAGAGAGAGAGAGAGAGAGAGAGAGAGAGAGATGATATATAGAGAAGAGATGAAATGTGAAACGAGCGAAAAATGTAATGAAACGGGAGAGGAGGAAGGAATGAGAGAAGGATGTAATGAAAGAGATGGGAAAAGGAGGAAGGAAAGGAGAAAGAGAGAGTAAAAGAGAGTAAAAAAAAAGAGAGAGAGAGACGGTGTGCCTCAATAGCCACCTTCCAACGTCGCCTTGAAAATAAAAAAGAAAGAAATAAAAGAAAGAAAGAAAAGAAAAGAGAAAAAATGCAATACAGCAATAACCTATCACAAAGAAAAGGACAAAAGAGAAAAATAAAAGACTCTCTCTCTCTCTCTCTCTCTCTCTCTCTCTCTCTCTCTCTCTCTCTCTACTTTTTTTTCTCCTATTGTCAGACTAGCCAGCGTAACCACCTCCCACCCACGAAGAGGTGCTTAGCCATCCCCTGCCACGCCCATCCCCCAACAAGTAGTAGTAGTAGTAGTAGTAGTAGTAGTAGTAGTAGTAGTAGTAGTAGTAGTAGTAGTAGTAGTAGTAGTAGTAGTAGTAACTAAGAGACGTTAATCAACAACAAAACATCATGACCTTCCAACTGGCGCGGAGGATGTGATGTGACGTGTGTGTGTGTGTGTGTGTGTGTGTGTGTGTGTGTGTGTGTGTGTGTGTGTGTGTGTGTGTGTGTGTGTGTGCGTGTGTGTGCGTGTGTGTGTGTGTGTGTGTGTGTGTGCAGCTGACGAGAAGGAAAAATCTGTCATAAGAATAACATGGTGTCGGCGAGAGAAAAAGAAATGAGAGAATATATACTAATAAAAAAAAAAGTTTGAGCCAGCGACGAAAAAAACAAGTTAGTGTGAGACAGTAAGGAGTGAGTGACAACATGGCTGACGGGGATACATGTTTTTATTCACATTTCCTTGATTTACTTGTGCTCCGTCAGCCGGGTAGTGAGTGGTGGGTGGGTGGGTGGCGGGGGTGACCTGGTGTTGTCTCTACGTCGCCCTGCCCGCCCTGCCTGCCCTGCCTGCCCTGCCGCTTTCCCTAAGGTCGTGGCCGCGCTTGGCTGGGTCCTGGCCGGCTCAGTTCAGGGTACGAGGGGAGGGGAAAGCAAGCGGGTGGCAATGTGAGAATCAGCAGCACTCGCCACAACACTAACTCAGACAAGTGGCCCAAAAGAACGGGCCAAATTAAATTACAAGACGAGGCTGTGTTCCTGAGGGTGCGAGGAGGAGGAGGAGGAGGAGGAGGAGGAGGAGAAGAAAGAGGAGGACGACAGACACAAAGATGAGGGCAGAAGTAACGATGACAAATCCACGAGTACGGGACGAGGATAGAAAGGAAGGAAGGAAGAAGGAACGGGGGAAAAAAAAAAGAAAGAAGAAAAAAAAACAACAGCCTGAGGACCACGCTACCTATGAGCTGATCCGCCTAAACCTGTTCATCCGGCAATGCCAACGCTGTGGTGTGTAGTGTGGTGGATGAGGTGGTGTGGTGAGGGCAGCTGGCGCACCGACCGCCACACACCACACTACCTCACTCACCTTCTACCACGGCGGCGTTGAGGTAGCGTCACTACACACAAACATAAAGGCAGTGATAAGATTAGCCGCTGACAAGGAAACAAGGCTTATCGGTGCGCTTTTGAGAGAGAGAGAGAGAGAGAGAGAGAGAGAGAGAGAGAGAGAGAGAGAGAGAGAGAGAGAGAGAGAGAGAGAGAATGGTTCACAGATAGGATGTTACTCTGACACTCCCGCCATCAGCCCTGCAATGCACCTCAGGGACACGACCACTTCTCTCTCTCTCTCTCTCTCTCTCTCTCTCTCTCTCTCTCTCTCTCTCTCTCTCTCTCTCTCTCTCTCTCTCCGCACGCCGTTAACTCGCTGCGTCAGGCCAGTGTTCCCTCTCCTCCCCTCCCTCCCCCCCAGGGTCCTCGTTACCGCCTCTCCTTGTTGTTGTTGCACGGCGCCCCTGGCTGACCACATCACTAAACGCTGAGTGCCTTGGTCTCCTTTCAACACCTGGCGAACGGGACCACCAAACACAAGCCTTCTAAGTATTGTCGACGAACACGGAAAGGTGAGACTCTTGGCTTATATTCTTATGTCATGGGTCGTGTGTGTGTGTGTGTGTGTGTGTGTGTGTGTGTGTGTGTGTGTGTGTGTGTGTGTGTGTGTGTGTGTGTGTGATGAAAGCTTCCCCGAGTTTAAATGACTGACGACCGAGGGGGAAGCAAGATGCAAGCACCCTTTATTTTCTGTCCATCTGCGTCAAGCGAAGGCAAACGAACATTTCCATTCCAACTGGGAAATTCCTAGACAGTCTGCGTCCCTCTAACTTTGAAGGTTCCAATGACTTCATCTAAGAGGGAGGCAGCTGCAGGTGCGTCCACTATACGCATGACTATGAACTGTAATTACAAACCTTTGAGAATGAGTGGCACTGCAGGCAAACATATAATTGAAATACATAAATATATATATATATATATATATATATATATATATATATATATATATATATATATAGTGATTAATATATTTTATATATGAAAATACTATACAAATTTTAACACACCACACTTACTACCTGTCAATATATCCTACAGTAACTACTTCTTTATGGAATGTCAATTACTACTTCCATGGACAGGTTCGTGCCTCTCTGGGAATATTAATTATAACACTTGCGAACAATCAAAACTATGTCCGTTGCCATAGCATTGAAGTGGAGTGAGGATGAATGCTGAACACAAATTCCATGGTTTTATTAAACTATGAGCAGCATTCTGCGTGGCCTTCCTGACTGGCTTATGTGAGTATGTTGGAGCATTCCTATCAAATCCTCATGCAAACACAGCTGCGGGGTGGGTGGGGCTGGCTGGCTGGCTGGCCGTGGCGATGAGAATAACGCCTCATCAATGTATTAATGGTACGCCTGCGCTGCCCGCCGACATGGTGGCCGCCGTGTACTAGTGTGACGGACATATGATCTACATGCATAGTGTGTGTGCTTCATTAAAACAACACTTGAATCTCATTTATTTCCAGCCAACTTATTAACATTTATATAACAATAGTAATAACAACAGTAATGATGACGATAGATAATAATAATAATAATAATAATAATAATAATAACAACAATAATAACAATTCATATTTAACACATTTTAAACACGGATTTATTATTACTTTTTTTCTCTCTCTCTCTCTCCGTAATACAGACGCTACCACTGGATCGATAAGGACACAGGTCGAAACCAAATACCAGCGGTGGGCGTCAGCGGGTGGCACGAGCGGGAAGAAAAGTCACTGAGATGGGAGTAGGCAGGGCATCTATCCATCCAGCCGGCGCGCGAGGTCCGACACTGCCCGCCGCCGCCTGCCCACACGCCCACCCGCCCTCCCACCCACCCAGGCTCAGTGTTACCACCTGTACCTCACTCCACACTCACGATGGTGTAGCGTTGTCTTACATCACCCACACGAGGAGAGAGGAAGTGGTGAACGAGGAAGAGAAGGCACGCAGGAAAGGAGGCTAACGCAGTAATTGAACGCTTGCAAGGGGAGAGAGAAAAAAATATATAGGTGGAGGCTGTTTCAAATGACCTAGCCGTGTTTTCTTGCATGTCCACCACCATCACCACCACCACCACCACCTCGGGCTAAGAATGACGAAACCTTCTGTGTCTGTTTAACCTTGTCTCCCGTGCCTGGCTGGGAGGAGGAGGAAGAGGAGGGAGGAGGGTGGGAAGGGAAGGGGGATGATGGAGGGAGGGAGGAAGGGGAGAGGGGAGGGAGACAGGGAGGAGACTCAATCAGCTGACTTGTTACGTAGTCAGCCTGACACGCACTCTTTCTCTCCCTTACAGACTCCAAACACGATGATGGTTTTCTCTCTCTCTCTCTCTCTCTCTCTCTCTCTCTCTCTCTCTCTCTCTCTCTCTCTCTCTCTCTCTCTCACCCACTCACTATAACCTTACCTATCTGCGCACGAGTCTTCTGATCTCTCCCCAACCCCCCAACCCCACCACTACCCTACCCTCATCCCCATATACCTCACTTCAATATACCTGCCATCCTAGCCTCCCCCTCCCCCCTCCACCCCGACCCCTAAACCACCTCTACCGTCATCACTATGAAGCAATACACACACACACACACACACACACACACACACACACACACACACACACACACCTAAGTATGCACACACCACCTTTATCGATCAGTTTTAAGGTCTACTCGCTCAATATTAGTTCTTGAGGCTTCTCTCTCTCTCTCTCTCTCTCTCTTTCTCTCGCTTAGCCGCGCGCGACCTCTACTACCAAGCCACACACACACACTCACACACGCACACATACATACATACACACACACACACATACACACACATCCTTACTCCCTCACCACCACCACCAAGCGTTGATAAGGTATAAATGAAAGTAATAAAAAGCACGTGGACACATTTCAAAACTTGGGTGCCGCTGCTGCTGCTGCTGCTACTCAAGAAATGCCTTCACTCACCTCGCCTGTTGAAGGGCCGCACCCTCACGGCCACTCGTATCTTATCCATGATGAAGGGCTTCTTAAAGTACCTGATAGACCAATTATAATCTCAAATTCACTCCATTCTAAAAAGAGCTTTAATAGGCTTGTCACACAAAACGGAGTCCGTACCCTCCCCGTACACACGCTAGTAACACACTGAGTCAGTACATCCGGGCAACCGAGAACAAGTCGCTGGAGGCCATGTTGAGTTGCAAGATGCTGCAACACAATATAACTATTTTACTTTATTTACTAGCTACAACATCTCCACGTACCATTTACTTATACAAATATTCATCAAAAGCAATATTTCATGCATATAATGTTAGTTTCAAGCCCTGGAGAACAGCTATAAAGCGTATAAAGTATATTACAAGATTTTCAGTACATTCTCTGTGAATCAAAAACATTTTCATCAGTAACTATACTAAATTTCTACGCCTGCGATACTTTGTTTATTGAATTTGAAACTATAGATACATATTAATACAATGAAAGGACCATCATACATTCAAGACACATATCCTCCCTCTTTGATGCTATAAAGAGAATAACCATTAGAAAAATATTAATATGTAATGTCCATGAGCATTGTTTAGCGCGGTTATCATCTTCATTGACACACGTCTGCTATAATCTGTCATAAGAGATGGGTTCACTGGGGCGAGTAAATACTAGAATATGTGGTGATCTATCAGTCTATTTACCAGCAGAGAGAGAGAGAGAGAGAGAGAGAGAGAGAGAGAGAGAGAGAGAGAGAGAGAGAGAGAGAGTGTGTGTGTTTTCGTTCGTTGTGTGATGCATAATAGAACGGGAAAGGGTGTTACAACATAATAAGTTTCGTGACCTCATTATTAACTTACATAATTAACAGGTATCATTACAGCTGCCCACTACCACCACCATCATCCCCTCCTCTCTCTCTTCCCCTCCTATCATTTCCTCTTCCCACACACTTCTCCCTCACTGGTCTTCTACTCACACCTCTCACTCCCCTCTGTTTTCCCTCCCCTTCCTATCCCATCACTCTTCCCCTTCCTTGACTCTCTATTCCCCTTCATTTCCTGCTGAAGTCGTATTTTTCAGGGAGTGACACCTTTCTAAACATGATTATTTTGACCTCTCTTTGAAATATATAATGGAAATGCAAAGAAACATCACTAATAATAATAAGAAAATATCTGATTCGCGCTATAAACTGAGCCCCTTTGTCTTGCCAGCCAACTTTAATAATCCAGTTTTCTCTTCCAATTACCTAACGAGCATACGAGACAAGAGCTATTACCTCCAGCAAATATTCGTTATGCTCTCCCACCCAAAAGTTGAAGCTATTTTTATCCCCTTCACCTAAGTAGTTGCTCAATTCTTCTTACTTACTAATATATCCCATCTTGCCCACTCCTTTTACTTCCTCCTGCTCACCTTTATTCCATTTTTCTAACTGGTTTCCTTTCGCCCTCCCTGCTTTTCATCATTCTCTCTTCTCTCTCTCTCTCTCTCTCTCTCTCTCTCTCTCTCTCTCTCTCTCTCTCTCTCTCTCTCTCTCTCTCTCTCTCTCTCTCTCTCTCTCCTTCCTACCTTTCTTCCTCCTACCCTCACTCTTCTCTCCTCTTTACTCAACTCATGTAATCATAAACTTGGGGTCACAGAGAGAGAGAGAGAGAGAGAGAGAGAGAGAGAGAGAGAGAGAGAGAGAGAGAGAGAGAGAGAGAGAGAGAGAGAGAGAGAGAGAGAGAGAGAAAGTCTTCAGTAATATATATTAATCAATAGTTCGCTGTAAATAATAAAATTAATTAAAGCAAATAATAAAACATTGCACAAAAAAAAACCATCTACCCACACTTACAAAGGACTCTCTCTCTCTCTCTCTCTCTCTCTCTCTCTCTCTCTCTCTCTCTCTCTCTCTCTCTCTCTCTCTCTCTCTCTCTCTCTCTCTCTCTCAAGTGTAGTGATGATGTTCTTGGCGTGATGCAAAGGAATGATTTGAACGCCCGTAGCAAGCGTGTGTGTGTTTGCAAGGTGTTTTAAAGTGTGTTTCAAAGGTGTTTCATGTGTGTTTCAGAAGTTTGTCGTCTGTGAAAGATGTGTTGTAGTTTTTCCTATCATCAGTAAGGAAATAGTTTCTCTTCTCTTATCTTTTCCTTCTAGTTGTTTTGCTATATTTGATGCTTTCCTTAGATTTATGAGGTAGTCAGTTTTTTCTTCTTCATCATTATTAGCATCATCATCTTCTTTCCCCAATTTCCAAACTTGTTAACATCCTTTTCTCTGTATCTTTTCCTTAAGTTCCTCCTCCTCTTCCTCCTCTTGATTTGCAGTCGGTAAATGTCAAGAGTGCACCCGTGGAGTTTTCGTCTAAATAATGTAAACAATGACGGCTCTCGTGCTTCGAACCTGGGACCTTTTCTGCTTTAAAGTTCCGACACCACATCAACAACTCCGGAGGCAGCAGCAGGAGGCGGCAGCACGCTCGTTACCCAAGAGAAGAAGGAAAAAAGAAACGGTAAGACACAAGGAACTCTCTCTCACGTCCACACACAAACTTCACACCTGCAGAGAACGAAGTTATGGCAAGGCTCTCGACGCCTCACTCACTCCTCTCTCTCTCTCACTCAGTCCCTCACTCACTCACTCCTTTACTCATTCACTCACTTACTATCTCACTCACTCTCTTACTCACTTTCCAGCAGGTGTTGCGTTTGCCAAGATGACGATTGATGATGATTTTTGTCTCTCTTCTTCTTCTTCTTTTGTTTCTTCTTCTTATTATTACGATTTTCTTTTTACTTCTTTGTCTTTTTTTCCTCCTCCTCTTCCTCCTCATTAACTATAAGAGAAGAAACGTAAACAGTCAAACAGTAATGGAGAGTTGAGAAGAAGAAGAAGAAGAA
>JAPQNM010000004.1:9811424-9813924 GCA_029783475.1 Metacarcinus magister
AATTCTTCCCTCCTTCTCTAAATTCCCTCCCTCCCTTCCTCCCTCCTTCCCTAAATCCCTTCTTCCTGGTAGCAACAAGGAGTCGATAAAAAACAAAAATTAGGTTATCATCACCTGAATTAACCATTATGGGAGGACAAAGGTGGAGTGAGGGTCATTTTTCACCGATGTCTTTAGTACTGCAATCATCTGGTCTGCCTGCCGCTAGGGGTTCTAATTCTTTATAGTTCCCCCCCCAACGCGTCCCTGACAGAGGTGAAACACTTTAGGTTGTGTGGCATTTTATATATTTTTTTGCCTCCACCAGCATGTAGACGCCAAAAAATACACACCTGTGAGATTTGGGTGCATATTCGCTTTTCTCTCTCTCTCTCTCTCTCTCTCTCTCTCTCTCTCTCTCTCTCTCTCTCTCTCTCTCTCTCTCTCTCTCTCTCTCTCTCTCTCTCTCTCTCTCTCTCTTCTTGCAACCCTTAGCAACACTGAGAGAAGCTCATTTGAATCCTATTTGAATTTTCTTTAGAATTTAGAGACTAAGAGTAAATAAACTAAATTGTAACCGAGTGTTTCCCAGGGACCCAACATGTTAATCAGTGTTAGTAGTGATGATGATGATGATGATGATAGGTAATAATGATAATAATAATAATAACAATAATAACAACACGCAAAGAAATTATGTACACTTTAATTATGCCTTCACTTCAAATTAGCTGCGAGGCTTTGATGCTGCTCAGGAGACACTAAACTTAAGCAAATAATGAACGTAGTAGTGTAATTATACACGTTTAATTCTAATTGTAACTTAGTGTAATATTTTGAGCTCAGCCTTCCATCATCTTGGCCTTGAAGCGATGAATGAATAATCAAAAACTTGTAAACAACAAAATGTATTTCTTACCTTCTCGCAACACCTTCAAGTTTGTCAAGTTTGCAAACCTATTTCACACCAAGTTAGACAGACCAAAAATGAGACGTGACCTTTTGACGCCACACACGCGGGGAGGCAATGCACGCCCCAAGGATACCTGAGGTTGCCTGGGTCGAGGTAAGACGCCGTTCCTTCTCATTTATTACACTCTTCTGGCTCCTGGAAGAAAATAATCGGCTGTATAAAACTGGTTAAAATAATAATGTCGATGATAAAAAAAAATAATAAATGTAATAGTAATAATTGTAATAAAAAAGAAACTGAACTAGGTGAATTAAGAATGAAAAATGTAAAAATTAATTAACATGTATCAAATGTGTTAGAACTACGTGTTAATTGGTACAACAATACCATAAAAAATGAAAAAAACGCATCAATCAACATAATTCATTCCTATTCCCTAACTTTGGTAACTTGAATTAAATAAAAATGTGGAAAAAAAGAACATCAACTAATCTAAATCAGTTTTATAATTACAACACATTAAGTGCGAGGACATCATTACAGTGGTGATGATGAGAATGATGGTGATGAGAATGGTGGTGAGGAGAATGGTGGTGGTGGTGGTGGTGGTGGTGTTGGTAGTGGTAGTGGTGGTGGTGGTGGAGGTGGAGGCGGTTGCCGTAACAACCTCATGTTCCCTGGAGGTCGTGGGTGCGCGAGTGGCTTCCTTGGACTTGCATCTTGTTGTTCTTAAGGAAAGTGGAGGATGAAAGCAAATGTCAAAATTATGCTTTTTCGAGTTCGTAATGGCGGTATTTTCACTACACACACACACACACACACACACACACACACACACACACACACACACACACACACACACACACACACACACACACACACACACACACACACACACACACACACACACACACCATTTTAGTTTTGCATTTGGTCTTCAGCACGACCACCACGAAATATAAATACAAGAATAAAAATAAAAATAAAAACTTTATTTACATTTTGATTACTTTTGAAAATACTTTTGTTTCCACATTTTACATACATTACTTGGTACTTTTTTTTGTTTACTTTTTTTTGTAACGCAAGAATAATCAAACAGAAAACGAGGACCAGGTTCAGGTTGAGGGGACACTGAGAAAACTCGCTGACCTAAACAATATTTTAACCATATTTTATTAACTGTTGATGCATAAAAATTGGTTATCATTCTTTTTAAATGCTTCTCCTCCTCCCCCTCTTCTCCTCTCCTAAGCCCTGGTGGGCCTTCAGGGCTGTGAGTCACGGCTTGTAGGCCCCCAGGGGTGTTGCCTCCTTTGTATCCTTTGTTTCCTCCTCCTCCTCCTCTCCAACTTTATCTTCCAATTCCCTGTTTCATTTCATTTTTACTTCTATACTTCATCTTTCGTTTGTATCCTTCCACTTCGCCTCCTTTCATTTCCTTCACTATTTTCTGTCTTTCTCATAATATTCCACTTCTTGCTATTTTTCTCCACTTAAAACACTTCTTTTTCTTATCCTAATATTTTCTTTATTCTTTTTTTCCTTTTCCCTTCTCATTTTCCCTACTTTCTCTGTCTCTTTCAGTGCTCTACCTTCCTTCTTTTT
>JAPQNM010000004.1:9821424-9838924 GCA_029783475.1 Metacarcinus magister
CCCCAAAGCGTAGGGTCAGTCTGGTCAAGTGTTCATGGTTGAAATATATTAAAAATGTTGCGCATGGATTTTGCTACACATTCTGAGGAGAAATACTGTACTATTTACTTCATGTATATCCGAGCTAACAGGCCATCATCTCGCTCCTTAAAAGCACCTACTGAGCCAGCACGGGAGGAAAAAAAAGAAAGAGTAAACAAGAAAACAAAAGTGTGCTTGGTCCCAGCCGTTACAGCTTGTTTTGCTTTACTCGTGGACGGAAACGAAGAAAAAAAGAATGAAAATGTAGGTTGGGTAGTGCAGGAGGAGGGAAGGATGGACGGGATGGGATGGGATGGGATGGGATGGGATGGGATGGGATGGGATGGGATGGGATAGGTCGGAGGGTAGAATACACTCGGCACTACTTTAGGGAATCACCTTTGTAAATGTTTTAGTTGCGAGGATCATCAATTTACACTTTGTTCGGAAACTAAACTTTACTCAGTGGGAGGAAGACTAAAGGGAGGAAGGAAGGAAGGAAGGAAGATGGAAGGATGGGGAAGGAAGGCTGGGAACTTAGGAAATCTTAACACCTGTCTGTGAAATATGTCTGGCTTTTCAGCGGATATTGTTGTCATAAATTGATATTTCAGCGGCGCGGCGAAGGCAGGAGTGGCTTACAATAAGATTACTAGGCGGCGGCTGGGAGGAGCAGACGGTCAAGGGGAAGCCACCACTGCATGCAGGAAGAGCTGGGTGAGGCTGCCTGAGGTGAGGTAGGAGTGGGGAGGATGAGGGAGCTGAGTGTAACCTAAGGAAAGACTGGTAGGAATAAGGTATGAGTGTAATTTTCAAGGCGGGACTTGCCTAGAATGAAGATGAGACCTGAGGGATGGCGAGGCTCGATGGTGGTGGGTTTGGGGGTAGTGGTGGGCGTGTTGTGTGTAATGTAAGGTAAGACTAGGCGAGGATGTGGAGGCGGAAGGTAAGGAGGAAGGACTGTTGTTCTGGATGTGGATGAGGAGGAGGAGGAGGACGAGGGGAGAAAGGGTGTGGATGAGTGTTTGGTTTACAGGGCGAGGCTACCAACACCCCGCTCTCTCTCTCTCTCTCTCTCTCTCTCTCTCTCTCTCTCTCTCTCTCTCTCTCTCTCTCTCTCTCTCTCTCTCTCTCTTTCTCTTGTGTATATACTCGTAAAGTTTATCACCTGAAGGGACCGCCCTCCTCTGCCCCTCTAGCCTTTAATTCCTACACGTGGACCTTTCCAATGACCTGCGTGGGCTGGGTAGACGGACACGCTCGTTCCATGAAATATCGAAGCGTTGAAATCCTGGAAGCAGTACATGAATTACGAGGGCGATTATAACAAACACTATTCCTCTTTGTCATGTTGAATTAATTATAGAGTATTGGCACATTATTAATCAGGTCGGTGGATGTGAGAGTTACGTGAAAGTAGGTCACTGCTAAACATTATTCGACTGTGTTTTTGCTTGATGAATTAACGTAGGAAAGCAGTAAACCATGCATAAAAACATGAACATTTTTTAATACTAGATTTGTTAATTGCCTTTTTTATGGTTGAAATACGATAACGGAACAGGAATCCACCACGTACGTACACGCTAATTAGGTGATAAAAGTTTGGTGCACATGACCATCAGGATGTGTGTACAAACAGCCTCGCCACGCCACTTACCATCGACATACCGACATGAGCAAGTCGCTTCAGCATCAGCCAAAGTGACAGCAAGATTGAAGCAAGATTAAATGACGGAAAGGAAAGGTTACAAACGTGAGAGGAGAAGCCTGAGGGAGGTGGTGGGGGTGTAGTGTTTGCCTGCTTGCTTGCCTGGCAGCTTGGTGAGCTCAGTGAAAATTTAAAAGTGTTGTTTGATGTTGATTCAGAACAAGGGCAGGTGATTTTATGTTTTGTATGTGTGATGGGCTACCTATTGACGTGTGTATGTACGCTTTAATGTGTTCCGTCAAGTGTTGATGTGTGTGTGTGTGCGTATGTACGTTAAAAGTTAAGAGCAAAGGGAAGGAAGCAGGAAGAGTGAGTCCGTCCGTGTTAGCTATGCATGGGTGTGGGCGTCACCATAAATACTTAATGACTTCCTTTGTTTATGTAACGCATCACCATGAAACACTGTTGTGCTTGTGTTGTGCACGTTTTTGGAATCAATATCCTGCAATTCCACTTCACTGCGGCAAAGCTGAGCTGCGTCCACGCGACTACATACAATTTGCCTCGCCCAGCTTAAGTGGCGGGAGGAACGCCTCCCCCTCCCTCACACCTCCATCTATATACATACATATATATATATATATATATATATATATATATATATATATATATATATATATATATATATATATATACACACACACACACACACACACACACACACACACACACACACACACACACACACACACACCTACACACACACACACACACACACACCTACACACACACACCTACACACACACACCTACACACACACACCTACACACACACACACACACACACACACACACACCACACACACACACCTACACACACACACACACACACACACACACACACATACACACACACACACACACACACACATATGTATATATAATGGATGTTATGAGCATGTTTCAGGTTAGGATAGGTAAGTGGTGCGGGTCGAGGTGCTGGAGTTCCACCTAAATGTTCGGAGCTTCACATGAACTTGGTGCCGCAGTGTTGGTGGAGGGAAGGATGTTCACCTCACTTGGTAACAGTGGCGGCGGATGCGGCACCAGTCTAGTGGGATGAAGATTAGGTTTGACGGATTAAGTCAATTTGTAAATTGTTAGTAATATGTAAAGTATCTGTATTGCAATTAGACTGATAATTACGGGATATACTCTTTACACGTTGTCATTATATCAGGAATTAATGACATACATATACGTATGTGTGCCTTCCGTGAGGCAATTATGTCAGCATGCACGAGTGAGCTACACAGTCATTATGAAGCATCAGATAAAGAGTATGTGCTTCACTACACTACATGAACGTTCATTACGAACACACACACACCTTTGTATGACGCTCACCAACACCACCAACACCATCTTCACCTTCACCACCACCACCTTCACCTTCCCTTCACCACCACTACCACCTTCACCACCACCACTTGGTATGACGAAGGCCTTCATGGTTTCAAGTGTGTCTGTAAATAAGGCGACGCTGTCCACCACACTTCCAATTACAGCTTATTGATGAGGAAGGATTACACTCAAATCATTGGGTTTAAGATAGATAAATAAAACTAAGAAAGAGACAAGGTGATACTGGTCCACATACAGGGTCGTGGAGTGAGTGAGTAGGCCTAAGAGTGAGGTAGTAAACACGACTACCCTGGAAAGGTTACATGGATTTATCGATGAGGGTGATGGATGGTATCGGTAAGCAGGAGCAGCCTTGTGGAAGCGACGTGGCCTTTTCAGACGCTTATGTTTTCGTTATAAGTAGTACGAGGTTACGTATGCGAAAAATGGTTGGGTTCTGCTGGCTCGCGTGTCTGACTTCACTACACCAACACTGCGTCCACTAAAAATAACGTAGAAAGTTATCAATATGGTGCAGTTTAAATTGAATAAATTCCTTATTACTCTTCAAGATATCATTGGTCGTAAAGACGCATTAGGGACGTAAACGATTGTTGTAGTAAGGCGTTTGGAGATTCTAATAACAATAATGACAGTTTAATGAAGTCTATCAGTCATAATAACACTTGTTTTTTTCTTATTATGTAATTTTACGACTCTACCTTACCCCACGACCTGATGATGATGATGATGATGATGATGATGAAGGTGTTTTAGGGGTCACACGCGCTCACAATAACAAGAAAGAGAAAAGAAAAAAGTTTAGAAGAAAAAGACTTTCTCACAAAAATAAAAAGAAAAGAAGTTTAGAGGAACAGACTTTCACAACAAAATAAAAGAAATGGAAGAAAAAAAATGTGCATCAGGTAGTAGCTGTTGACCCAAGAACACAGCGAATGAGAGAACAGGTTACTCTCACGGTTGGACGAGTGAAAAAAAAAGATGAGGAGGAGGAGAGGAAGAGGGAGGAGGAGACACACGGCCGAAAAGACAAAATCGACATTGGAAGTGCAACGGCTCGAAAACTTTTCAAATTGTCTTCACTTGGGTCTACAGTTCCACAAGTCTTCTCATCGCTGAAGGAGAAAAGAAAGTTCAGGCGTCCCTCACCTCAATCCAGCAGTCACAAGTAAATCGCGGGCTTCCCTTCCACCACAGCTTGTTTCTTGGTCCTGGCGTCAATGCATTCCCAGTAGCCCCCTCGTCTTGGGAATAGTGATAAGCCGAGCATTAGTTCGGGTGACGGCAGTGGACCAGGCTAAACAGAGATTCTTTGAAGATGATATAGGAAGCGAGGAGGAAGAAGAAAAAAGGGAGAGAAGGAAAAGGGATATAAAGTCATGTTTACGCCTTGCCTTGGGTGAATAGCATCCTTCACCTCCAATGTAGTCTCAAAGAGCACTTTTTCCTTCTAGATATACGTTCTTTCCCAATCAGGTTCCTACGTCCTTGGTGGCTGGCCGGCTATGCTGTCATTTCCTGGTTCTTGTCGCCGTCTACAATTGGTGTTTTCCATTTCCTCAACAAAGACTTGGCAAGACTTCATTCACTATATATAGTAACCTCCATTCCCTAGATTACAAAAGCTCCGTCTCTGTCAACACTCTTGTTATTAGTGCTGTCAGACGTACTTACAACATCACAACTAATACTGAATAATGACATTTCCTCGTTTTTCTTCTCTCTCTCTTCTTTCTCAACTTTTTCCTACTTCTTTTTCTTGACAAATTACTTAAACTGAGTTATTGAATTAGCTTCGCCTCGCAGGCTAATGTCGGTCTCTTCTTCTTCTTCATCATGTCAGTCGTTGGTTCCCTTTTCCGCTCTAATCCACTCCAGGGTTCTTTCCTCTCCTTATTTGTATATGATCACATAAATATTCACTGGCAGCGATTACACTTTCCCGCCTTTCGTCGTGTTTGCTATTCTTCGCGGGAACTGACTTGACAAGACTGGCATGACGATGAAGTTAGAGGGTCAATTTACATTAATTTACTATGCGGTGTCCTGTTGCTCCTCCCGTTGCTAGGAGAGGGAAAGAGAGAGAGAGAGAGAGAGAGAGAGAGAGAGAGAGAGAGAGAGAGAGAGAGAGAGAGAGAGAGAGAGAGAGAGAGAGAGAGAGAGAGAATACCAAGAAACGTAAACAGATCAAGAAATGAAGAAAGTAAGGAATTAAGACATCAGAAAAAAAAGAAACGAAACTCCACACCAACAAAATATAAGAACAAGCAGAGAAAGAGACAGACAGCAACAAAAAGAAGATAAAAGAAACAAAAGAAAAGAAAAAAGAAGAAAAGGAAAAAGAATGAAGCCGAGAAAACAGCCAAATAAACCGAAATACATCCACGTCAAATAAGAATAAAATAATCTTTACCACAAACCATAAAAATAAATAAATAAATAAAACAGAAAACAGTCAAACACCCAGCCATACATACATACACATAAACATACATACATACACATATACATACATACATACATACACACACCCCATGATCAAAATACTCATCAAAACATTACACTACAGAAGCAGAGCAAGGAAGGGTAACTAATACTAACATTTCAAGAGTGATGGAGAAGGGATGAAAGAGACTGGGAAGTAAAGATGAAAGGCATGTGTGTGTGTGTGTGTGTGTGTGTGTGTGTGTGTGTGTGTGTGGAGGGAAATAGCATCAAGGTCGCTGGTGCTTCCTTGCCTTCGCGTGAGACGAGATGTTGTAGGAAGAAGAAATGTAGGCGATGGAGAGACGTGAATGTAAATACAGAAGGAAAAAAAATGAAGGAAGAAAGAATTGATTGAGGATGAGGAGGAAGTGAAGGAGAGGAGGAGATAGAAAAAGAAGGAGTCGGTGGAGGAGGAGGAGGAGAGAGAAAAAGGAGGTAAAGTAAAAAGAAGAAGGTGGATGAGGAGTTGAAGGAAGAGGAGGAGGAGAGGTGACACACACACACACACACACACACACACACACAGTTAAGGAGAGATGCACCCCTAGAGACCGTCAATGGACACCTTAGGCTGGGTTCAAAGACTCGCTTGCACCAACTCATTATCAATTCTGTTCAGTCACTCCTTAAACATGATATTACTAATCCCACCTGCCGATACGTAGTAATTCTCTCTCTCTCTCTCTCTCTCTCTCTCTCTCAACATATTTGCAAGAAGAAGAATAATGCATTTTGTCGTTCAGTGTATATGTTAAGAGGCGCTCCGATGGTTGTCGTTTGAAGGTGATAAATCGTCGCTTTCACGCCCCGCATTCACAGGTCGGCAATGGCTTTACCACGACACGCTACCTCGCAAGTGTCCAATAAATGCCACGCTGCCAACCCCTGCTACGGTGGCGACATCTATTGACGAGATGCGTAAATTATGTTTTCTTCCGTGATCTCAAAATCCTCTTTCTAACTCTCTCTTTTTTTACTCTTTCATGTCCTTCTGTTCTTTGTTTTTCTTATTGATGTTCCTCTATTTATGTTTCCTCTTTCTTGTTTTTTTTTCATATTAAAGTTATTCTCCTCTACTAGCATACATAAGTGGTATCAAATATCCATGTCCTCGTTTTCTATGAGGTAGTACATGGGTGTTCTTTTCTATTTGTTTCCTTCCTGCACGTTGGGAGAGGGAGAGGGAGAGTGGGTGGGTGGGGGTGAGGAGCCTTGCACTTTTCTATCCGGTTTTTTCCACACGTAGTTTATTATTATTATTATTACTGTATGGTTCAGCAGATGCTCGTCTTATAGATCAATTGGGCTTCTGGTATTTATATTTCCTATGTAATTATATGTAATCCTCTTTCTCTCTTCTCTTTATATATTTTCTTATCCTTTATCGCGTGTTTTCTTTCCATCTTTTTTTTATTGTTTTCTCTTTCCCTGTTTCCTCTTCCCTCTCCCCTTCCTTATCATGCATTTCTTTCCCAACTTTTTCTTTTATCTTTTTTTTTCGTCACACATTTGAATCCACTCTTCCTTTATTTTATCTTTTTCCTTTATTCACTCTCTTTATCGTCTTCTACTTCCATTCCTTTCTCATTATTTTGTTGTTGTCTCTCTTTTTCTCTTCCTTCTTCCTCTTGCCTTCTTTCTTCTTTCCTTCCCTCGTTCGTTTCCTCTTATTCTCTGTCTTTATCTTCATCCAGGCATTCCAATCCTCTTTTTTCCTGCCTTCTTTCCTTCTTTCTTTCTATCATTCTCCTGGTTTTTTTTCCCCTTCTCTCTCGGGTACCTCTAGCAATCTCATCCCCCTTGCCCTATCTCTCTCTCTCTCTCTCTCTCTCTCTCTCTCTCTCTCTCTCTCTCTCTCTCTCTCTCTCTCTCTTTGATGTAACCAGGATGAGAAGATAGAGGTGGAAGGAGCAAGAGGCAAGAAAAGGTGGGAGGAGCGTGTGAAATAATGATACAAGACACTATTCAGTAGCCCGAGGGAGTGTATGTAGCGTATATGTATTTTTTTTTCTTCTCTCTCTCTCTCTCTCTCTCTCTCTCTCTCTCTCTCTCTCTCTCTCTCTCTCTCTCTCTCTCTCTCTCTCTCTCTCTCTCTCTCTCTCTCTCTCTCTCTCGTATTAATGCATGCACTCCTTCCTACATATTAATATTCTCTACTTGGGTCTTACTTTTCCACGTCTGAATAATTTTATCAAGTCCATTTTCATCACCTGTACCCTCCTCCTCCTCCTCCTCCTCCTCTTCTTCTTCTTCCTCTTCCTCCTCCTTTACACGCACTACTCTCCATACCCTCATTACGGCCTTTATGTCTTCCTCTTCTCTCTACTTCGTCTTCCTCTCCCACCTTCCTACCGGGTACTGGAGAGGAGAGAGACAGGGATGAAAGAGCCGTAGGGGAAACACGCCCTTCATGTTTTTCTCTCTTTTTCCTTTTCTTTCTTTTTTTTTTTTTCTCTCTCTCTCTCTCTGAAGACGGATTTCTGAACTAAGCACCGCCATCTATCAGCAAGCTATCAAACTAGATTAATGACTGCACTGCCATCTGGTGGTAGATTTCCGAACTGAACACCATCCTCTATCGGGAGAATATAGAATTAATTTAGTGACTGCACTGCCATCTGGAGGTACATTTAATAATATAATATCAGGAGATGCCACCATGTGGCTGAATATGACACGAAAACTTAATTTATCATATCAGTATCATCTGGCAAGGAGATATTGCACTAAAAATGTATTCTTATCGATACATCAGTTTCACTTACTTTGGAGTGTCTCGTGAGATTGGTGTGAGAATCACGTCCAATCATGCTGTGCCATCATGATGTATTGGCGAAGCAGCTCGTGTATATTGACGAGGCCCAGCACACCCATGCGAGTTATAGGTTCAGAAGGAAGTACAAATATTGGCATCAGTCCATGACAGCAAGCAGTTTACATAAACGTGATAACATATTCTCAATATTATTCCGAATACCTCTGAGTGTACGTGTAACTCAGGCTGGGAACCTGTGCATGAGAGAGAGAGAGAGAGAGAGAGAGAGAGAGAGAGAGAGAGAGAGAGAGAGAGAGAGAGAGAGAGAGAGAGAGAGAGAGAGAGAGAGAGAGAGAGAGAATTTTAATTAAAGGACTTTGGAACTCCAGTTTCTCTAAACCTTCAAAAAAGGGCCGCATTAAGAGGTGCATCTTAAACACGTCGTGAAAACGAGGCCTCTCTTGCGGGGACCTTACTTGTTAGTGCATTGTTTGAATGGCTGGAGCGAGACTCACCTTCAACACACCATTAAGGACACTTTTAAAACATCACACTGCTACTTTTAAAGACAAGACACAACCTGAGCATGATACCAAGGACTGCATGGGATCCATTTTAAAGATACTAAAGGGATGGTTTTAAAGACAGGACACACCATACGTATGTACAGGATGCACCATTATTAATTATACTATGACATGCAAAGACTTGACAAAATTATTTTATAAGGGAACAAACAAAGCAACGCATAAAAATGTACATTCATAAATCATGTATACACACATACATACATGTATACATACACTCCTCTCCCTTCCTTTAGTCATGCATTCATACATTTATTCATCCATGCATACATCCATAAACAAAACAAAGACAGTGATGGATAGACAGACAAGCAAACAGATAGATATACAAATAAACAATCATTTATTCATTCTTCCATGCATATATAAGAAAAAACAAAGTCAGAGACAGACATATAAACAAACAAACAAACAAACATACAGATGAACATACAGATAGACACACGAATAGCCAAACACACACACACACACACACACACACACACACACACACCCACCCACACCCACACCCACACACACACACACACCCCACACCCCATCAACATAATGACACAACACACATTGGCAATAAATCTTCACTTTTCTTTTCTGAATCATAATTTACGTGTTTTTCTTGCACGCTTTCCAGGATTTTTAACGCGACCCTTGCCAGCTGTTTGTTCCTATTCGTGTTTATCTGTTCCTATTTTATGGATGGTCGTGGATCAACCCCACTAACCCCTATCCCTCCCCCAACTTCCTCCTATTACTCCATGTCCAGCGTGGTGTTGTTTGGAAAAGAAGGAGAGAGGGTGAAAGACAGATGAGGAGGTAAAGGAGGAGGAAGAGAATGAGGTTGTTAGTGGTAGTGGAGAGAGATTATAGTAGGTGTAATAGTAGTTAATTGCAGTGGTTATGGTGGTGATGGTGGTGGTAGGAGATAGTAATAGTCTTAGGTTAGGTTAGGTTAGGTTAGGTGAGGTCAAAGGAACGTGATATTAGGAAACTAGATAGTGAGGACACGAGTATTTTCACACACACACACACACACACACACACACACACACACACGTAGAAGTCATGCAAAGTAATGATCTAGTGAATGATGGAAGATAATAAACTAGAGAACTAAATACCTTTGTTATATAAGTTCATGAATAGATTATAATGTACGTAAATGTCATGCAAGGTAATGATTGAGTGAATAATGGAAGATCAGTGAAATTATTAAATACCTTTGTGTTATATTTGTGCATAGAAGAGAGAAAATAAAACTGTGGATGGATGTTGTTTTTATTGTTTTATTTTATTTATTCATGTACAGAAATAGTTTGGCCGATGACTTCAACTTAAAGAGGAAGAGACGCTACTAGTGTGATGTTTATTTAACTCTTTCAGTGTCATCGCGTAAAGGGAAGATTCTTTTATGAATTATTGGTCTTCTTTTCTTTTTTTTTAACTGTGGATATTTATTTGACGAATGATTAACTACAGACACACACACACACAAAAAAAAAAAAATAATATAATGAGGTAGTTGTACGATCCTTGTAAATCATTATAATATTAAAAGAAAAAAAAATAGATCGACATTAAATCACAACTCATCAATTTTTTTTTAACTCTTTTATATATGAACAACAACAATAAGTGAATGAATTAATCGCTGAATAAAAAAAATAAATAAATAAATAAATAAATATATCTCATGTTTAAAAGCAAGAAATAATTAAATGTTTACTTTACGAAATCAACTTTACTTTCCCGGGCTTTTCCTTGCTGTACATTCCTGTTGATGTCAAAAACTAAAACCGTGTGTTGAATAAGGAAGCAGGTATCACGTATGCATTCTCACCTGTTCAGCGCTAATTAATGAGGCGGAAAACACGGGAATCAGGTTATAAAAAAAAATAAAAAAAAAGTGTGCGCATAATTGTACCCTCATAGCGACACGAGCCTCATGTCTCGAGTGGAATGTTGTCCTGTCGAGTTCATGAGTCATTCCTGCTCCCCTCATACGTCTCATTCCCCTCATCCTCTCTCTCTCTCTCTCTCTCTCTCCTCTCTCTCTCTCTCTCTCTCTCTCTCTCTCTCTCTCTCCCTCTCCCTCCTTCCACCTCAACGCGTCAGCAACTGGTGGTTTCCCCTCATCCTCCCACTGCCTTCTGCCTCCCCTCAGAGTTCTCATTAGGTTTCTGTGGCGTTCCCCTCACTTTCCTCGTATTGCAGTCACCATTGTAACAACACTCCCCTCACCGCCCTCCGCTCCCCTCACCGTCCTCCCCTATGTTTAGCTCTTGTGGTTCCCCTCGTTATGCATCCCCTCACTCTCACTTTCCACAGTTCCCTCTTAACAATGTCCTCCCACTTCCCATCAGTTCCCTTCCCCCCACCCCCCTCTCTCTCTCTCTGTCCCTCCTTTCACCTGTCCCTCCCTCCCTCCCTCCCTTTCCTGCAACAAGTAACAACTATTTGCCTGCATGCTAACCTCCTGCTGCTGCTGCTGCTGCTGCTGACGAAGTGAGGGCTGTGTATTAAATTTTCCAGCCGTCACCTTCTCGTAATTAAATTCTTCCACACATCTTATTATCTCCGGGGTGTCGCGAGGCGTGGCAGGAGGTCATGTCATGGAGGGAATACTTCACCCTCCGAGGATGTGAGAGAGGAAAAATGAGGCCGCTGCAGGGGAGGGCGCGAGGCCGTTACGTTCAGTCCAGGTGGTGGTGGTGATGGTGGTTTCTTTCCCCCTCCCTCCCCCCCACCCGCATCTCTCTCTTTTTCTTGGAGTCGAGCGAGTGGTTTCAAATGACTGTCTTGGTTTGGTGGCTTTGTGTCAGCAGGGTAAGGGGACAGCATAGACTCTCTCGAGGCGACTCTTACAGTGGCACCAAAAATAACGGAAATACCTCCCCTTGACCTCCGTGCTAAGGTGTGGTTGGCAAGAGCGAGCGTCTGGGTGCCTCGTGGGATCTGTCTTTCTCGCATAGCAGCAGGGGCGGGGTTGGGGTTAGCTTGAGGTTGTGGTGGCCTTGGATGCAGGGTCCTAGGGCTTCTTGAGATGAAGTGAAGAGTTGCTGATGTCTATCGAGAGAAGGCAGCACCGCCATCACGACTGCCTGAGGCGCTGTTTAAGTAATGGGTCGTAATTAATTATTTCAGTTCCAAACCTCACGAGACCTCTGCTTCACTGAACACCGGATAACCAAAGGCTGTGGGAAGTGCTCATTAGTCAATCGATTTCAACTTGAGGAAAGTCATTAACCTTATTAATATTAAGGAAAAATATTCAGAAGTGAAGCTTTACTCGGCGGTGAAGGAGGCGAGAGTTGCCGCGACGCGACGGGGAACTCATATTACGAGACAAACAAACTCACGTTCGTCAATACTAGTATGCAAACATCGAGGTCACTGCTGCGCCATACCTGTCACCAGCAGACCAATAACACGCTAAAGACGTGCATGCAGTTCAATGACACACCCGTGACCCGGTTGTTGGCTCGTCCTGTGGGTGACATGACCAGTGCCGGGTGTTCCCAGCCCTTCATTTACATGAGATGGGGCGGGGGAGGGGCGGAGAGTCACAGCCATGACACGAGAGCACTTGTCTGCCTCTTCCAACGAAGCAGACATCTTTTCTTTGGAGTGGCCACGTTGGGCCAGACGCGTCCAGCACACACGAACACACTTGCCAGACACCAGCATCGAGCGGACTTGAGCACCACTGGGAGGACCAACTCACATTTGATGCTGAATTGCCTGTTGCATGGCGCTACCTGGATTTTTGTTTGATTGCTTGCCTGTCGGTGTACTTGCGTGTGAGTGACAATGAATGGATTGCAGAAAACATTGTATCATGAGGAAGTGGAAATATTGCAGCGTTGCAACAAAAGCCTCCGCCCCTTCAGGACAAGACTTGGCGGTACAGCGTGGTCTGATCGTCTTCCATTACACGTAATGGCTTTTTGTCACTCATGCTTGAAACCGAACACCCGCTTCCTGGAAACGCTTCTCGCCGACCTCAAGGTTCTACGTAAATACTCTTGGGTGTTCTTCGTAAATTCATTTTACATTGTAATTTCGTCATTGTTTTTTAACAAATCTTACGTTTTAAAATAATTACACTCCTGTTGGTTACCAGTGTTGCATACTAAAGTCTACTCTTCCAAGCTTCACTCCAATCCTATTTTCAGTAATGAACAAGCGAACTAAAATTCACAAACTCGGAGAGTGAATCGATTTTTTTTTCCTGAACTTTCCTACGAAAAGAAAAGGGACAGAGGGGGAAGGAAGAGTAATGGATCCCTGAACACTAATCGCCCTGTCTTGGCTGCACCTTTAAAGGGTGATATATGCCAGTCACAGTACATAGATAAACAGATGTACGCTACCCATTCCCTACTTCAGTTTTCAACTTTTCCATTTGATAATTCTTAAACACACACCTACACCCACATAACAGATGAACATGACTGGACAGGTTTGGTTGAGATATAAAAAAAAAGTCTACAATCACACAGCGGGTAATCTGGTCAGGCTCCAGCTGGTGTTTGACGGGAGCAAGGACAATGTTATCGTAAAGGTTCAAACTGATCAGTGAAGGCAGACCACACTGAACCTGTGGACCTTCCAGTTGTAACGTGTGACCCCATGGCCTGACACACGCTATTATGTTAGTGTTACACCCGTCTCACTGCGAAGGACAGCTGTGTGTTACGTGAGGTGTATTCTGCACATACAAGACACTGCTGTATTGCTAATCAGTGGAAAATCACTCGTTCGCTGGTTACGTTACTTCGATTAAGTTGAATAAGACAAAACAAAGTTAAAATAATGTTGTTTGAAAGTTTGAACTAATAATAAACTAATAAATAATACTTAATTTAGGTAAACTCGATCCTCGGCTTAAGGCTAAACTTTCCTTAGTTTTAGCGGGTAGTTTTGAAAAGCGTATCTATCACTCCGTCATTCATATCTCTCGGTTTGCCTGTTATTACTTGGCTACAGCACACCTTCTTCATTAGAAACACAGTACTTATCTTTGTATTCCTGTCACAGCGTTGCAGCTTCCTCAACACTGACGGGAAAGGCTGTTCAGATGTGTTATTTATTTCCTACGTTCGCGCACTTCCCACCTCACTGGCCGCCATGACACCACTGAGGACTGACGAAATGATGACGGATTCCCATTTTCTTTTCTTTTTTCTTAGACTTAAAACATTATCAGAAATATACATTTTGGTTGAAAAAAAAATATCATGTAATATTTAGAGTTATGTTAATCATAAGAAACATGTTTTCAGTTGTCGTTCAAACAAACAGTACGTATTTAAAGACAAGAATCCTCACATCCAGATGGCGCTGTGGTTTGGGTTAAAAGTAATTGTTTGGGTTAAAGGTAATTGTTTGGGTTAAAGGTAATTGTTTGGGTTAAAGGTAATTGTTTGGGTTAAAGGTAAATTGTAATATGGTACTTACATAGCATAAACAGATTGAAAAGGGAAATGAAAATTGGAAAGGCAAAAGAATATACCTCCAGCCTGGTTGGTACAGCATTTGTATATATTTGTGAGCCCGTAAAGTAGAATGAGATGATGACTATGCGCAACATGATGTGCCGGGCAGCGCAGAGCAAATTGCCTGTTAGGACTTGGGTTGCCGGGGTGAGAGGATGTGGCCTGTGTTGGTCGTCGCCGTTTGGAGGTGCGATAGAAGATGAGCTCAGTGGTATCGGAGAAGGTCTGTTGTGTTCACTTGGATAGTTGGAAGTGTGGTTGCTTGCTGACGGGGACTGTCAATGTGGTTTGCTGGTGGTTGGTTGTAAATTGCTGCGTTGAATATAGTTCGGGGCCGGCTAAGAGTTGCATTAGCCAGCCGACGCTATATCAACTGACAGGGTGTAAACAAGACATGGTGTCCGACTCTAAAGGGTACTGTTACAAGTGTGCACCTGTTAATTTGTTATTTTGTTGCTACCTTACATAACCACAGGCACCACCAGTCACCTTCATCATTATCTTCGTGTTTACATACAACTAACACATCATTCTTTTTCAATCACCTGAGATAAGAGCATGATTTGGAAAAATAAATACATCCTTAAAAATTAGCTTGCATGGGTTTGTAATATACATTTCCGGTGCCCTTATAGTAAGCAAAACTTCGACGCAAAAATTAAGTTAGTTGCCGCTTGACGGCTGAACAACGTCATTATGTCGTCCGTTTCCAGGAAGGACCCAGCCGCTTCCTGAAACGTAGACTCTCAAATTGATCTAGTACATTTTCGTTTCTGGAATGAGGGTCTGGAGGCTGCAGCTGAAAAAGTGGGAGACAAACGAGACGGCTTGTTCACGTGACACCGGCCGAATAGGAGGCGGCCGGCAAAGGCAAGCACGCAAGGCTGCCAGAAGCTTGGAGTCTCGCCCGCCTGACGCCTCTGGCCCCTCCTAAACACTTACACCAATGAGGAACAACGCTTGAACTCCTGATCCTCCTAATCAGCACTGAGTGCATGTGGTACTGATGAAGCTGTTTTGCATAATCCTGCATCATTGCCACAAATCTGTGAATAATGGTAAATTCCGTCTTGGAGCAGTCGTAATGGGGCGTGTGTTGTGGTGGGAGGAGCAACACCTCCCCTGCTGTTGATCGGTATTTGTTGCTCTACAGACACTATAGCAAAATATGTTACAATTAAGAAAATATATTACATTTCTATCGTTCATATAGAAAATTATATACCATGATTCTATAATTCTTTTACTGAACAAATACTTCTTTTAACAAAAGTTTGCAACGGAAGGAAAGAGAGAAGGTAGGCTTGGCCCTGACAGGGACGTAGTCAGTTGAGCCCCTGGGTAAAGTCAACACATTGAAACATATCTCTTGTTCCAGACTGGCGAGGAGAGTCACAAGAAACCGCTGCGGAGGTCGGTAACTAAACACACGACCTCCTAGAATGTCATCCCTGGAGCCGAACTGGACGCAGAAAGCAGACTGAGGCGCAGCGGGGCCTGGCGGCGGTGAGGGTACACCAGCAGCAGCAGCAGCAGCTGCTGCCGGAATACATAGTGATTTATGGCAAAGGTACAGGTCGCGAAACAACCTGTTTGAAGTGACTTACCGGCTTCCCTAAGCTGTTCCTTTAGTGACCTCGAGGGACCCACCTACCGGGCTACAGGACCATCGCGCACCACCGCTTACACCATGGACGGGGGAGTCCTCGCTGATAGGACCACAGGGATTTTCCTTCGTGGCTGTTGTTTAGAACGCAACTTATATTAACAGAGTGTATGCGACTGCAATATATCAGTGAGATTATTATGGGCTTTCTGTGGTGATTCAAAGCGACAATAACAAATATTTACCTTTAGTCTGACGGTACAGAGTTATCAAGGCGAGACGGAAAAAATAGATCACCTTTGAAAATATGTAAGTTTCGTCAACTTGTTGTGAACGTCCAGTGAACCATTGATCGAGTCAACTGACTGTGACACAAACAGGTGGACGAACCTGTGACGGAATACATTCAGAGCGGCCGCCGTGTGTTGCGAGAGAGGTCACCTTCACCCGAGACTCTTGTTTGCATTTTAATAACCAGCAGCAGTACGCCGCCAACAACGTCTCGAGTCCTCGTTCCCTCCTACATTTCCGCATTCTCAGGCCTCTCGCTCCCCTCCCTGGCCGCGTTTATAGGTCGTGGTGCCCGCCAGCCCCCTCCCCCTACCCCTCCCCCGCACAGGAAAGCCTTGGTGCCACGCGTCCCATGAGTACAAAGAAGCTAAGCATGTCTCAGTGGAGCAAAATTACACCTGAAGTTTTCTTGCACAGTTGTTGAAGAAAATTAGAAACATAAAGTTTCAGCAATTGCGTCGCTGCCCAAACACCAACCACAATCAAGGCAACTGACAGATATAAACACTGGAACACATATTCTCCTCGGACATCAAGTGCATAACGATAAGCGAGAGAGAAAAAACAAACCAGCAAAACAAATTCACAAGGAAGTAAGACCAAAAAGAAAAAAAAAGAAAAAAAAAAAAAAAAAAGTTGCATCCAGACCCCCTCTTAGTGGACGCTCTTCCTCAACTTATATTGTAGTCTTCAAAAGTTCGCTCACACCTCAATTCACCTCAGTTTCAGCCCCTCCCTTCCCTTGCCCTTCCGTCTAGCCTAGCCCCGCCGTGTCCCCTTTCTGGCCCCGTCCCCACCATGACCAGCAAGCGAGTAGACTGGGGACGCTTCGGGTTGGCCTCTGACGCTGAACGGGAGGCTTCCGAAACAACCCGCCTCAAGGACCCAGCACTGGAGGAAGGTTACTATGGGGGCCAGGACGCTGAGCTCTTCGCTGAGGAAAAGGTGAGTAAGATTAATGTCTAGGTGAAAGAGAGGGATAAAGAACGGTAATATGTGGTTTGAAGTAGATTTTGTTTAGATGTTAAAAGCTCTATCTCGCTTTTTTTTTCTCTCTATCTATTTATCTATCTATCTCTATCTATCTCTCTATTTATCTATCTATCTATGCATCTATCTATCTATCTATTTATTTCTCTATCTCTCTATCCATCTCTCTATCTATTTATCTATCTATGCATCTATC
>JAPQNM010000004.1:9846424-9883924 GCA_029783475.1 Metacarcinus magister
CTCTCTCTCTCTCTCTCTCTCCTCTCTCTCTCTCTCTCTCTCTCTCTCTCTCTCTCTCTCTCTCTCTCTCTCTCTCTCTCTCTCTCTCTCTCTCATCTCACAATATTTCAATATTATCTTCCACAACGTCTGCTTATTTCCTCTTCATCCACTCCCAACTTCTGCTCCTCTTCTCCCTTATCCTCTTCCTCCTTCTCCTCCTCCTCCTTCTCTTCCTCCTCCATCTCCTTCTCCTCCTCCTCCTCCTCCTCTTTCTCCTCTCCAACAGCCATCTTCTAACCGCTCTCCTATGTTTTTCCACCACCACCACCACCATCACAACCTTCTCCTTCTCCTTCTCCTTCTCCTCCTCCTCCTCCTCCTCCTCCTCCTCCTCTTCTCTTCCTTTACTTTTTCACCACTCTCTGCTTCCTTTTCTGTACTTTTCCACTTCTCCTCCTCTTCCTCCTCTTCCATACTCCACATGTTCTCATATCCTTCCTCTCTGTCCATCCCATCCCACCATCTCCTCTCTCCTTATTCTCTCATCCTTCCCCTCTGCTTCCCTCCCTCCGTCCCCTCTCGTTCCCTCTCTCGTATCAACACTGTATCTCTCTTTTATCTCTCCTCCCATCCCTTGACATTCCTCCCACTTCTCTTCCATCTACTACCTCTCTCTCTCTCTCTATCTATCTATCTCTATCTATCTATCTATCTATTTAATCCTTTCTCTCTCTCCCTACCTTTGCGTGTTGTCCCATTCTTCTATTTTCTCTCTATACCTCCTACTCTTTATCTCCTCTACCCTAACGTGTCTGCTGCTCCCCTCTCCTCCCTTCCATGTCCCCTCTTCCACGTTCCCCTCTCCCTCTTTATCGCCTTTCTCTCCTATCCACTGTATCTCTTCTGACCCTCCTGTAATGGTTGTCTGTTTGTTTGTCTGCCTGTCTGTTTAATTGTCTGTATGAGTGTGTGTGTGTGACTGTTTGTCTGTTTGTATGCCTGTTTGTTTGTCTATATCTTTCATTCTCTCTGTATTTCTCTAGTTATCTATTTAGTTATCTATCTATCTATCTATCTATCTATCTATCTGTCTGTCTATCTCCTCCTCCTCCTCCTCCTCCTCCTCCTCCTCCTCCTCCTCCTCCTCCTCCTCCTCCTCCTCCTCCTCCTCTTCCTCCTCCTCTTTATTCTTCCTGTTTTAGCCTCAGGTCACCTTTACCTGTGCAAAGTTGCCAGCTGGTCACGGCAAGTTCATCAGAGTCGGAAAAAAAGGAAATAATATAAATAGATTAAAAAAAAAGTAGAGTTGAAGGAAGGTGGACATGACATACATACACAAAAGATGTATGTGGAGATTAATAGATAGAAGTACACTTACTTATATATAGATACATTAGATAAGGCAGAGTCATACATATAAATATACATACATACATACATACAAGAACACTGTGATGGAAGTTGAGATAAGAAATAAATACAACAATAGATGCGTGACACTCTTATTGCCTCAGCCCTTATACATGAGCAGAGAGAGAGAGAGAGAGAGAGAGAGAGAGAGAGAGAGAGAGAGAGAGAGAGAGAGAGAGATAGAGAGATAGAGAGATAGAGAGATAGAGAGAAAGAGATAGAGAGAGAGAGAGAAAAAAAAGAGAGAAAGAGAGAGGAGCAATAGCATCATAGGAGAGGAAGGAGTGAGCGTAGAGAAGAGCGGATGGAATCGTGGGCAGGTAGCCTTCAGGGAGACAAGAGGCAGGGAAAAACTAATTGACCGTGAGCATTACCTGCCACAGGGACGAGAGAGAGAGAGAGAGAGAGAGAGAGAGAGAGAGAGAGAGAGAGAGAGAGAGAGAGAGAGAGAGAGAGAGAGAGAGAGAGAGAGAGAGAGAGAGAGAGAGAGAGAGAGAGTGTGTTCGTCTGACTTTATCTTCACATCTGTCCCTTTCTTTTTCTGTTGTGACTCCTTGTTTATATCTACATTATTCATGTTGATTTGTCTTTCATCTCGTCGCCTTTTCTCTGCCTTATTATTCGAGCCCAAAGTAATGAAAAGCGAAGGTAAAGCTTACGGAGGAAGGATGTTGGAGGTGGTGTTGGAGGATGGAGGGAGGATGGGAGGAAAAATGGACGAAAAATTTTTCTTCCGATAACGGGCCAAATAAATTTTTTCGTCTTTCCTCCCCTTACTCTCCTTACTGGTGTTGCTTCGGCTGCTCCCCTCTGCCTATTACACTCTCCTCTGCCTTCATCCTTCTTCTTCTCCCTCATTTCTTCCTCCCACCAATTTTTCTCGTCTTCCTCCTCCTAATACCTTCTTCCTTCCTTCCTCATTTTTTTTTCTATTCCCTCTCACTCTAATACTGTCTTCCTCTCTCCTTCTCACCTTATATTTTGCACCGAGATGGGAATAACAGGAAGGAAAAGCGGATATATTGGATAATTCGTGTATTTTCTCTTCTATTTTTATCTGTTTTACGCAAAAATTTTTAAACCCATGAGATTAAACAACAAATGGTAAAATGTCGGTTTAGTGTTCGAGTGAATTTCTCTTTTGCATACAGAGTTGTTGTTGGTGATACTGTTATCGTAACTAGTATTATTGTTATCATTATTATTGTTAGTATTGTTTTATTATTACTCTCATTATTATTCTATCATCATCATTAGCAGCATCAGTAGCACCATCGTTACCATCAATGTTTTATTTTAATCGGTGTACATAAGAGAAAGTTCGTGCCTTCAAACTTGGCTTTATTATAATTTATATTGTTAGTTTATGCAGTGAGGCTTCAGTACTTTGTCCGCTCCCTCCTCCTGCCTCTGTTCCTTTTTTGTGCTCTGAACACTATAATTATTTTTTTTTTATATTCAGTGAAGAGTCGTAGGCGTGATGTTCTTTTGTTTTGTTTTCTATTCTCGTGTTTATCTTGATTAGTAAAGAAATCAGGTCTCCTCTTTTTTTTTCTCTCTCTCTCTTTTGTTTTCTTCTTTCCCTCACCACCACCTCCTCCTTCTCTTCCCTCTCATTCTTGTTATAATTTTCTTTTCTTTTTTATTTATTTCCTCTTCCTAATCATTATTTACTTCCTCATTTTCATTTTCTTCCTCTTCCACATCCTCTTCATCTTTTTTTTTATTGATTTTGTTTTTTTCTTTTTGTTCTTGTTTTTGTTTTGTTTTTATATTTTTGTTCTACTTGTTCTTGTTCTTGTTCTTGTTCTTCTACATTCTTTTTTCTTCTTCCTCTTCAACTACTTCTTCTTTCTTTGTTTCTTTCTTTGTTTCTTTCTTTGTTTCTTTCTTATTTGTCTTTTCTTTTTTACTAGTCTTCGATCCCGTCCTTCTTCCTCCTCGTTATCGTCCCTCTTACTCCATCTCCACCTCCACATCCTCCTTCTCCTCCTCCTCCTCCTCCTCCTGCTCCTCCTCCCCATTCTTCTTCTGTACCAGTAAATCCGTTTCCCGTAATGAACAAGATTTATGGATTGATTAAGGTGAGGAAGGGGAGGAGGAGGAGAAGGAGGAGGGGGGTGGGAAAAGGAGAATTCAAGTTTAAGAAAAAAATATTACTCAAAAAAGTTAAGGACAGAATAAATAATCCAATGAAATGGCCGATGATTTCATTCACACACAACTTTGCTTCTAAAACTTTCACTCCATCCTTTTGCCCTGCCACAAGGTAACTCGGTGTTTTGTTTTGTTTTTTGTGCATTGTGTTCCCGGGCAGGCAAGGGGTTCAGGTGCAAGGGTTAAAAATAAAATAAGGAAGGAAGGAAGGAGAGAGGAGGTGGAGTATGCGTCCAGCCTCGGTAGCCTCAACCTGAAACCATGTAGATGTTAACGAAGCTACTTATTCCGTACAAGTGTTGGGTGGTGGCTGAGCTGTGGGCTTTCTGGGACTAGATTATTTTCAGTCTTTCTTTCCTTCCTTCATTCTTTCTTCCATTCCGCGATCCTCTCTTTTATTTATTCTCCTTCCTCCTTCCACTCTTCTTTTTCCCTGAGGACTGAGGGACGTGGTAGAATAATGAGCTATGTGACGGGGACAGGGGAGGAGGGATGTGAAGGAGGAGTGGAGTGAGTGAGGGATGTGAGAGGATGGCAAGAAGTGGAGATGATGGAGCAAAGCAAACACTCCACTTGCCTCCACCTCAGTCCCACCCTTCACTCCACTCTTGAGGAAAACTTGCCTGTACACTCGAGTTCCGGGCAAGGGGAAAGAGGGAAGGAGAAGGAGAAGGAAAGAGGGAATGAGGGAAGGAGTAGGAAAAAGGGAAGGAGGTAAAAGGAAAGAATCTTTGGCCGAAGTGGGAAAAGAAAATTGAATAACTTTTTCACAAGGTTTGCAATTTTTTTTTTTTTCTTCCTAATTTTCGTCTTTCTCTTATCCGTCTGTCTTCCGTATCCGTTTCGCATTTGTATTTAATTACCAATCAGTCAATTAAGCTATCTGTCTAACTATCTGTCTATCTATTTATCTGTTTTCTTTGCTCATCTATTTTTCCATCCAGTTATATACTTTTCTATTCAATTTCTTTTTACCAATCTGTCTGCCCATCCATCTATCTATCCAACTATCTATTTCGGTCCTTCTTTTCCATGCGACATACAATCCACCCGTGCCCCCCTGAGGCCTGCAGCTCTCTGGAAAGGCTTCCAAGTGACTCTGGAAAACCATTGCACTCACTGTGGGAAACGTAATTTGAAGTAGTTGGCTAAAGTGAACCAGACTGAAGGTGGACCACTATTACTACTACTACTATTACTACTACTACTATTACTACTACTATTTTTATAAGGGACATCTGTGCTTTTATCTCCTTTCTACAGACTGTGGGAATCTCACTCTGCGTGACTGGGTTTGGGGAGTCGATGGCTAAACTTCTAGACCTTCGTTGGATGTGGGCGGAGGAGGCTATGGGGGCCGCGGCTCTCCTCTTGCTGGCGCTGATTAACGTGGCGGGCGTCAAGTGGGTGGTAAAAGTGCAGTTCCTCCTCCTCCTGCTGGTGCTGCTGGCGGTCATAGACTTCCTTGTGGGGAGCTTCCTCGACCATCCAGAAGGTCAGTGTTTGTTAGTACCTTTGTGCATGAGTGTGTGTGTGTGTGTGTGTGTGTGTGTGTGTGTATGTGTGTGTGTGTGTGTTTATAGTAAGAGGATAGTGCACTTTTTACTGCACTAATACATGCCAGGCACTTGAAGCCAGCAGAGCCTATACGAGCTCTAAGGCAGCTCAGCCACGCGCCTCCCAGCAGGCAGCACCGATAAACCAGATTCTCCACCCCACTCTTACCTTCCCTGTTACCCTCTCCCTTACTTTCCACCTCACTTCCCCTATTGCCTTCCTCTTACCTCCCCTTGGTATACGGTGCACGGCCCTGGGCGGTGGCCGTGCACCAGGTAGTCAGCATCCGTGCTGCCGTGGTCAGGTCACCCCAGTTGGCCACCCTCCGAGGGAAGGTTTGCAAAAATATGTCAAAGAAATCGAAGGAAAAAGTATATCCACCGCGTTAAGCAATTCATATTTTTCCTGCAGAGCAAAACACGATGAACAGTTCCTTTTTTATGTTTTATTTTCATCAGGAAAGCGATATATATATATATATATATATATATATATATATATATATATATATATATATATATATATATATATATATACACACATACATTTTTTTGTTCTTTTTTTTCACTTCACTGTTTGGACAAATGACTTCTGAATAGTGATATGTTGGTGTATTGTGATGCTATGAAAATTATATTGGACTACATGAGTAACACACACACACACACACACACACACACACACACACACACACACACACACACACACACACACACACACACACACACACACACAGTTAATGAAGGCGGGAAGTTACCCGGAGAGTGTACTGTGTATACTCAAAATATAAATGAATGAAGATGACAACATCGGGTGATGCGGTGCAAGGCTTAGTGATGACATCGGTAGGAAGGATCGATGGCTTCAGGTCACAGTGAAGGGTCAGGATGAAGTTACAGGACGCCACAGTTATTGATGGTGATCCTGTCTAGAGGCTCGTAGCCTCTGCCACCCATCCGCGACAGCTGCTGCACCACCTCCATCCCCTTCGTCACGGTCCCCAGCACGCAGCCAGACCTGAGCAGCGTACACAGTTGTCATGAGGCAAAGGTGGTGTGGTAAGTAGGAAGGTTGCACTCACCTTCTTGCCCCAATGGTGCCTTCCTACATTGGAGCCACTCCTCATGAGGACACGTGTGTGTGTATATATATATATATATATATATATATATATATATATATATATATATATATATATATATATATATATATATACACACACACATATATATTCTGGCAGAATTGTAAAGGAATAGTACAAAATTTTTGATATTTTTTTTGTACATGAAATATATTTCTAAGCGATAACTCTTGTATACTTCAGTAAAACTGTTAGCTTTGTTCCTTTGATTTGGATGTTGAAAGTGTGGTTGATGCTAACCTAATGAGGGTCTCGTTGAGGCATATTTTGATCTGGGGTCCAAGCGTCCAGGTGCAGGTCTCCACATCGTAATCAGAGGCCACTGCCACCACGACTCCGGGCTTTTGAGGCTGTTTGGTGACCTCCTGCAGGAAGGGCGAGTCAGTGAAGGGGTTGTGGTCCTCACGAGGGGCTGAGAGGGAACGCCTCAGGAATGGTGGGAAAAGAGAGAGAGAGAGAGAGAGAGAGAGAGAGAGAGAGAGAGAGAGAGAGAGAGAGAGAGAGAGAGAGAGAGAGAGAGGAGAGAGAGAGAGAGAGAGGAGAGAGAGAGAGAGAGAGAGAGAGAGAGAGAGAGAGAGAGAGAGAGAGATGCGTATATAGACAATAACACACTTACTTCCATACATGGAGACAGATAGACAGATATGCAGACATACAGATAGGTAGACAAACGAACAAACAGATAAACAGACAGACACACAGACAGACACACAGATAAACAGATGGATAGAAAGGATAGGTGACACACACACACACACACACACACACACACACACACACACACACACACACACACACACACACACACACACACACACACACACACACACACACACACACACACACACACACACACACACACACACACACACACACACACACACACACACACACCTGCGACCGAACCACTCTCCGCCCTCCACGATACAGTTGACGGTAACCAGGTCCTTCATCGCCTTTTCTCTCCTCTTCCTCTTTTCTGTGATTGTCAGAGAAGCGTGGGTCCCTCTCAGTATTTTCCTGCTTTGCTACTGGTTCCTGATACAGCAGGTCCCCCATAAGGCACCAGTCGTCCTTGCAGCAGGCGTAGACGCGGGAACCCTTGTACCCAAACCCATACTGTCCCGTCATTAAGCACTCGAACTCCAGCGCTGCCTGCCCCGCCCCCTTCATTGCCTGAGGGTAAAGGACTTGTAGGGTTGTAGGAAGTTAAGCAGAACAGAAAGTTTGATGGCACTCACGTGGGTGCTGAGGGCTAGGCCACAGTCAGGATCTCTATTCTTTTTCAGTTTTTTTTTTTATTGAAAAAAATAGTTATTCAAGATCATCAGAAACTAGCAACGTTTGTTACATTTGTCACCTGTTTTGATAAATGATACATTGTTTATGTTATAATGTTATCCAGGTTTAAAGATTCCAAACCCGTATTACTGTAACCTGCATGCTCACAATTGGCGTTAATAACAGAACAACATTTTTCAAAACTCATTATAAACATGAAAACTTAATCTTTTATGGTTAATACATATCAAATATCAAAATGAGGTGTGTGTGATTGTGAATGTGTGTGTGTGTGTGTGTGTGTGTGTGTGTGTGTGTGTGTGTGTGTGTGTGTGTGCACGCGCGCGTGTGTGTGTGTGGAGGGGGAGGGGGTGAGCTCCATCGTGCCAGGCGAGCAGCAGACACCAGTTGACTCACCTTGATGAGGATGCGTCCCAATGGCTTGTTCATGCAGGAAAACTCCATAAAGAATTGTTGCTCGTGGTCGGTGACACTGAAGAAGTGTTTGGTGCTGCTAGGGGAGTCCTGTGGGCTGCAGTGGGGGAAGATGATGTTTGGGAAGCCCTGATTCAGGCTTGAGATGAGGTGCGTTACCATCGTAAGTCTCCTGTTGGGCAACACAACCTGCAATTGTTGGAAGTGGTCTCAGGTGCATAGGTGGCTGGGCTATCCTCTGACCTCTCTACAAACCTTGTTGTGGTGTAATTACTTCACCCAATTAAGAATAATACACTGCGTGAAATTTGATGCTTGTATACTGAGGCAAAAATATATGAATATAATTAAAATTTGCTTGGTGTTGGAAAAGTTTGTTTTATCTTTTTTTTCGTACAATTTTCTTCCGCACTTATTCCGCAGCACGTGTGCATAATAATTTTGAACGTTGCAGAGGCTGGGGTGACGGGATGGAAGGTAGCGACGTGGACCAACAACACCTCACCGGGCTATACGGAGGACAACAACTGGTTCACGGTGCTGGGCGTGTTCTTCCCCACCGTGACGGGCATCATGGCAGGCATCAATATGAGTGGTGACCTCAGACAACCCGCGAGGGACATCCCTGTCGGTACACTTTCCGCCCTTGGCCTCAGGTAAGTACTTACCTCCCTAACACTCCCACAAAGGCGACACCACTCACTCCCAGGATATCAAAATAAATCCCACAAATACAACTGGCATTAACTACAAAAGTTTTCTTGTTAAGACCGTCCCTTTGATCCCTGCGACGCACCCACTGAGGGAGTGTCACCAGCTACTCCAGGGGCGGTGCGGGAGGCTATGGTGGCCGTTGTGGTTGTGTTGGCCAACCCTTTAAATTGTTTATTATATTTGTATGATGTTACCATAGCAAAGTTTTATCATCCTGATATGAATGCCGCGTGTCCTGTTCCGTCCCTCGGGGAGTGTAACCTAACAACACAGTGGCGTTAAATACTGCATTCATTTTGTACATTGTTCCTGCCAACGTTTTAATATTTCATGTTGGTGTACAGTACGTGATCGAGTATCTGTGGCCGAGGGTGATTGGTGGTCCAGCCAAAAGAATATTGATGGTTGGGTGTGCAGCTTAGTTTCTTTATCACAGCTGATAAAAGTTTTAATGTTACCATTGCATGTTTCCATTATTGATTAATGTGTTCAAAAGGTCATACTAAAACACTTTCTTCATGTCTGGAGAATGAGTCTAAGTATGTCCTTGTGTGTGCATCTCGACAGCACGGTGCTGTACCTGATGTTCGCAGCGGTGCTGGGTGCCACCGTGGAGCGTAAGGTGCTGCTTACCGACTACATGATCACCGAGAAGGTCTCAGCGCTGGGTAAGGTGTTGTGGTGCGGTGGTGGCGTTGGTGCCGCTCCTTGTGTTGTGTTGTGTTGTGTTGTGTTGTGTTGCGTTGTGCTGTGTTGTACTGTGCTGTGTTGTGTTGCTCCTCTTACTAAGTCCACTCGTAACATCATAACTGATAACGCGTGGTGTTGTCTGTGCTACTTATAATGTCATTTACATGTGATATGGTATAACATTTACCTAGTTTTAATGTAGTGATCAAAAACGCATTATGCATACCTGTTTATCTGGAATGATAATCTCATGAGTAGCCAAAAGCCGGTCGAGTCATCTCCATTAATGTTTAAGCTCGGCAGTGTGAGACCATTATCCCTTCTAAGTTGTGTAGGTACAATCTTAACAAAAAAAAGGAAGGGTGGCCGAGAGTATGTAAGGCAACAGTAGATTACCTCCTCATCTTGTCACCCATATCCCGCTGCATCCCTTCGCTTGGGTGTCCGATCACTTCCACGACATTACCAGATACAAGGCGGTGAAGGTACTAACAGTGGGTCAAGCTTGTTTACCCATGTGACTGACGGGACGCAGAATGTTTCGTGTCTTAAATGTTTCACAGTTTCATATCACTACGCGAAAAAGATCACCAATGTATTACTTTCAAGACAAGACCAAAGACTAGTATAACAGAACCACCACCTACTTGAAAGATGCTTGGCGGTGCTTGGTGAGCGTCAACAGTAGGAGTGGGTGATGAGGTGCCACTGGAAGGACGCTACTGAAGGACACACAATTGTAGACCGTGGCTGCAGTCCCATCCAAGGTTGTTAAGCCGTATCCCGTGAGAGAAGAGAAGTAGAATGTTGATGAATGAATCCTTGATGAAGCTCACAGTCCCACGGCTAATCACATCGTAACAACGCATGCAGGGCTACCAACAGCTGGTGAAGTCATTGAACACCCACTCAGAAATCAGTTATTATGTGCAGGAACCATGAGTGTCACTACTTTGCATAAACTTTGTAATAAGAGCTTTCAACACATAAATCTAGCGTGGTAATGGCGTGTAAGTGGCTAGAAGAGCAGAGTAAAGACTGCAGATAAGGCAGAGACGATGACGGGGGAAGGGGGGACAGGAAATCCAGAAGGGAAGTCAGTAGATAACATAGCCTTGCTCCGCCCTCACGCCTCACACATCCCACCGCTGCTGCCTCACCTCATACAGGGACCAGGGAGAGGCAGGGGAAGGGAGGAGCTACTACTGATGCTGTAATTACCTCATATACATGTGTTTTAGGTTAATTTATAGCTAACTTAATTAACCCTGTGATGAGGACGTTTTTCTTCATTTTAATACCTGTGGTGAAGCTTATTTCATTCTTATGTAATATACGTCGCTGGGAGTACCTGCACCTGCCTTGTGTGTGTGTGTGTGTGTGTGTGTGTGTGTGTGTGTGTGTGTGTGTGTGTGTGTGTGTGTGTGTGCGCGTGTGCGTGTGTGTGTGTGTGTTTCTAATTGGGTATGTGCACGTCTCAAAGGTGTGTTGCTGCTGGTGGGGCTGTACACGACCACCTTATCCTCAACACTTGCCTCCCTATACGGGTCTCCACGCGTCCTGCAGTCGATCGCCAGCGAGAATGTGGTGCCTTTCCTCTCCCCGCTGGCCAAAGGGGTAAGTATAGGAATGGGAATGGGAATGGGAATAGGTACAAACATCATTCAGTCATCTGTTATAACTTTCTAAATCTTCATTCTTCAGTGTGATGGATTTAGTTTATTTTTTTAACTTTTTTTTTGTGTGTTGAGGTGTGTGTGGGTGTGTGTGTGTGTGTGTGTGTGTGTGTGTGTGTGTGTGTGTGTGTGTGTGTGTGTGTGTGTGTGTGTGTGTCGTACCAATCACCCTTCCCTCCTCCACTCCACCCGTTGATCTTTCTACACTTAAAGTTTTACTCGTAATTTATTTATAGCGCATGTGAAAGGGGATAGAACAATATAAACTCAAGACAAAAGCAAGCAAGCATGTAGGAAACAAATCAATTCCAATCGTGAAATAGATAATAAGATCAAGTGAATAGAAACATACATTTGCGAATAACTGAATCCATAAAGAAAATGATAAATAAACAAAACAATTTACTGTTTCTATTTGGGTTTATCTACACAGAAGCAAGTTAAATGATAAAGAGTAATATGATTAAAAAAAAAATAAATAAAAAAAAATAAGAAGATAAACAAGAGGATGTATATATATATAAGTATGTATGTCTGTGTGTGTGTCTGTCTGTCTGTCTATTGTCTGTCTATCTCACACACACTCCCTCCCCAACAGAAAGGACCCAACAAAGTGCCAGTGGTGTCCTTGGTGGTGACGGTGGTGGTGACCTTAGTGTTCCTGATGGTGGGTAGGATCAACACCCTCGCGCCCATCGTCACCATGCCCTTCCTTGCCACCTACGCCACCATCGACTACGCATACTTCGCCCTGGCCATGACTGCGGACATGCAAAGGAAGAGAGAGGCGAGGTTCAGGTGGGTGTGATGGTGGTGGTGATGGTGGTGGTGGTGATGGTGATGGTGGTGGTGGTGATTTTTGTTATTATCATTATCATCACTTCTATTATTATCATCATTATTATTAGCATTATCATTATTATTATTATTATTATTATTATTATTATTATTAGTAGTAGTAGTAGTAGTAGTAGTAGTAGTAGTAGTAGTAGTAGTAGTATTGGTAGTAGTAGTAGTAGTAGTAGTAGTAGTAGTAGTAGTAGTAGTAGTAGTAGTAGTAGTAGTAGTATAGTAGTAGTATCCTTATTGTTATTATCATTATTACTATCATTATCATTATTGTTATCATTATTAGCATCATTATTATTATTACGCTTATTACTATTATCATCACTGAGGCTTGCAGTGAGTGAGTGGTGCGTGGTGCGTGAGGGTGAGGCTGAATATTGTCATTACAGGGGACAGGCCTTTGGGACGCCCACCTTCGACTCACGAGGCGTGGGCGGCAACACGGACCTAGACCACCTCTTCCCCGAGAGAATCACACACAAGAAGGTCATCACGGTGAGTATGTGTTGCCCTTCACGCCCCACACACCAAACGTCACCTCGTCAGGGGCTTTGGTGTCCGTTGTCAGAGAGGAACAGAGGCTAGAACCTGCAATTGAACAGGTTATGTCGGTACGCATACAGGTGAAAAAGGAACGCAAAGAAGTACAAAGGAATACAAAGGAAGAACAGACAGCAACAGTCCTACTGGACCTAACGAGGCTGTCCGTGTTGCTCGGGACGAATCTTTCGACACAATAGTACAATAACTACTACTCTTAATGGGTTAATATTATAGTAATCATAAAATTGAGTTCATATTCGTGTTTCTCATGCAGTAGAACCTCTATAAACCTATTTTTGTGAGATTTTAACTTTTAAAAATTGTCACTCAATTTTTGTGGGTACAACCCTTAGAATTTTTTCAAAAGATCACGTTTTATTAAATAACTCGAAAAGTATGAGGTTTACGTAAAATTTGGATGGATTAATAAAGAAAGAGCAAAAAACGGTCGTTCTTTTGAGCTATACTATAATGACAATAAAAGGTAAATAATTGAAAAAATGTTACATTTACTTTTTTCAAAAAATATTACTTTCTTCCTAATTGTCTCCAAAGTTATAAAAGATATTGGAAATTTTATTGCATCATCTGATAGACCTTGTTAAACTCTACAAATTTGTATATATACATATTTGTTGTAGAACTTATAGTTTAGCTGCAAAATGGCGTCAATATTTTTGACATAAATTTTAGTCATTTTCTGGGTCGAAAAGTAACAGAAACGTGAAAAATCCTATGAATTAAAGTTGTACAACTTTAATAGGCAACAACAAGATGTACTGAGCCAATTGTCTTGAACTCAGAATGATAACCAATATCAACATGAAAAAAGGTATAACTATTAGGTTGTATAAGGAGAAAAGATTTTAAAAATAACATAACGCAAGGAGGAGGAGGAGGGAAAGGTATAAGTGCATCGTTAATGTTCTTCCAGGTTTATGTTAAGAAAAGTATATAAGGTATTATATTAAGGTGGAAAGCTGTCTATTTGTTAAAGTGATGCGATTTACATTGAGTTCTGTTAAAAAAAAACATGTTTCAATGTGCAGGATGGTGCCAGTGTCCCCAGGCAGCCTTTACCTCAAGGTGTTTATCCTGTTCCAGACGGCGGCCAGCTCGGGTACCTCCAGCGTGGTCTCCTCCCCTGACGATCACTCCAGCATCAAGTCCGACACAGACCGCTCCGGCAAGGGTGAGGACAGAGTCGGGGGTCGAGGGTCACCTTTAAATGGAAAGAAAAGTTTATTCTTTCATGCTTAAAAGAGTCACACAGGGCACGATGCAAAATCCATCCATGCAGGTGTTTTTTTATATATGATATTTATACTTGAGGAGGCAGTGTAGCGGACAGTTTGTCTTGACAGAGGAAGGCGGCGTGAGCAGCAGTGTGACTAGTGAGGGGGGAGCACCCTCCCCAGGCGGCGTGGGGGGCGTGATGGGCATCTCAAGTAAACCCACGCAATGGTACTACCACCTGTGCAACCGATGGCTGTCCCTCCTCGGCGTGAGTACTCTTCCTCGGGCATTAAGTAATCGGTTTTTCCTCGTAGTCATTATCTTGGAGTGGAAACAGAATCCATTTGTGTCTACTTTGATCATATAATTTCAATAAATGGATATCACAAGTTTGTAGACAGTAAAGTCAGTGTGTTTTGTGTCTCAGGTAGGAGTGAAGCTGGCCATGATGCTGTGTGTGCACTGGGCCTACGGTTTGGCCACACTGCTTGTCATGTTGCTCATCTACGTGTACATTGGCCAGGCAGCGCCGGGAGGACCTCCTGGCATCGCTACTGAATTCGTCTTCCTTCTGTGGATCAAAAACAAGCTACTCGCTTGCATCGGGTAAGTTAATTATATCAGGTGAGCGAGCGAGAAAGACATCTACAAGGATACAAAATTCGCTGTAGTTTTCATTCATATTACTTCTCCTCCAACAACTAAAACCTGTGTCTCTCCTTTACACAGGCAGCGGCCGTCCGAGTATGACCAAGTGGTGGTGACGCCGCTGCACCCTGGCGTTGAAGTCACAGCCAATCAACTCACTGAGGAGAACGAGGACTTCGCGGCAAGGTCACGTTATCACCAATCTGCTCCGGGCGGTGCGCTCCCAGACCTGCCCAAGCCCCAGTGAAGTCCTGAGCTGCCTCACACTACCTCGCTTCACCTGTAGGGTAGCAGAGTCACCTTGTCAGCCAAATTACGGACGCCCCGTGTCACCAAGTGTGGGTCTTCATTACTGATATCACAACCCTTTCAGTTGGAGAAAGGATGTCGTCAATAGAAAACCTCACCATCAACATGCACTGTCCCTCTTTTTCTGAGCAACAGTTACGGTGATACGAAACATACACCAAACCATGAATCACTCACTGATAATGAACCACGCCATGCCTCCTTCCCGCTGTTCAAGTCTTAGAATCAAGGCTTTTTAGCACGTCGTCCACAAAGCCACAGCAGCGTCCCCTTTGCTAGTGTGTGTATGATTTTCATCATCGACAAGAGTGCGAGCCTAATCCATCGAATCTGTAAAGGTAGGCACGCGGCTGGTATAGTTGTTTTTTCTTTCCTGTGCCTAGGAACAAAGAGCCACAAGAGCTTCACTCACTTTTCCCCACTCATTCATTCATCCACTCATCATCCACTCACTCACATACACTCAACACGCACTCACTGACGCAAACAATTACGTTCACACTCATTCATACTGTCATTCACACACAACAGTACCCATGTCCACTCATTCCCTCACACTCTGCCATGAGTTGAACAGGTCCGGTGTGTCTCAGGCCAACACATGGAGTCAATATGGAATGAAGTCAGGTGAAAGCGGCGGGGAACTTGCAAGGAATGATGGGCAGTAATCAACCTGCGGGGAGGACAGAAAAAATATATATAAATCATGAGGAGTGTGATTAAGGTACATTGTCTTTTTCATTTTATTCTCTTTACAAATACATGCGAAAAGAAGATTAAAAACAATAGCAACAATAAAAAATCGTCCCTTGAATTAGATGAATATGATAACTCGGACGAGGAAAACTGAAAGACGTAAATCATATTAGTCTCGGAGGAAGTACTCACGGAGCCACGGTGGGAGGAGTAAGAAAGCTGCCACACACACACACACACACACACACACACACACACACACACACACACACACACACGCACACGCACACGCACACACACGTACACACGCACACACACACACGCGCACACACACCCACACACAGACACACACACACCTTCAAACCTTTCACTCAAGTCAATTATGAGTTCACTATTGACCAATTAACTCTTTATTCCGGAGCTTTGAAACCTCTTTCTTTTCATACTTATTCATGTAATTATGTAATCATATTTCATGATTATTTTGCGTGTTCAGGGGATTTCTTATTAATTTTTTTTTATTTACTTCATTATTTACATATCATTCACACTTCATTTATTTCATTTTTTCATTATTATTTTTATAGTTTACTATTTAACATTATTTCTTCTTATTCCATTTCACTTTATTTCACTTATCCAGTTATGTATCTATTCATGTATCTATTAGTTTATCTATTGTGTGTATGAAGGTGTTTTCCAGGGTGGGAAGGTGTACGCGTGGACGTGGGTCCTTTCCTCCTTCCTTCAACACTCATCCTTTAGCCTCAGAGGTCTGGATGGCCTAATCAGGATCGCTGTTTAGCGCTACATGGAGCGTGGAATCAGAGTGGGACAGTCTGTTTATATAGAGAGAAATCATGCATGTGATCTACCTTAAAGGATCACTTGTATTTAAATTTTTCCTTATCGATCTCTTTAACCTGTGCCTCATGTACGGGGCATACATTAAACTTTCTTTTCTTATGTGACTTTCAAATCTACTGAGTATCTGGAGGCTTTGTTAAGAGTGTCCTGTCGATCAACGGGTATCGCTCATCTGAGTGTTCCAACAATTTATCTACGGAAACCTTGCTCTTCAGTGTTTGTGTTACGTGTTTCTAAATCGCTAAAAGGCTGCTCCTGTTACAATAATCAAAGCGAAAAAGACTACGTAGGGCAAGAGGCGAGTAGGGCAAGAAGCGAACCCTTGTCAAGTTCCTCCAAGTATTATATACAATACAATACACAGCCTCGCCCCCCACATTAGTATTCACTATTCCCAGAGGGGCTTTTAGACGTACGTACTGTATGCCGCCGCAGAAGGGAACTATGTTGGTTGATTTGAATGTTGGTCTCTTGTTTGACAGATGTAAGAGGTAAGACATTGATGTTCCGAAAATTAGGGAGTTTAAGGCTGAAATAAATTTGTGGTAGGATGGAATGGTTGTACAATTACGAATGTCTCAGAACGGCAGCTTGTTAAGACAGAACAACCGCCGCCAGGGCGATGGACCATCGTCCAAAGATTCAAGCACACCCAACGAAGCTTACATGACTCCCGACCAGCCGTAAGGTCCGAATACTGCTTCTCCAGGGCACGGCAGCTTCGAAGATGACTCACAATTGATTTTGGCAGCCAGTACAGTAACAGCTTCTCATTCGAACAGGAAGATCATGTGGCATCACTCAAGATCGAATGCAATTTGTATATACTTGCCTATTTATTAGCTGCATGAGCTGACAGTAGGTGCATGAACATTCACATAGCGAACATAGACTGTGGTGTTCTTGACGCACGCATTGCCCACCCGCAACACGGTGCCCAGACCATGGGTCAGCTCTCCACGACGAGACTTCAACCCCTGGCGATCCACGACCCTCGACAAAACGCTTACCACTCAAAAAAGTTTTCATGCAAGCAAATAATCGAATCGCTAACAAAACTCCAAACAAATTTACATGTTAACATTATTCAATGATGTTCCTCACAATGCTGTACTCGATGTGTCGCAACTTTGTCCCTGTACGTGTTCGTGGTGGAGTAGGCAAACACTCGCTGTCCGCCTCGCGTCTAACTTTGAAGATGAATGGGACGAGGCGGCTCGGACCACTTTAGGGCGGAAATGCTGGGCGGTATCGCACGCTGCCCTGCCGCTTCGTGCCCCGTAGCGCCTCGCGTGTAGCTGGTCAATGTTATGTTCAGTGTCGTGCGCGGCGCCCGGCCCATCACTCTGTCTATAATCTGTATCCCATCTATTCCAATCGTGTTTCCTTTCGGGACTTTTTGCCCTTAGAAACTGGGGTTCAACCTTATGTGTCGTGCCTGAGTCTCTGGTTTGGGAACTTTTACCAGATCCCTGGAGACTCGCATCTTCCTTCCCGCCGCCGCTTGGGCCCGCGCCAGTAGTTTAGAGTGAATGTGATATACAAAATTAATAATACAGTTTACAGATGAATATACGTGTTATATAAAAAAAAATGTATGTGCTATATGGATTTATTTAATGTTCTTAAAAGTTGTCTTATATTATAATCAATAAATATTTTTGTATATTACTCTTACTTCCTTTTACACCGATGATTAGACTGGAACTTTTCATCATTTTTCTTCTTCCAAGATAGGATGATAACGAAGGCTATATATGATTAACCTCAGTTTATATTTTACGAATAAGGAGCGGAGAAAAGCGGCTGGGAGTCGACCACAGGTCAGTCAATCAGGTAAGACAGAGACAGAGAGAGATAAATATATATATATATATATATATATATATATATATATATATATATATATATATATATAGAGAGAGAGAGAGAGAGAGAGAGAGCGAGAGCGAGAGCGAGAGCGAGCGAGAGCGAGAGCGAGAGAGAACAAAGTTTTTTTTCTGTTGGAAGTGGCATTGGTTCCTATCACCAACCTCTGCGGAGCCTCTCATGAACCTGTATTTTGACAGTTGTGATGTTTAGACAAAATAAAACAAACAATGGTGAATAAAAAATCAATCAAACAAGCCCTGTATGCAGGTGTGCGGTGGCGGGCTGGCGGCGGGCGAGACTGCCTCACCGCCCGTCAAAGTGACGCTTACCGCTTGCTGGCCTTGGCTCGCCGCATCCAAGCAGGTGGCGACATTCACCTTTGACGCAGTGATGGACAGTCCTGGTAGAAGGAGTCTTACATCGGCCTCTTCTCTTGTGGACCTGGAACACCTGTTCTGGTGCAGCCGAAAGTACCTGGAATGCACCACAGTCAAGATGTGCATAAGGTGTGAAGGTGGCGAGAAGTACGTTTCCAATACCAGCCTGGAAGACTTCCTCGAGCAGCTCATGTGTCGGGGACGTCCTGATGAGTGTGTGCTGCAAGTGCGTGAGGGAAGCAATTCCATTCTCAGTACGAGAGGGAAAAGATGAGGGCGGCTGCGTGCGGTGAAACGAAAACTATAAACGTTAAGCAATGGAAAATCGAATTAAAGAGCAAGTAAAAAGGAGAAAACCCGTAATAAAGATGATGAAAACAGCAGCGGAACTAGTAAGTAAGCATCGTGCAAAGACTTAAAGAACAGTGATGAACAGTGACGAAGCAGGAATCCGGAGAGCTTTGTCATGAATGTCAAGGACAGACCCATCCACAGGCTGTTGATGAGTCTGTTTATTATATAATAGATTATTAAATGTCTCAAATATTCCTGATGGATACATTTATAAACAATTCAGCAGAATAATAATAAAACTAGCCATTACATCTTAATAACTTTCTGTTTAATCCTTTTCATCTTGACATGATTGAGGAGATAACGAAGGTTGCACTTTATAGATTTTTTATTTAATAGAATTACTCTCTCTCTCTCTCTCTTTTGTAGTACTCCTATTCACGCAGAAAAAAAAGAGATATACATGACATTTGGTATAATCTGTTATTTTTGATACATTTACTGTGGCGCCAGAGTATGTATTTACCAATGAATGAGTGGAAGGCAAGTCATTGGGTGGTGGTTGGGGGGGAGGGGGGGGAGGGCGGTTGATGTGAGTAGAATAACATGTAAGTTACAGCATGTGATCAATTCACAACGTGACATATTAGCAATATTAGTCTCTGTGTGTGTACAACAAAAGAAAATGCTATAGCTATATAAAGAAATACTCTAACTTTGGAGCTCCCGTTACAAAGGCGAAATTTCTGCATCTATTTCTACATCTACAAGTAATGATGAAATTAACGACATACATACAGGGAAACTAATATAGGTTTTATTTTCTTATTTATTTAACCACATCAAACCATTAAAAGTTCTTATATTTAACTTTCCACCCCTTCACTCCATTATATCCCATTGTTGTATAGCATTACCATAAACTATAGCAAAACAAATTTGCCTGTATGAAAGATTTCTCTGACAAGGAATAACAGTAGAGACATGATATTCTAAAGTTATTCCCCGCCTCTAAAAATGTATAAACGGAGGTAGTAAATAAGAGTGTCCCAAGTGCAAGGAAGTCAGTGGTCACAATCAGCTGGCAGTGACGAGGCAGAGGCAGACCAAACCAAACAAAAGGCAGCTAGGGGCTCACACACTCACTCACTCTGTACAGCACACCAACGAACCATAAAACACTGCACTAAAACAGTAGAAATAAAAAGCTGAGAGCGAGCGAGGACGGAGTAGGTTGAAAGGATACTAATTTAAGTAATCCATCGTCCAGTGTGAGGTGTGAGAGTGTCTGATGAGCGTCCCGGCCCAACCCAACCTTCAGGATGAACTACGTGAGTATAAAGGACATCAACAGCCATTGCTCACTAAGGGCAAGATGCACTAATTAACTAAACTAGGCCTACGCACCTGTTCTATTCACGGAGTAAGATTAGGGTACACCGGCCTGGCACTACTACACACGGCAGGACGGTAAGGGGTGGCCCTATTACCGTCTGTAAGTCTGTCAGATCACCCACGAAACATGAGGGTAAAGATTTGTAAGACGACCCAGTCGATATCTCCTTACGTTTATAATGCACTGCGAATTCAACCTCAGATACTTGTTCAGATCACCTCAAACAGTTATGCCGCTGAATTACAGAACAAGATACGATTTTTTTTTAGGTTACGTTAGGCTTAGTTAAGTTTCGTTACGTTTAGTTATGTTTGGTTAGGTTTAGTTAGGTTGTTATGTTATGTTATGTTTTGTTCATTTAGAAGCTATCAAATGTTTTCTATGACTAAAAGTAGAGGGTTGTGTGAAGTGCAGACGTCATTTCTTTTTCGTAGCACACGCCATTCTGGTGAAGATGTAAAAATTTACCAAATAAAAATTGCTTAGTTAGCATAACCTTCCCAGAGCTGCAGTTGAATAAGCCTAACCAAAAATAACCCAACCAAAACTAACTATAAACCTAACGTAACCTAAAAAAAAAAATTCCTATTTTTTTCTGTAATTCAGCGGCATAACTATTTGAGGTGATCTGAACAAGTATCTGAGGTTGAATTTGCAGTGCATTATAAAGGTAAGGAGATATCGACTGGGTCGTCGTACGAATCTTTACCAACATGAGTAATGAGTACTGCGAATGACTGCAAGGATGCATCATACTAATATTACCAGGGTACAAGGCATTGCCAGACACACTGAAAGAGATCTTGAAAAGGTGGAATGTGGCGTGTGTGTTGTAGTGGTGGTTGTGTATGTGTGTATGTTTGTAGGGTGTTGAGCAGCGTTGGACCACCACGACTGTGAGGCACAGACCTCTAAATAACACTAAGTAAACCAAGTAGGTATTATTAGGCTACAAATGTGCCTATAAGCCTGGTGGCTCTGTGGTACAGTGCTTGACTCATGACCTAAAGGTTGCAAGCTCGGGTAGTGTCTATGTGCACAATTGTTGTGCACACAAGTTCTCATTAGTTTTTCGCATGACTGTTGTGTGCTTATTTTTTCATTGGCTATTCACACACCCGTCATGTATGTAATTTCTACTACTGTCTACTACTTCTACTACTGTACTGTCTATAATTTAACAAATGACAGGATTTGAGTCATTTAAATTGTAGGAAACATGTAATATAGTAGAATAGTTAATAAACACAGGGGGCACTACTGGCTCCTGTAATAGAATGAACTATGGACCAATCATTAAGTTCCATTATTGAAAAAAAAAAAAATTTCAATTTGCTGAGTTCAGGTTTGGATGAAGTCTATGTTATGAAATGGTGTGATTTTGTAACAGGTTAATAATTTTATACAAATTTTGATGATAATCGCTAATTTAAGATGTACTTCATGCTTCATTATTTCCATGTCCACACAGTGCTGGTGGAGCGAGTCTTCCTTCGCATTGGCTCGGCTGCCACTGACCAAACACTGGAGGAGGAGCTGCACAAGTTCTTGGCCCCCGTCATCCTCAAGCTGGCCTCCCCCCATGAATCTGTCAGGAAGAAGGTGGTTATTTACTTTTGGGGGATACTAGGTTAAGAGCACACACACACATTTGATGCCACATGCAGACAGATTGACTGTATACATGTGTGTATGTATATGTTCCTGCTTCCTTTTTGTTCTTCAAATTTCCAATTGCTTTCATCACTTCCTCTTGTTCATATACATGCCTACCACCAACTTTTGTTCTCATATAAATCACAATTTTCCTTTGCTTTTAACATTCATTAAATTTTTGAAGTATTCTATCTAGGCTGTGGCCTAGTGGCTAGCAGTCGGGCATACCAACTCAGAGTCCTGAGTTCGAGCCCCGGCACGAGCTAGCCACTTTTCTTTAGTAAAACCGCTGAGTGGCCTAAGATCACCCACATGCTGCCATATCACTATCCTCGACAGGACTGCAAAGCTATATGCTCGAGGAGCTTCCGCTGGTAGCATGAGCCTCTCAATAAGAAATGAGGCGTCACTTAAAAAATCTAACCCGCGCTACTAACGGGCGGAAGCCGACCATCTAAGTCCTCCATTAAGCCTACCGGCGCCACGGGTAAAGAAATATTTTTTTTTAATATCTTCCTTTCACAGCCTTTTGCTATCAGCAACCTAACATCATCTTTCATCTCAATCTCTTTGCTGCTCATATTTGTTCCCTTCCTCTTTCATTAAACTACTTCGTTCATTATAGTTTTTTTTCATCTTCCCTATACTTCTCACCTGGTTGTCTTCGAAAGTCTTCATGTGCTCTTCTTTTACTCTCTTCATCACTTGTTTCACCCTCCTTTTACTTTCTATGTATTCCCACTTCTTGCATTTCTTGTGTGCTCTGGTACATTTCTTTCCAGTGTTTTCTTATATGCTTCTTATATCCTTAACCTTCCTTAACCTCTCCCATCCACCATGCATTTCCTTTCTTCCCCATTTTCACTACTTTCCCTCCATTACATGTTAACATATATTTTTTAACATGTTTTTACCAGGTGATGGAATTACTGATCCATGTGAATCGTCGAGTAAAGGACCACAAACATATCCAGCTGCCAGTGGAGGCCTTGATGGCACAGTACCAAGATCCTGGGGCTACTTCTTTTGTGACAGTGAGTGTTATGTGAAGGCCCAAACACAATGGCTTTACTCACTAATTTAATAGTTGTTTTGAAAGATATATTTAGGAGACAAGCATCATATGAAAAGGTGTATTACAGGAACAAGAAATGGGATTATAAAAGATGAAATTGCTAGTGTGATGGTGGTGGTAAAGTGATTGTATACATTACTAATATCCATTGTATCAATTAGGTATATAGATGTGGAATAATTTGCAACTAAGGAAAATTCATACCAAAAAAAAAAAAAAAAAAGCTTCCTAAAGTCATATATATGGCAGCAAGACAATAATAATCTTGCAAGATATGACATGTCTGAGAAAGTGTGTAAAAGGTCAGCTATTGCAACAGTGTTCCAAAACGTTTTGAACATGTAGTAGAAAATGTAATGAATTTGAAAGAAAAAAAGGGAAATTAGACCCAGTGAGCAGGTATGCTATAAAGTTCAGGGAAATCGCCTCATTGACTGGGAAGGTGGAGAAAAAGAAGAAATATTAAACGTCATAGACATAAATACAAAATTTTGAAGATAGGATTGTTTGCTTGGAAAGGAATATCTTGTAACTCCTCTGTTGTATGTGTTGGTAGATAAATTGCCCTTTTCATGCACATGTTTTGTATGATGTATATATCATGAGTTACCATTAGGAAAGCTGTCACTTTGCATACCTAAGCAATAATACATGATCCTTTCAGAATTTTTCCATCATCTACATCAAGATGGGTTACCCGAGGCTGGATATCAATAAGCAGGTAGAGCTGCTTCCCTTAATGCTGACTTGCCTCGAGAACAAACCAGCACAACACCAAGATGGGTAAGTACAGAAGAAAAAAAATTATTATGCAATTATTTGAATCACATAGAATAGCCATGCCCTTAGAAGTTGTAGTAATTATTTTGTAACCCATGAATATTTGCTGAAAACATTTCCTTTGCATTTGATTCTCATTGTACATTTCTTACTTTTTTTCTGTGTTTTTATGATTTTGTCCATAGTATCTTTGATGTTATTTCTCTCCCAGGAACTTAGTGCAAAACTTGATGCGACGCTGAATTTGATCACCTGTGTTATTTCAGTTGCTGGAGGATTTATATTGTAAAACTTGGTTGCCTTTGGTCATGTTGTTAGTTAGTGTGTAAATTTTTTACTTTTTACTCCTCTTAAAAAGTTTAGGCAAATTATCATAATTTTCCAGTTTGCTGCTGCTCATGGTGCCCGTGTTTGGTCATATGAAGTTTCCAGACACAGCTGAAAAGACTGCCTCCCTCTTTGGTTTGCGGGAAAAGCCGACAGTGACCAAACTCTTGCTTGATTTCATGCTTGACATTTTACTGCTGCCATATGGGTAAGTTAGCTACACATACATCCACCCCTCTAACCTGTAAGTGATCAATAAAGTAATGATTCTGGCAATGCATTGTCTAAGAGAAAGAAGGTGCACCTCACTACCAAACACACAGTTATCTCACTACCCACACTTTTATTTGGTGTAGGAAGAGTTAAACTTACTGCAAACAGTTACCATGAAAAAGATGTTTGCACTTCTAGATGCAAAGTAGTTATGAAAAATATAGACCAGGAGGTAGGATGGAGACAAATGGGAGCATTAATTTCCTCACTGAGCAAAACGTAAGAATTGTAGATGTTCTTGAATGAGGACATCGGAATATGTTAAGTGAAATAGGAGTAAGTGTCTTCTAAATCATGTAAATTTGTTGTCCAATGTCAGCATCCCCTCACTGGTGTGTTGTGTTTTCAGTGCCACACCCCTGTCTCAGCTGAGGACTGCAGACGCACCTCAAGACAATGGAGACAATGGCCCGCCTGTACCTGGTGTACCTGCAGGGATGAGTTTCTACACCTTCAAAAGGGTAACTGGGGACCTTCCACCAAAACCTGAAGACTTAGAAAAGTTGAAGGTGTGTGTTGTGAAATTCCTGAGTTCAGATGTGCTGCCTCCCTCATCTGTTGCACTCCCACTCATTATTGGGGCAGCAGACACTAGATTTTCTGTGGCTAATGCAGCAGAACTACACTTGAGAAGGATTGATGGGAGTATTGAGTGGGACATCAACCCTGTCATTGCCCCACTCTATATTCTGTTCTTAGGAACACTGATACCTAAAGACAGAATTGCGCAGGACAAATTTAAAAATCCTGGAAACACAAGAATCCGATTGAAGCTAATGCCATACCTCTTGAAGTCAAAAGAAGCCTGTAATTATGCTCCACTTGCCCTGAAGGTGTTTTTTGAGTGTTTGTGGGGCCAGAATACTAATGCAAAGCTGAAGCAACATGGTGTTACATTCCTCCATCACATGGCCTTCAATGCTGACAAAGAGAAGCTGTCACCTGTTGGAAGTGTCCTGTTTGGGGGAGTGGTGAAGGTTATTGAAGAGGAGAAGTGTGATGCCAGACTCAGGTCCCTGGCATATGGAGCCCTGGCAAAGCTGTCTGTTAAGCTGCCAAACCTTCTGCTTTCCCATCATTCACAGCTGCATTACTTACAGACCTTGATGAATGCTCTTACACAGGAGGAAGGTGATGTACTATTAGCTGTCCAGGAAGCTTTGTCTATGGTGGCTCCTGTCTGTAAGCAGCTGAGTACTTCAAGTCAAGATGAGCTCTGTATTCTGTTATCAGAGCATGTCCTGCACCACAATGCACAGCTGAGACGCACTGCTGTTCACTATGCTGCATCAGTGTTTCCTCAAGACCATGTCCCATCTCGGTTTATTCTCATGGTGGCTACAGGAGATAGGTAAGTCCAATTTTCTTAGTAATTGAGCATCATCTGCAAAAAGACATATACGTGTATAACTATTCTCTCCTTCCACCATATCATTTGTGTAAACTAAGAACATAACTGAACTTTGAGGGACTCCACTTGTTACTGTATACCGTTCTGGCTTTTGGTCTTTTATCTATCTTTATATAGATGGTGATGTCTCGTTCCCTCCAGATTGACTACGAGAATAGAGTCTCCACCACTCCCTATTCATACATTTCTTCCTTGTTTCTTCAAGCCCTCACCCTCTATTAGCATCTTTTTTCATTCATGTATTCCTTTACACTATCATTCCATTACTTTATTACTGTTTTCATTTCTCTGTCTTTAAAATAATCTTCCAAAAATAATCTTCCATTCATTTTTTAAACTCGCCTTATTTTCTGATTTCCAGAGCAATCTCTTTTGTGTTGGCTTTTTAAAAGCCTTTTTGGACCCAAATAGACACAATAAACCTAACCATCTCTTTCTTGTATTTCATCAACCACCCTCGAGCAGAAGCTCAATAAATTTGTAGCACATTATGAACCTTCTCTAAATCGAAATTGATTATTTGATAGTGAACTAGTTTCTTCCAGGTATTTCATCCACCTGTCCTTCATATTTCTCTCATAGATCTTTTCTACAATACTTGTTAGTGACATGGTCTGTAATTCAGTGGCTCCTTCATTAATTTCCAAGGTGTTTGCTCTCTTCCACTCAAGAGTGACTCTACTCTCTTTTAATGAACTCATAATCATATATATCATCTCTGCTAGTTGTTTACTGCATTCTTTTACTTTGCAATTTAATACATTATCTGGTCCAGGAGCTTTTCTGACACAGGACTTTGCATTTACTTACTTACTTCCTGTATGTTTACATGTACTTCTTCCAATAGTATATCCTTTGATCTGCCATATTCTTCACCAAACTGGTTCAACTTTATAAATACTGACTGGAAGCATTTATTCTTCACTTTGTCCTGTAAAAGTGTATCCTTATATACTATACCATTTACCTTTATCCTGTTTGCTCCCTCGTTTTTCATCTTTCCATTTACATATCTGTTTGTAGAAAAGTCTTCATTTTATCATCTGATTTACGTAGGTCCTTCACCTCCCTTTTTGTAGATGCAGATTCTGACTCAGATGCCATTTATGAGATGCATGAAACATTGAAACATGTATATATTCTATATCCTGTTTCTTCTCCAGTCATGATGACATTAGGTTAGAATCACGACGACAGCTTTACAAGCCAGTTAAAGAAGCGAAAGATGGCACTCCAACATATCAAGTTCCACCATTTACTGCAGTACTCAAGTATGTCATGGAACGTGTTGATGCTCTCCCAAGAAGAAAGTGGCTTGATGTTGCCAACCAACCTGTACCCTTCTCTATACCAATTATGGAACAGGTAAATCATCATCTGTTCATGGAAGGAAATTCATGTTAAATGCATTTTGCATTTCTTACTTTGTTTCAATTGTCTCTCCTGTTGCACTTATGTTGCATATATTGCATTACATTCTTAATAACAGAAACCATTTGTTTTTGCAGTCTGTATGACATAGCTGTAGATTTCCTTGCCACACTCATGTGTTTTTCTATACCAACTGTAATGGGTCACAGACAGTCAGGGTTGAAGTAAGGTGTTTGTAGGGGAAACTGAATTGCTTAAATTATTTTATTGGTGTTAAGGATGTAAGAATGCCTGCTGATGTTGGTACTTCTTTAGGCTTCTTTCAGCCCTAAAAGGTTGAAAGGAGGAGAACTTCAAATATTACATGACCAGTTTAGACTTCAAGATGCCTTGATGCTTCTTTCTAGAATAAACCGCAGTTGTAGGAAGGTAGAGAAATGGAGCCAAGGTGACTGTTTTAGGGGTGACCAGTGATGGGGTTAGAGTGAATGATGGTTACTTTCCATTAGCAAGTTGGACAGAGTAAAAATGTAAATTAGTATAAATTATTGTGCAGCAGGACCATAGGAATGGGGAGAGTCCGTCTGGGAAGCTGATCCTCACCCAGTTAGGGTTGAGATATGACATTTTAGTTAAGACACAACTTTAGAATCTTTATTGTATTGGAGATGGTCACTTGAATGATATCTATTTGTTTTGATTTTATACAATATGTGGAAGAATGGTGGTTTTGAGGCATTGGTAATCACTAGGCTCTGTCTGTCTCAGCCAAGCTTGGTGAAACTATTATGCATTTGATCTATATTGCGAAAATTGTAAGTCATCAACAGTGACTTAACAAGCATTTTATTATTCCGCAGATATTAAAATATTTGGAACACTGCCTGGAAGTGGAAGCTGGAAAAGAAAGTGGAAGAGTAGAAGGCTTGTTTTGGTCTGATTCACCATCTGTAGGAAAACTGGTGCACAAGATTATTGATGAGCATAAATATAGAGTTTCATCAGGGGCTCAAGAGAAAGGTGGGTTTGCAAGAATTGCAGACTGAATGTATCTCACTTATATTAATGTAAATATGTGATTGAACAAATTATGAAATGTGAATTTGCTCATTCTGCCCTGCCATCTTATTACTTTTAACATACAACTTATTTACTAATCGGCCACAGCATATGAAAATTAAGGAAAACCAATGGAAAGATCTTCTGTGTTTGACTAGAGTTCATCTGATTATCTAGTGAATTTGTTTATTTTTGACATGAAATAGTAGTTAATGGTAATGTTGACCAATTTTTTCTCAGTGTTCAAACAGCAGAAAGTTCACTATCTCCTTAAGTCAATACACTTCATCCTTACACTCTCTAGTTCCCTCACACTGCTGTCCTGCCATCTCTCAAGTGTCCTCCATTTTATAGGATTGAGCAAGGAATAAATTTCACAGACTTTTTTGTTAATTCTCAGCCATTACTTTGCAGGTCCAAACCCTTTCATGAGGTACATTGGGTTTGCGGAACTTGCTGCCAATGCTTGGTCTTCAGTAGCCATGGAGTCTATCCTGAGAGTGGTGGCCATTGCTCCTGAACAGTTATCTTCACACTATTCACTAAAAATGGACTGGATAAGAGTAAGGTCACAATATAGTGCAAGAGTTCCCAAACTAGGCTATGTGTAGCTCTAGGGGTCTCAAAGTACAACTCTTGAAAGTTTATTTACATATGTAAATATATTTTCAAAAGTTGCACCTTCCTAATTCCTAATGCAAGAGTTAACCAGTATCTTCACTCTTTCATCCCTTACACTGGTAAACTCTAGAACTCTCTTCCTTTGTCTGTTTTTCCACCTGCCTATGACTTAAACTCTTTCAAAAGAGGAGTGTCAAGACACCTCTCACACTAAATTGGACTTCCCCTCATGTCTATATTTCTCCTATTGTCCTCTTTACAGGGTCTGGCGACAAGTGGGATTTTTTTTTTTACTGAAATAGTAAAAACTGCAAACAAACTTGTCGGTTTCATTGGAAGAACGTTTAATTTTAAATCAGAGGTTATACTAACATAAATCCAGGCGCCTATTTCACAGTGGACCGTACCAACATCACGAGAAAACGTTTACAAAATAATTGGGAAACGCTTTGAAACTAATGAAGCCAAATATTTTTTCTTTAATCGCGTTGTCAATGTTTGGAACGGACTACCCTCGAACGTCGTGAACTCAGCTACCGTTGAAACTTTTAAAAATCACCTTGATAATTATTTCACATCAAATCCCCGGCTGGCACTGCTCTCTTCAGGCTAAATAATCATCTAAGTTGTAGTTAGGGAAATCAAACAGCCAAGTAGGGATCAGTAGGTCTGTTGTTGTTTGCATTCCTATGTAATATGAGCCAGGTATATATATAAATAGATTTTTTTTTTTTTCAGAAATTTATACTAAGAAGTGGCTATTGTGGAGTAGTAGCAGCTCACCTGTTTGGAGTTGTTGCTGGTCAGGTTCAGAACCAGCAAGAATTTGAAAAAATTGTCCACCAAATTACTAATTTAAAAAATCTGGTAAGTTCAAGTTGTCCCCAATATGCCAAACCAGTGTAACAAATTTAACCGTCTGTATCATATTGACCATAAAAATGACTGAAAACTCTTGATGCAGCGGGTGGACAGTCAGGAGTGCAGTGTGTTGGCACTGGGTCACAGCTACTCCTACAGCATCAACAACATGAAGAAAGTAGGCGTGTACCTGGAGGACTGGCCAGCCTATGAATCTGTTGTTCGAGATCTGGGTAAGAGGGATTTGACATGGGTGCTGCCAATTCTAGTTCAGAATGTTGCTGATGTACATGTCATTTTTAGAAAACCCTTCAATGTAAGATATAGTCGTCCCTCAACATTTGCGGGTTTAACTTTTGCAGATTTTATTATTTGTGGGGTATTCGTGGGTTTTTTTGCACCAACCCGGGATCAATTGGTGTGTTTCCCAGCTATACTTTGCTAGTTTTAACCTTTTTTACAGCTTTTGTGCCAATTATAATGTTTCTTTAGATACATCAAGGGTATTTTTTTAGCTATGTAAGGAATTAGGGGTGTTACTAAGGGGGTGGCACATTTTCATGGATTTTTAACATTCGTGTATTCTCTGTTACATAATCCTGCGAGTGTTAAGGAATGACTGTATTTGTTTCAGTGATTAAACATACCTTAGTTTAGCCTCATTCCATTAGATGTAAATCAAGGATACCACATTAATTTATGTATGTCTTGATTTTTTTAGTAAAAACGCTACTGTTTGAGAACAGTCCTATTCAGAATGCCCTGGTAGTGGCTGTAGGGGAGATGGCTCGGCAGGGTCCCCTACCTTTGCCTGCTGGGACAGAAGAAACTGATGATAAAGAAGTCACTTTGCTTGCCTTTGTGAAAGTTCTTGTTAAGATTTTCAACAACAAGAAACTTCCATCTAAAGTAAGTTGATGTTATAGTAATCTTTATATTTTCATTCACCATTTATTACACTTCCATTCATATACTACAAACCAAACTAATCTATTGCAGGTTCGTGAACAAGCCATCTCTACATGTGGATACCTGTGTGTTGGGCAACCAAACATTCCACATAAAAAGAGAATCTTAGAGGCCTTCTTAGAATTAGCAAAGGAGGTAAGTTTTGAATGTAATCTAAACTCATACACATTAAAAAAAAAAATTGGCATACTTTTCTACCAACAACACCAACCAAAGCAGTAATGAAAGATGTATTGCACTCAGCTTGAGTTAGATTGGTGACCTGCTGTGGTGGCAAACTTATTGAGAGAGGAACATTACAATAGTGCCACTTATTTTGGCACAATCATTGTGTATAGTAGACATGCACTTGGTAGCAGATAGAGATGTGAATTACTTGAGTACTATACATAATGTGAATTACTTGGGTACTATACATAATGTGAATTACTTGGTTATTATACATAATGTGAATTACTTGGTTACTATACATAATGTGAATTACTTGGTTACTATACATAATGTGTACATCTAAGCACAAGCTTGCCATCGTAGCTGATTAGCCATTACAATCCTGCTCAGCTTGACCACCACCTCTGATTAGTTATAGCCAATAGATGAATCCAGCTGATCATACCCACTCTACACATCACCAGTGACATAGCCCACCCACAGCCATGGGCAGTGTATAAAAATCATATTCTCACAACTTGTCATTATTTTCTTATGGACTGTTAGCCAAAAACTTCCTTTCATGAACTGCACCTGTTACTTTTCCTCCATTCACACACTTGACACCAGCCAATGATTATCTTTGTTTATTTTTGCAGACCAATGAAATTGAAGTTCATTTTGCTGTAGGTGAGTCATTGGCTGACTGTTGTCTTGGCACTGAGTCTCCATCAGGAAGAAACTTATGGACAGATGAAGATCCTTCCACAGTGGAGACAAGTAAAGTGGCAGATGAGAATATGGAAGAGGTACTGTTACTTTTGTGTTTGACATCAATTATGTAGAGAGGAATAGAAAAGAAATATTCATTTTCTAGCACATATTGGATGGTGTCTAAGGGGAATAATTAACATATCATTTAATTTTGAAAGAATGTGTTTAAATGTTTGATTTACTCAACTTCTTTCTGTATCTGAGCTAGTCCCATTATTTATATTTTTATTTCCCAAATAAATATTTGGGTCAACTTTTCAAAGTATTAGAGAATGTGGTAAAGAGGTAAGGAAGAAAATGCAGGCAGGATGGAGTGGGTGGAGAAGGGTGGATGGAATGATTTTTGATAGAAGGATATCTGCAAGAACGAAAGGGAAAGTCTACAAGGCAGTACTGGGGCCAGCTATTTTGTATGGACTGGAGGTGGTGACCCTGACAAAAAATACAAGAGGTACTGGAGGTAGCAAATTTTGTAGGGAGTAACAGGGATGGACAGAATTAGGAATTAATGCATTAGAGGGACAACACAGGCAGATGTAGTGAGTGTGGTGAGATTAAAATGATTACACCAAGTGCAGAAAAGTAATGCTGGGTATATCAGGAGAAGAACACAGGATAAAGTCACCAGGCAGGATGAGAATAATAAGGCCAAAGAGGAGGTTTATGAATGTGGTTAGTGTGATAGAGGAAAATGCAGAGGACAGGGTGAGATTGAGAAGGGTGATCCGCCATAGATACCACTAACAGAAGAAGCCAAAAGAAATAAATCAGTCACAAAAAAATTATGATAGCATTAATGTAAAAAAAAATTAATTGTATGATCTCACACTTTATGGCTGTACAGTAGAACCTTGCAATACGAGTTTAATTTGTTCCATGACAGTGCTCGTTTTGGGATTTACTCGTTTTACAAATCAATTTTTACTATTGAAATTAATTGAAATATAATTCATCCGTTCCAGCCAAAAAAAAACCACCCAAAAATCTTCTTTATGGGTTTTTAAAACAGAAAAAGTGCACATCGTTCATATCCTTTGGTCTTATTGGCTTGCTAAGTCCACTACATGCACTCCTTCATGGTTTTTGATTATTTCCTTCTTCAACTCTATTATAATAATCTTTTCTTCTTATTAGCACTATGCTGTGCACTAATTTTCTGCAGACTCATGGCTAACACAATTAATTAGGATAAAATAATGCCAAAAAACCCATGAAAAAAAGAAAAATCACTAAAACAAAACGATCGCGATGTTGCCTCAATGAGATGAACATGTTAACTGTGAGGGAGAGTGAAGGCAGCGCGTGCGAGCTCAGTGCCGACTATCAGCGGTTATTAGGAATCTTGCTCGTACTGCCGATTTCCACTCAAATTTCAAGACAAAAATACTCACAAGCCACAGCTCGTTAAGCAAATTACTCATGCAATGGGGCACTCGTACTACAAGGTTATACTGTATTTACTTATTTTTTCTGGGATTTAGTGAGCTGGTCTGATTAGTCCCAACAAGGCAAGGTTGTGGAGGTTAGGGAGGTGGCAGGCACTTTGTTGTGAAGGAAGGAAGATCATTATGTTCATAGTTTCTCTATACCATAAAGTCAGTCACTCACTCACTATTCATGACCATTTACTCTGGCCACTCACTGATCACGTATATACTTATTTATCATACCAACCAAAGGCCATTCCAAATTATGGACAAATTGTATCATTACTTATATCATTGTTATCCATCTATGTATCTATACCTCAATGATGATATCTAAAAATTTTGTGATATCATTTTGAAGTTCTTCCTCACACAAAGTATGCAAAGCATATAACAGGAATTAAAGTATCTAACCACTTCAAAGAGAAGAGCACCATAACTACTTTCACCAAGATATTATATGTGCACATTAAGTTGACACTGACATTCTTTCATATTCCTATCCTGTTCTTCATGTACAGTGCTCCCTCCAATTTTGTGGAATCCAATTTTGCGATATTCCAATTTTGCGATCGAGACCAATCTCTATCTCTGCAGTAAAATGGTCATTTAAATTAATTTTCTTATGGATATTGAAAATGTTTGTTTTTCTGGGGTTTTTTTTATTGTAGGATGTATAATTACACGTATTTGTGTACAAACAAGGGCAAAAATATAACTAAAATCACCATAAGGCTGCCTGCAATGTCGACCAATTTCACGCAAAATTGGAGGGAGCACTGTATAAGTAGATTCACATCCACCATTGTTCTTATCCATCTGCAATTTTAGACACTTCATCCCATTTGTTGGAAAATCAAATCAAATATTATTTTTATCACAGGGTACCAAAGATGAGAAGGAAAAAGACACAGATGAAGCAATGGAGAAGGACTATATTGGTGCTGAAGGTATGTATAGTAATTGGATTTACTGCTATAGTTGAGAATGTAATTCTTTCACTGCAAATGTTATTTAAAAGATGATCCCCATCCTCTATGCAACAGTAATTTGAGATTATCATTAGAAAAAGTGGTAGTTTTATATCCTATCTATATTCACTGATGCCATTTTCCTTCTGGGAATGTTTTCTAAGGGATCGCTGCAGCAGGAGAGCCTCCACCTCTCCCTATCTACACACTCCCTCCCTGCTTGTTCATACCCAATCCTGCGGCTAAGTGAGAGGAGTGTGTTCAGAGAGCCCTTACTCTCCCCTCTCTAATAATATATATATATATATATATATATATATATATATATATATATATATATATATATATATATATATATATATACATATATATATATATATATATATATATATATATATATATATATATATATATATATTATAAGTATATATATATATATATATATATATATATATATATATTATAAGTATATATATATATATATATATATATATATATATATATAATATATATATATATATATATATATATATATATATATATATATATATATATATATATATATCACATATATATATATATATATATATATATATATATATATATATATATATATATATATAATATATATATATATATATATATATATATATATATATATATATATATATATATATGACTTTATAAGTATATATATATATATATATATATATATATATATATATATATATATATATATATATATATATATATATATGACTTAAACTCTTTCAAAAGAGGAGTGTCAAGACATCTCTAATGTTAACTGAAACTCCACCCCTTGCATATATATATATATATATATATATATATATAAAATACCAAAATCTTGTGCTGTTTCACTTACAATATGCTATACAGAGGAACTATATCATATTCCTATCTTTTTGATAGTTTGATTTGTTATGCCATAAAAATATATCTAGAAAACATTGATGAAATTTTCCTCTTTTTCTTTAAGTATATGGTCATCTTTCCTCCACATGTTGGACAATGTCACAATGTGAACATGTTCATTAATTAGGAAGAATGGAGGAGTGGGTTGTAGAGGTGAATTACGTAACTTCAGGATGGATAAGGAGTACTTGAGATTGTATGGGCATATTCAGGGAATGGATAAAAACAAATTACAAAAAGAATGTTTTGGAATATCATGAGAATCACATGAGAAAAAGAGATTTTCTTTAGTGTTGGAAAATAGTAGAAGCCTATTTAATGGAATGTATGGAGGGAAGATATAAAATTGCAAATAAAAGTTACGTATGGACAGGGCATCCTATATACATTTGTGACACGGCCATCCCACGTAGAGGGAGTGGAGAAGGTAATGATGATAATGTTTAGAAGACACACAAAAGATTTTCAATATTTTCAGGTGTCTCTACGCAACCTGAGGAAGCTATGGATACAAGTGAAGGTGGTGCACCTAGAGATGAGAAAACTGTAGATTCTGAGGCAGATGTTTTGACATGGTTGTTGGGAAAGCTCCTGGACAGTTATGTACCTCAGACACACCCAAACGTCAGACAGGTAAGTAAACTTTTTCCTCTACATATAGGATTTTGTTCATCTTAAATGTTTTTCAGCCTTTGTGATTTGTAGAGAAAGCAAACTTGATTAAGGAATCAAGGTGTTTCCATTTATTTATGTCCTTACATTCCTTCCTTGCATGCTGTAATCTTCTGAATCTCCTCTCTCCCCTTTCTCTCACATACTCTGTCCTCTAATTTCAATAAGGGTCGTCCTCTTGCACTCACTGCCGCCTCTACCTTACTTATTTACATTTTCTTTGTTAAGTTACTCTTGGGTATTCTTTCTATGTGGTCATCCATCTATCACAATTACCTTCCTTTCCTGTTCAATACTTAATGTCTTTCAAAATTTAATTATTTCCTCTTTCTCTTTTGCTGCTTTCGTTTTTGCTGGTTCATACACACACTCAGGCATACTTGACTATTCCAGTCTTACACTTTACCCAAACTATTTTTGTGCCTTTCCACCCATACTCAATCACACATTTCCACACTCTGTCAGACATCAAAATTGCACAACCACCTTCTTTATAACTTTCAACTTCCAACCCTGTTCACTCATCCCACCAATCATACCTTCCCACATACCATCTTCACTTCCTTTTCTACATACAAATGCATCCTGACCACTGAGATGGGTCTTCTCTTACCATTCTTCTTTTCCTTTCATCTTTCAACCCTAATTGGACTATTCATCTTTTGTACTCTTGTTCGCCACTCTTAGCCTGTTTAAAATCTAACCCCCTGTGGAGCCCATGATAGGTGGCTAAAACCTAGGCCACTGCTTCCCAAGGAATCAGTCTTTGTTGAGAATTGTCAAAAGTTAAAACAATGTAAGTCAAAGTACTGATGCTTTACAGCACCCTCCCAATTAGTTGTACTCCTTTAGAGTATATTAACGATGTGCACCATGTGAAAGTAGGGATGGGTTGGTACCCTTTTTGTGAGTAGTAGATGTGATTGCTGTTAGCTTTTCCTTTTCTCAATACTCATGTTCTTTCTTAGCAGAGTAGCAATTTATGCACCTTGCATTAACCTCATTAGTTATGATACTATGTTTTATATTTTGCATCAGTTAATTCTGCTACATTCAGATTGCAACACTAATAGTGTTGAAGCTGTTTTTTTAGTATATAACTAATCATGTTAGGATGCTGCATTTGACCACATAAAAAGAATTCCAGGGAGTGAAATGACAAAAAGTGTACGTGAGTAAGATAGAGGCGGTGGTTGTAAGAGGACGACCCCTAATGAAATGGGAAGACAGAGTGCTAGAACACATGAAGGAAAGGAAAGAGGAGTGGAGAGGATTAATCATGCTAGAAAGGAATGTAAGGACAGAAATAAATGGAAACTCTTCTGCCATAGCTATCTATCTCCTGGGGGAGTTCTTAGGAATAAGTGTCAGAAAGATAGGTGGATAGAGAACTAATCATTTGTTTTCAGAACATATCTTCACTTATCCATTGGGTTCACTTTTATATTCAATTTTTTTTACAGGCATCATGTATCTGGCTTCTTGCTCTGCTCAAGAGGTGTCGCAGTAAGCCAATAATTCAGCAGAAATTGATTAGGATCCAAGGAGCTTTTATGAGTCTCTTGGGTGATAGCAATGGTAAGCATATTTCAATTAATTCTTACTGTACTAGTGAATGTGTTGACTGTGCAAGAACGTATTTTTTTTTTTGCATGTATGTTGCTCGTGCCTCACCTCACTTTTGTATACAGAAGAGCTTTTTTCACTTACAATTTGGTCTACATATCAGGAAACCAACTTTTTAAAACGTGAGTTACTCAATCTTCAACACTATAACTTGAAAATGGGAAGCATGGAGTCCATATGAAATAACTACCAAGAACAACAGTATTTGCATACTAATTGTTACTTTATTCAGCAGTTAGCTGTTGTTGGTATTATTCCCAATATAATAGGCAGTTTTACATACTTCATTTACCATCATTCAATCCTCTTAACAACGCTATTTTTCTTTGAATAATTGACCCTAGGGTCCAAACTAGGTTGTGTGTCCTTAACCAAGTGTAAATACTATCAAATGCAAACATGATCTCAATT
>JAPQNM010000004.1:9888924-9898924 GCA_029783475.1 Metacarcinus magister
CATACATACATACATACATACATACAGTGCGGGTTCCAATTTTTTGATACGGCAATTTTGCAACCGAGACCAATCTCCATTTCTGCAAGCCCAGATACAGTAAAATGGTCATTTGAATTGATTTTCTTATGGATAATGATAATGTTTATGTTTTTCTGTATTTTTCTTTATTGTAGGATGTATAATTACATATATTTGTGTACAAACAAGGCCAAAAATATGACTAAAATCACCATAAGGTTAATTAATCCAATTTTCGCATTTTGCGGCCTGCAATGTCGACCAATTTTACACAAAATTGGAGGGAGCACTGTACTTACATTGCAACACACACAGGGTGAGTGAGGGACACCTTTTTTTGTATGGACATTGAGTGTAACAGTATCTAAAAGAAAAGAAAAGATATGGTATGAAGTGACACAGTTACCTCACCAGAACAGTTGGGAACATAAGGATTAGTTTGCCACCATACCTGTCTCCTTTGGTTAGATTATAAGAGTATTGTTGAATATAAGCAGTAGAATAGTGTAATATTAGGTGATGCTTTCAGCTCAGCACTGGGAAAGGATGTTTCTTTACATCTGGTGTGTGACAGAAGGCAAATGTTGAGACTCGAAGCAAAACAATGGATAAAAGTTATTAGACATTAATAGAGGAAATGAAGTGGCACCTAGAAAATACCAGTAGAGCATTAGTGATGTGATTTCTTTTTCATTCTGAGTTACTCATGGTACACTGTATGCATGTTGACTACATAATGATCACAATGAGCAAGAAGGGGCATGGCAGTACTATATCATACAGGCTGTATTGAATTATAACGAGTGCTTAAGAAGGCAATGGTGAGGGATTGTGTCATTTAGAAATGTTGTCGTAATCCATTCATGTAGATAGTTAATATTTGGATTGGATTACACTGAAGCTTATGTGTAGATGAATAATTATATGAATTGCACAAACTTTCAGGTGTGTGAAGGTTCTGGTGAAGAAAGTGAGAAGATGCTGAAAGAAGTACTGTCAGTCCTTCTGACATCAGGTATCACCAGTACAGTGAATGAAGTCAGGAGTGTCAGTCTACAGACTGTGTCTAAGTTGTGTCGGTCTGGTGGATCCATGGTGAAGCCTCACCTGGGTACTCTCATCCCAGCCCTTTTAGAAGCACTCTCAAGCTTGGAATCGCAGGCTCTTAGTTACACATCTGTGAGATTAAATGAAGATGACAGGGAGAAGCTGGATATTGCAAGAGTTGCAGCTGCACGAAGTACACCAATGATGGACACTTTAAATTATGTTTTGCAATTTGTTGATGTAGATGCTATGGAAAAGTTAATTGGAGGTCTGATTGATATTCTTAGAAGTTCTATTGGTCTTGCCAGCCGAGCAGGTGCTGCTCATGTTGTGGAGACATTGACACACACTTCTCCGGCTTCCCTCGAGAAATACACTGGAAAACTCCTTGCAGCACTTGTTAATGGACTAAGTGATAGAAATCCAGTGGTAAGAAAGCTATTTGCCAATGCTATAGGAAACCTTGTCAAAACAGCCAAACCCTCAAGTATAGAGAAACTTCTCACAAAGCTGCAGTCTTGGTACCTAGAAAAAGAGGAAGACAGTGTAAGACTTAGTGCTGCCCTCACCATTCGAAGTATGCACTCACAACACAGTGATATTATGAAGCAGCATGCAAGTCAAGCTATGCCTCTAGTATTTTTAGGCATGCATGCAGAAAAAACAATAGATGATGATCCTAGTGGTGCTGCAATATGGGATGAAATATGGTCTGATAATACTCCAGGTACAGAATCTGCTGTAAAACTCTACTTGACAGAGATTATCAACATCTGTGAACAAGCTTTGCAGAGCACTAATTGGTCAATGAAAGCTCAGACAGGAAGAGCTCTATCCACCGTTTCTCAGAAGTTAGGATCAAGTATGAGTGATACACTTGTAGTGTCATTAGTAATACTTCTCATAAACAGTCTGCAAGGAAGGACATGGGAAGGAAAGGAATCACTAGTAACAGCACTCTCAAATGTAGCAGTGGCCACCAAGTCTTTGTTAGCAACTTTGAAGCACCCAGATAGAGATGAACTATTGATCAATGATGTTGTGAAGGTCCTCACTAGAGAGGCCAGCAAAGAGAAGATGGGGTACAAAATTCCAGCAATCAAAGCACTTACCACTGTCTTAGATACATTTCAGATTGATAGATTTGAACAAGTCTTTGATATATGCCTCCCTTATTTGACACACGTGAGTATATTTTCATTTGTACTTTCTGCTTGCATGAATTAATTTATAGTAAACATGTACACCAAAACCACATTATATGCGATGGATGCATTCCATGAAGTTGGCACAGCGTGAAACACAGTGTGAATAATTATTTAAATAGAGAATAGGAATTCATTTTGTAGGGTTTCCTAAGTTTTTCTTATCTATTATTTATTCACATTTTTATACTACTACAACAAAACTTATACAACATAGCAACATTTGTATTATGTTGCATCAATTTAAGGTTATTTAAGACCATCATCACCATAGCTCAAGGGAAATATTTACATGTAAGAGGAAAAAAGTATAAAGGAATTATATGGATGACGAGGAATAGGAAATTAATGTTATGGCACCTCTACTCTATGCAAGAGGTAAACAAGACATGTGCCATTCCCCACAGTCTTAAGGATCACACGCTGAACTCATGATCGCCAACCACTATTCTCTCGAAGAGAGAGAGATTAGAGCTCATTATAGCCTGATCTATGGATAAGGCCTTTCACACATCACACACCCCATCCTCTTGCTCAAGGAGGACAGTTACCTGCAAAAGTAATTGCACAGGAATGCATGATGACACCCAGTGATGGTAATTATGGAGAGTTGTGATTCTCAATGTTAACCTCAATGACCACCATGTCACATGCTAAACAAAGTGCAGCTGGAACAAGAACAATTGGCTGTTAGGAGAACAATGTGTGGTCATGGTTGATTCCATCAACAGAACTGATCTACACCTAATGTCATTTAATTTGACTTGAGTGTTCTAATGTAAGATTAATGAATTGCCAAACTTGGATGGAATGGTAGGAATTAATTTTCTTTAACTTTTCTATTATGTGTGGGTGTATAATTTGAGTTACATAATCCTTGCACTAGTGACATTATTAAGTGGGATTTATCATAAATTAAAATTAATTAAATGGGCTTAGAGGCTGAGTGAGTGAGAGGAGGGTATTTGTATGGATGTATAGGTGTGTGTATTCGTGCCTTGTCTCAATTACCACACCTTTGGATGATAACAACTGGGCATATAGATAGATAGATTTATTGTTCCTAGACAAATGGTAAATTCCAGCATTACAGAAGTAGCATCCCAGGCACAAAATAACTGCACTGTAGGTAATAACAACAAAAGGTGAAGAGCCCTGATCCCACATCCACACATTGCCGATACAAATGCAGACAGGTGTGTGCAGATGGATTGTAAAGTTGTGTATCTCACACCATAGTAGTCAGACAACACTTGCATAACAGATTTTTGCATGCTTATAAGGAGAAATTGGTTAAAAAATATGTTGGTCCCATAACTGGGAATTCACATTGTGTGTAGATGCATATAATGAGGTTTTGGTGTCTTTGATCTTGAGCCATTATGGGTTATGTAATATCTGCTCTTGTATTTTTAAAGACAACTGTAGCATGGCATATCTTACTTTTCTTGAAATAATACTGCACCTGAATACCAGTGATTAGATGTAAGGTTAGCATCCTGGATTTATCATGTGTAGTAACTCCACTTTTAGTGATATCATTCTTGTCAATTAATTAAAACAGGACAAGCAAGACAAAGATGCAGAGGAGGAAGAGCGCAGTAAAGCTGAAGTCTCTTTAAGATGGGACCTAATAGATGAAATGGTCCACTCTTTGGGGCGTGCTTGGCCAACATCCAAAGAAACACAAGGTACACCAATGGTGTTGTAACTGCATGATGTAGGCTATCACATAGAAGTGAAACTAAAATGTCTTCTAACACACCAAGTACTTTGTGCATAGATATTAATTTCATTGTTTAAGGAATGTCCCGGATATCTTAAAAAAAGACTATTATGAAAGTTCTCTGGGATGGAAAGATTGCAAATGCATGTCAGCTTTTTGCAAAAATGTCAAGTATAGATATAAGCATGCATAGCAGTATTTATAGAATGTGTGAGCATTATGAGTGCCAAAAGACTGACCTGTGACAGGACAGTCTTTTGGCGTATGGTGGTTTCTGTCACTGGGTGTGCTGAACAGTGATTCTGTCCATAACTAACATATACCTAATTACTGGTGTGTGTGTGTGTGTGTGTGTGTGTGTGTGTGTATGTGTATGTGTGTGTGTGTGTGTGTGTGTGTGTGTGTAATTACAATTTTATAATTATTCATACTGTTAGTTGGAAAATAAAGCAAATTTTACGTGTAAATTTAGAATAATTAAATTTATTCATTTTGATTAGCTAAGCTTACCACCTAATTTACACAGTAGAATGGTTGAGTGGTTGACATAATTGATTACTTATAATTCAACTCTATTCTTCGTGTTTTTTATATAAACTTGTTCATGACTTCATCATAGAAAGAGCCTCTCTGTTTAACTTCAGTCAGCAAGTTCTTTTCAATGGAGAGCAAACTGAGGCCACTCAGCCTCAGTTAACTTTGTGCTCCACGGTAGCATAAATTTATTCTTTTTAGAGCAGAAAATGAGCGCTCTGCTGAAGCTGTGTTGCTTGGTATGGTTAAGATTAATTCAGCCAACCGGAATGCTTCTTAGAAACCAGAATTAAGTCCGTTTTTCACCATGAATTCCACTAATTCATGCACATTTTTGTCTGCAAACTCAGGAGATGAATATAGTACAACTAGTTCATTCTTCAAGCGAATATAGTCAAGCAGCAGGAGGCTGGCTCTCTCGTATCCCTCCGCTGCAGGACATTCACTCCCATCTCCTCTCTTTTCCCATCGCCATGGTAACGCCATCATCAAGATGCAAACACACCGCAACACAATAATAATTACAATATACTCACAAGTCACAACTATTGCTAATTAGCTAGAAGTCAAGGGAAATGCACATGCTCCCTCGACACTGGCGTCATTGAAACTGAGTTAGTATAACTTGGCAACTCAACTTACTTCCGTTGTTTCATCGGTAAGAGAGTCCATGACTTAGGTTGCACTCAATCTTTATTTCTGATTGAGTGACTTAATAACATTTGGTTTCATAATAAATACTATATTATAATTCCTGCAAGTCTTAATTATGCCTATATAATGAATGACAAAGACACTTTATACCTTCTAGCCAATATAAAATTTCAGCAGCAAAAACCAACGCAAGCAGTGTGCATTTGTAGAGCCGCACACCCAGCTCCATATTATCAGTCTGCCCTCCCACTCCACTGTACGCGCTATGATACAATTGATTATTGGGTGTGCAGTGCTTCTACAGAATACCTATAGTGCAAAATATTATAACAGGGCTAAAAACAATAAGAAAAATATCGTTTCCCACTTACTGCTGAATTTATTTATAACTATCATGTATTTCTCTCTCTGGCTGAGGGTGTGCGGCACACACCTAGCACACCCTGAATATACACCCCTGGTCCTGTTATGCCTTCTATCATCATGTCCTGTAATGTACTTGGCATTTGGCTAGACCTTCATAGTGTCACTCCAATTATTACCTGCATGGGCCTCTTCCGGTTATAATCTGCCATGGTATCCCCCACTTACACTACTTCGGTCACGTTGTTAATGTCATTCATGGGTGATGCCCTCCCTGCTGCTTCGATAACAGAGGACCTCGTATGAGTCTCTGACAACCTGGTTTCCGGCTGCCATCTTGAGAGGTGGTATTATCCTATGTGACCGTTCCCTGCCGCTGCTTCACTCATGACCACCCTTGCTTAGAGTCAACCTGGTTACTGGCGAGTTTCCTCCACAGATTTGTCTCCCACCTTTCCCTCACCCACTTTACAGTCCTGATCATCTCCTTACAAGCGGCGCGGTGCAGGGCCTTTTGTCATCTTGTGGGACAGTGCTTATATCGGGTCCAGACTCTGTATTTCCCCTCCGCCACCAAATGACAACAGACACTGAACCAAGGCTGATCATGAGGCTTGGTTCGGTATGTTTTGTAGCCAAGATAAGGGATGCCAGGGTTCATGGAGACATTAATCTTCCCTCCCCATCTGCACTATGTGTTTTTGTAGGAGAGTACACAGAGGAGGAGCTTCCCAGACCCCTTGCTCCTTCCCTTTTGTCATCTTTTATGAACTGCAGGGATTACGATGATAGAATTCTTGTAGTCCCTACCACAGGGCTTATGTTAAAACATTGTGATTATTATAATTGTTATTGAAAACATTTTCATTAACTTAACTATTGTTATCGTTTTCAGAGAAATACAGTGAGCGAGTTGTGGAAATGTTGAACAGCAGTGTATCCCGTGTGCCACGTAAGACCCAGCTGAGTATTGTGGGTGCCCTAAAGCACTTCTGGTCTCGCCATTTCCTGCTTCAAGAACTTCCATCCTCTTTGGGAACTCCAATATTTGACCCATTGTTACACCACTCCTGCCGGATTTTCAATTATTGTTTAGGTAATAACAGTATTTATGAAAATTTGATACAACTTGTGAATTTTTAGAAAATGAATAATTGAATTAGTAAATAAACGCGGGAATGAAATAAGGTTTAGTGGAATTCCAAGTTGTAGATTTTAAGAACATGAATTCAGAGTGTGGCCCGTTTCAGCTAACCATCTATGATAACATTCCATTTGTAGTTTATTGAACTGTTCTGTTGTCGTAAGCTGAAACATGCTACCTCAACTTGAAAGTACCAATTAACATTGAAGGTGTTTTTTTCCCTAATTTATTAATTTATTTATTTATTACTTTTCTCTCTCTCTCTCTCTCTCTCTCTCTCTCTCTCTCTATTATATATATATATATATATATATATATATATATATATATATATATATATATATATATATATATATATAGTGTTACGGCACCCCCCCTTTTTCACTTCCCTCCAAGGCAGGGTGTCGCAAAACACATTACCTCTCCTTACCTGAGGTAACGCTCTCTTTGGGGGGGATCTGTGTAGCGAGGGTTGGCGGGACGGGAAAAGGGTTTTAAAAATCACACACAGACAACAACTCTCCTCCTTTCCTGGTATATTTACAAACACTTACATGGTACAGCACAACATTACAGCCTCAGGACACAGAGTTCCCCACAAGAGGTTCACCCAGTACACAGCCTCCACAAGTCCACACACAGCAGCCTACACACAGCCATGCACTCCCTTAGCGAAGGCAGGGCCTAAGGAAGCCAGGATGCCATTTCTCCGGCCAGCCCTGTCCACTTCCCTCCAAGGTCCTGCCCTTCACGCTCCCAGGATCGGCCTCTCACTGCTGTGTCCCTGTGTCCCTCTCTCTGTTGTCTCTCTCACTCCTGGCCTCCTCCTGACCACCAACCACATCTCCCCAAACACACCCCACACAGATACGTAGGTCACCGTATCTTGACACCTGTCAACGGGACCCCTACATCCCAGGGAGGCCCGGTGACACCGCCGCTCCCTGCCTCCACACAACTACACTTACAATAACTACACCGCCACAACACTATTTACATGCTAAATGCGTCGCCGCAACAATAGTATATATTTTTTATTTATTTATTTATTTATTTATTTATTTTCTTCATTAAAAGAGTAATGGCTAAGGGAAAACAGAAATAAGTCCAAAAAAATCCCGCTTGTCGCCAGACCCTGTAAAGAGGACAGTCGGAGAATAGAAGCAAGGGGTGGAGATCCAGTTAACATTAGAGGTGTCTTGACACTCCTCTTTTGAAAGAATTTAAGTCATAGGCAGGTGGAAAAACAGACAAAGGAAGAGAGTTCCAGAGTTTACCAGTGTAAGGGATGAAAGAGTGAAGATACTGGTTAACTCTTGCATTAGGAAGATGGACAGAATAAGGATGAGAAGAAGTAGAAAGTCTTGTGCAGCGAGGCCGCGGGAGGGGGGGAGGCATGCAGTTAGCAAGTTCAGAAGAGCAGTCAGCATGAAAATAGCGGTAAAAGATAGATAAAGATGCAACATTGCGGCAGTGACTTAAAGAATCAAGAAAGTCAGTTAGAGGAGGAGAGTTGATGAGGCGAAAAGCTTATATATATATATATATATATATATATATATATATATATATATATATATATATATATATATATATATATATATATATATAAGGAGGAGGGGATGGTGGTGGTTGTAGGAAGGAGTAGCTGTGCCAACTACACAATATGAGGCTGAAGTATGGAGTATAGCAGCAGCAGAGAAAAAGAGATTAAATGTAATGAAGATGAGGCGTTTGAGTCTTCTGAGGAGTATGTGTGGTGTAATGCATAGGAACCGAGTGAGAAATGAAGTTGTGTATTCACTTAGTTGTAGCATACAGGAAAACAACTATGCTTGTACTACTATCCTATCTCCAAAACTACTATTATCCAATTTGCTTTTGAAATCATGAATATTTCTTGCATTCATCACTTCTGCATCAAGTTTATTCCTGGCATCTATGCTTTTATATGCGAAGCTGTATTTTTTTTGTCATTATTGCATGTAGTCCTTTTCAGTTTCTTCTCATGCCCTCTTGTATTTCTACCGTCCCACTCATTTAAACAGATCTTCTCAACTTTTTTCAGACCCTTTGAGGCTCTATACACTACTATAAAGTCTCCCCTTTCTCTTCTTTTCTCAAGAGTTGGGAGCTATAGCCTAGAAATTCTTTCCCCATATGGTAAATCTATCAGGATTGGAGCAATTTTTGTAGCTGCTATCAAGCTTCTTTATATCCTTATTTTTTTTTGTAGTGACCAAATCACTGCCGCATATTCCAATTTTGGTTGAATCAATGACGTTATTAATTTCTTAATCATCTCTTCATCCAGACATTTGAATGCCATTCTTATATCTCTCAGCTGCTGATATGTATCTCCTGTGATTTTATTAATGTTTTTCAGATGACAAATTACCTGTAATCAATACTCCCAAATTTTTGTTTACTTTTGTTTTGTTTATTCATTCATTTCTTATTGAATATTTTCCTCTCTGTCTCATTCTAGTACTGACCATTTCCAGCACTTTACACCTTTTAGCATTAAACACAATTTCCCATAGTTTACTCCATCTATAAATTTTATCTAGATCCTTTTGTAAATATTCTTTATTTTCTATTTTTCTTAGTAATTTGGCATCATCTGTGAATAGACTCGTATAACTATTCACTCCCTCTATCATATCATTTACATAGTGTGTAGGAGAACAAGTATTACGAGAGAATTGGCTGGTCGAGCAAAGTAGAGTGTTTTGAGGTGGTTTGGACATATGAAGAGAATGGGAGAGGACTGGTTGGTGAAGAGAGTGGTAGGATCCAATGTGAGAGATGTGAGGTTGAGAGGAATGCCACAAACGGGATGGAGGGACAGTATGAAAAGAGCACTGAATCTAAGATTCTGTCTCGATCTACTCTGTGTGGTTGTTAACCTACTTCTAACATACAGGAAGTGAGCTATCATCATGCCATCCAACCACATGCAGACTTGTGTATGTGTTTTATTGTGTGACTGAGTGAGTTGATATGAATAAAGTAACTGCCATACAACAGAGGTTATATGGTTTTGTTATAATGTGTGTGTGTGTGTATATTTACTAGTTTTAACATCCAGAATATGAGCAATCATCGTGCTGTACCGTCTCCTTGTCTATTATTATCAGATTCAACTTTAAAGTAAAGTAAAGGGTAAAGGAGTATATATTCAAAAAAGAATAATAATAAAGAATGATGAAGAGAAAGGATTTAATCAAGCAAGAAAGGAGTGTTAGGACAGGCAGAGATGGAGGCTGTTCTGTTGTGGCCAATCCCTTGATTCCAGTCCTATAC
>JAPQNM010000004.1:9906424-9911424 GCA_029783475.1 Metacarcinus magister
CACGATAATGAAATGGTGCATAAACAGCAGATATGTTAGAAATAAAAGAAAAGGAAAAGAATGAAGCAGTTACAAAAAAAAAATGATCAAATAAAAGTAATGTATACTAACATAGATGGAATAATAGCAAGAAAACCAGAGTTAACAGATTATCTAAAAGATAAGAAACCATAAATTGTATGCCTAGCAGAAACAAAACTATAAGAGGACATCTAGACCAACATTGAGAATGATAATTATAATATATGGAGGAAGGATAGAAAAAACCAAAAAAGGAGGTGTCATGCTAATGATAAAATCTAAGATAAAAATCATAAATGTAGAGTATGGAAAAGGGAAAGCAGAATTGATAAGTGCACAGATTAAGACAAAATATAGAGAAAACAAAAAAAATAGTAGTTTTTTTCTACATCAATTAACCGTTGGCACCAGTAGGCTTATGGAGGCACAGATGGACTTGCCTTGCCTGTTATTTGGCGTAGGTTTTCAGATTTTTTTTTTATAGTGACGCCTCAAATGTTTACATTCTCTTTTGAATATGTTGAGAACGTGCGAGGTTAACTGCTATTATAGCCTCAGATGCATATAACATTGTAAGTCCCGTCTGAGGACAGTATGGCAGCAATTTGGATAGTCTTTGGCCACTCGGCGGTGATATCAAAGAATGAAAAGTGGTCAGCGAATAACAGGGATTTGAACCCGGGATCCTAGGCTCGCATACCCGAACGCTAGATCACTATACCACCGTCTTAAAAACAAAATAATTGACTAAAGAAGATAATGAAGAAATAATAGAAGATACCCTAGAGAGCTTAGAAAAGATTATTAAAAGCAGTTAAAGAGTAACACTGGTGGAAAATTTTAATTATAGTGAAATAAAGTGGAAGGTGTTTGAAAGTGGAGGTGAAAATACGTGGGGGAATAAATTAGTGAAACTAACGATGAATAATGCAATGATACAATGGGTAATTGATTATGCAAGATCTAGAGGAGAAGATTAATCATCAAAATTGGACATACTATTTACCAAAGGAATAAATTTGGAAAAAAATTATTAATTATGAGTGCCCCTTGGAAGGAGTGTCCAAGTGGGCCTAGAAATTGAGATTAAGGAAGATATGGAAAACAAACAGGAGTAACCATACAAAAAGAAAAGAAGAAATTATGTAAAAGGAAACTATACTGAAATTAAAAAGTTTTTCAACGAAACTGACTGGATGAAAATTAAGGAATTAAAGGACGTCCAAGAGAAATATGATTTTTCCTGATGATATATGAACAAGGAGTAAATGAATACGTTCCATTTTATAAAATAACAGAAATGGAAAGTGTGGAAGAGCTAAAAAGAGAAGAGATGAAGCATGGAGGAGAATGAAAAGAAAACCAATTCAGGAAAGGAAAGAAGAATATAAACTAGAAAGGAAGGAATATGTAAGGGTAAGAAGATAAGAGATATGAAAAGAAATCTAGTTGACAAATGCAAAGAAGAATCAAAACAATTTCGTAAATTCATTAAAGGAAAAATAAAACAAAGAAAATATAACTACATTGTAGGAAACTAAGGAAGTATATGAGGACCCAAACAAAAGTGAGTGAAGTACTAATCAATAATCTTCAGACAGTATTTACAGCAGTATCTGATTTAAAAAGCCACGGACAAAAGACAAAAAATGAGATGTTGGAAATCAGGGTAAATAGAGAAGAGATACAAAAAAAATGAAGAAATTGGATGAAAGAAAAACAATATGACCAGATGTGGTATCAGAATACATCTTAAAGGAGTGTAGACAAGAAATGGCTAAGCCAATTCAATCCCTAAAGAATGGAAAAGAGGTGATACAATGCCTATTTCCAAAAATGGAAACAAAGAAGAAACACCTAATTATAGACCAGTGTCATTGACCAACATGGTCTGTAAAATATGTGAGAAAGCCATAAAAAAACAATGGTCAATTTAGATTCAGAACAGGAAGGTCATGTGTCACAAATTTATTAAAGTTTTACTCAAGAGTGAAAGATGTAACACCAAAAAAAAGAGATGGATGGGAGCTGCATATATTTAGACTTAAAGACCTTCGATAAGGTTCCGCACAGGGGATTACTATGGAAGTTGGAACACGATGGAAAATTAAAAGGAACAATAAAAAAACTGGATGGAAGACTACCTGAAAGGAAGGGAAATGAAAACAGTAGTAAAGGATAAAAATTCTGAATGGAAAGAAGTAAAAAGTAGAGTACCACAGGGGTCAATTTTGATAGCAATAATGTTTTTCAGCATATACAAATGACGTTACAGAAGGAATAAACAGTTACATAAGACTATTTGTAGATGATGCGAAATTACTAAAGAAGATAAGAAACCCCAAGGATTGTGAGGAGCTACAGAATGACAAACAAGATATATGAATGAAACAAAACATGGGAAATGGAATTTAATGCAAAAACATGGGAAATGGAATAAATGGAAAAAAATGCCATGTACTAGATATGGGAAAGAGTGGAATGAGAGCCACATATAAGTTACAACAAAATATTATATCAATAGAAAAAGAAGAGAAAGATATGGGAGTGGTAATATAAGACAACTTATCACCAGAGAAACACTGCTAAATATTTGGTGACACATTCAAGATGCTAAGAAATATACGGATGGCTTTTTACTTCCTAGATAGAGATGATGAAAAAAATATAAATACAATGATTAGACCAAAACTGGAATATGCAGACTATGGACCCCGTACAAGAAGTACAAGAAATAGCATGTGTTGAAATTGGAAAGAATACAGAGAATAGCAGCTAAAATGGTGCTGGATTTGGAAGACCTAACATATGAAGAAAGATTCAATATACATATATACTACATATTAAAAATATGTATACTATGTATACATGGTACACATAATTACTGCTGCATCTGAGTACCGTAGTCTGCGCCCAGAGTTTCCGAGCCTTACCTCTCCTGGCTCAGCACATACATAACTACATAATTAAGTACATACATACATCAAGGTATGATATGCATCATCGTACAGGTAACTGCTGCATCGGAGTACCGTAGTCTGCGCCCAGAGTTCCGAGCCTTACTTCTCCTGGCTCAGCACATACATACATTACATACAAACGATAGGCCCCGCCACGCCTGTCGTAAAGAACAAGCATATGTTCTTCCATCCTTGCCTCTGGTCCTGTGTGATGTTGGGGAAGGTGGAGAACGCCAGTTCCTATAAGGGAACACACACACACACAACCCGCACCCCTGGTTCAGTCGTTAACGGCTCCGCCTGTCACCCGGCAAGGGGTGGGGTCGAACCCTGCTCAGGTCGTTAAGTATTTTTCCCTTGAGCAAAGGGATGGGGGTGTGCTTGATATGTATGAGGTCTCCGCTTTACCCAAAGATTCGTCTCCATGAGCTCTTTCGAGGAAGGTAATGACTAATTATCACGAGTCCAGCACGTGATCCTGCAGACCATGGTGAAAAACACAAAAGTAGTGAACTTGGAGTGGACTGAAAGAAGAAGTGGTAATATCATTGAATGTACAACTGTAGGATAAACTAGACAAGTATAGATACGAAGACAGAACCACACGAGCGTAGCTCAGGCCCTGTATACTACAATTTTAAAACACATACACACACACACACACACACACACACACACACACACACACACACACACACACACAGTAGGATTGAAGAGTAGTTTGCTGAAATAAGAACATAAGAATATAAGGAAGCTACAAAAGACCCGAAGGACTGCACTAGGTAGTTCCTGTTACTCCAATACTCCCTTATTACCTACACCCATCTCTCATCCCTATCCATAAGGCCGTCTGGTCTTCTTTTAAAACCCATATCGTCTGTGCACTAACTATCTGCTGACTGAGTCTGTTCCAATCATCTACCACCCTATTTGTAAACCAATTTCTGCCTATTTCTTTACTAAATCTACATTTTTCTAGTTTGAATCCGTTATTTCTTGTTCTATCCTGACTACTGTTCGTAAGAACTTTTCCTACTTCCCCCTTATTAAAACCCTTCACCCACTTAAATACTTCAATCAGATCACCCCTTACTATACGCCTCTCCAGTGAGTGTAATTTCAAAAGCTTTAGTCTCCTTTCATAACTAAAATTATGAATCCCTTCTATTATTTTGGTCATCCTTCTCTGCACTGACTCTAATAAAATTATATCCATTATATAATACGGGGACCAAAACTGTATTGCATAGTCGAGGTGAGGTCTGACTAACGCTATGAGGTCTCACTAACGTTAAAATGGATGGAAGACTTTTGGAGCAACAAAGAGATGAGAACAGTAATAAAAGATCAGAGGTCAGAATGACAAGTGGAGTTCCTCAAGGATCAGTATTTGCCCCAGTGATGTTCTTGGTCTATGTAAATTATATGACAGAGGGAGTTAATAGTTATATGAGTATATTCGCAGATGATGCCAAATTACTAAGAAAAATAGAGAGTAAAGAGGACTGTCAGCACTTATAACAGGATCTAGATAAGATTCATAGATGGAGTAGTCTATGGGAAATGGAAATATGAAAAAAAGTATAAAGTTATGGAAATGGGCAGTAGTAGAATGAGACAGAGAAGAAAGTACTGTATTCGATGAGAAATTAATGGATAAACAAAACAAAGGTAGAGAAAAATTTGGGAGTAGGGATTACAGGTAATTTGTCACCTGGGAAACATATTAATTAAATCACAGGAGATACATATCAGCAGCTGAGAAATATAAGAATGGCATTTGAATATATATATATATATATATATATATATATATATATATATGCGTTTTCACGAGAAAACTTGCTATTAAGCTAGACTTAATTTAGCTTGCTTCGGGTTACTCTGGCTTGATGTTATCGCGAAAACAGCCAGGGATATTATGATAATATCGTATAAGCATGAAACTTTAAGATGTTAGCATCTTTAAGTCAAAAATCATTGAGTGAAGATACTAATGCGCTGATCATTAGGGAAATT
>JAPQNM010000004.1:9913924-9921424 GCA_029783475.1 Metacarcinus magister
CTGAATAGTTTTCTCCATACTGGATGATACCAGTTCATATGACTTTTCGATAAGATGCTGCGGCGTGGTCTTTTTAGGTGTATTTTCCATTAAGTGCTTCTGTTTTTGCACACCATCTCATAGGGAAATCATGTACTACTTAAATATATTTTTCAGAATAGTGAAAAGAGGCTATTGAAACATATTACACTGCACTATGAATAAAGGAGGGGAAAACAAATAGTATTGATTTTAGGCACCTCGCGTTATACGTCATATCCTGATACATATTCAGACTCTTAAACGAAATTTTAGGTAATAATTACTGAAACTGTCTGATTAAATAGTTATCATGAATCGTCTTTTGAATAACTATATTATGTAACTTCTAAAGGTGAAACATATATAACAACACACTGCTTGATATGTAGAACTAGTTTTCATATGTTGGCGGAGGGATACACGCGCAAGAAAGGAGGACCGTGGACCTAACCAAGGGTACTATAAATACCAGGGACCAGCCGGTTTCCACACGCACTCCTCTGACGACACCCGTGCAACTCGAAGGGAGCCTTCAAGCAACTTTCACAATTTATATTTTTGTTTTTTAATTAATTTTATTTTACTATCAGTGCAAGAAAGTTACAACGTTAAATTTGACTCTACTTTTAAGTGAAGTGTATCTGTGAATCTCCGTTAATAAAGTGAAAACCAAGTGAATATCAAGACGTGTATTAGTTAAAAATTTCCTTTTTACAGCCGAGGGCCAGATTTGTCCACTTCGGTGTTCGCCTGCTTGGGTGTTCGCCAGTGTCCTTGGGTGTTCTCCAGTGTCCTTGGGTGTTCTCCTGTCCCGAGGTGCTGCTTACCGTCCTAGCAACATTCCCATACCTGACTACACACGACGTGGGGCTTTCACCAGTGCACACTCCTCATTGTATCACTCGGTGTTTATGGTTGACAATTTTGTGGTAGATGTTTGTCTTATACAATATGATTTAAGGTTAGGTTCTCGTATTTTGTGCACTTTGTTTACAGCTTACGTGAGCGGTTTGGTGGTGGAATGCTGGTCTTCCCTTCAACCAGTTAGTGCTGATCCATCATCCCTCGGTCGTGTGGTCAGGTGTACCCCTCCCCCTCCCCCGCGCTGACCACTCCACACTCGGTTATTCGTTTGTTTTACAGTTTAATTCATAGTTTGTAGTTTCAAGCTATAACATGATCGTTGGGTGTCAAGTTACCATCATTGGCAATTGCATATGTTAAATATCTCTTGCCAGTCATCAACCACTTTCATCTTACACTCTCTCTCACTCCATGGCCTGTTACCGTCCTGCCTGGGAGGTCTTGCTGGAGTCTACATAGCAATGGAAGGCCACTGCGGGTTCTTCCATCGGCTGGGTCGAGGTATGATCGGTATGGTGCTAACACTTTCATTTTCTTTCATCTCATTCATTACAATATTATGCCTCATATTTTAAATTCTTAATGTTTCTAGTTTCAACGGCGTTAAGCCTGGTGCATGACATTATTACCCCAGCTTATAGTGATGTAGGATTATGGTAGGGAACAGTAACTAGTATTTTCAGTCCGACCTGTTCCACCTGGCGATCGGTGTGAAGCTGTTGATTGCACAGCTAATCCCCCCCCTCGAGTTTGCCGTGGAGGTGAGCAGATAAGTGTTGGAGCCCTGCTTTCCACAGTCGATTTACGTGCGGAATTTGTGATATGGTAAGGGTATTGTAGTTATGCAATTGTTATTCAAAGCTTGTGATTGTATAGGTGAAAATTTCAAGTTTTGTTAGGATGATCAAGATAACCCTGGCGTAATTAGAAAAAAAAAAGTGGGCTAGTTTAAAATTATTTATAATGGGTAGGATACTAGGGCTAGAGGAAATAATAGTACTTACAGACCCACGAAGACTGGCAAGTTCTAGATGAAGGGAATCGAAGAGCTGACAACGATACTGGACGATGAGCACGTTCAATGAAAGAAGGATGGTGTATGGGTGTAGCTTGAGATGATGCTACAGCACAGGTATTTATAGGTGGAATATTGTTAGGATTATCTATATAGTTAACCTTGGCGAAGCTGAACATTTGAGTGCAAAGCCATTATTGGGTAGGTTTTTATCTAGGCCTAGAGGAAATAATAGTATTTACAGGCCCCCGAAGTACCAGTTGAAGGGATTCGAAGTGCTGACAACGTTGCAGGATGATGAGCACGTTCAATGAAAGAAGGATGGTGTATGGGTATGGTGTGGCCAGGTGTGCCTGGGGAAACATCTACTGCACAGAGGTATTTATAGATGCGATGAGGATTGATAGTTTTATTAATAGAAATGAGCTAATTGTTGAGATCTTATTTGGTGAAAACAAGAATGTATTAGTCTCATTTAGGTGATCGTCATGATTGTGTGGCAAGACAACACGACTAATACTCGGGTGGGACAGATCAGTGTCGTACAGTTGTGTAATAACTTTCCCTTGTAACATGTATTCGAAACATGGAACGGTGGAAATGTACAGTTGTGTAATAACTTTCCCTTGTAACATGTATTCGAAACATGAAACCGTGGAAACGCATTTACAGGATATGGGGATTTCCCATGCAGGGGCTGTGCAACAAAGGGGTGAAACCTATGTACAGGAATTTTGAATTTCATGAAAGGTGTAGGTGTTTTAAGCTGGGTCGGGGTGGATATAATGGTATTTACAGACCCAGAGACCACCGAGGCCGAGGCCACATTATGAAGACTTGGCGGAAAGACTGTGAAGCACAGGTTCCCAGATGGCAAATCTGGAAAAATGGTCTAAGAAAGCGAACATTTAAATGAGCTGAGCGTGGCAAGTTTCTTCTCTGCAGGTATTTAGTTGGATTCCAGATTGAAAGGTTAGAGGAATCATTAACATTGGTAATTTTTTTTAACGAATTGACGTTGTCTACCATTAATATTTATTTAGACAAGGGGAAGGATATTTCAATTTGAGATATACATGCCCAATTCAAATCAGGTGATGGGGTGGGTGGAGTGTATTCAACAAGATTTGTAAAGATGTGTATTGACTTTCATTGAATACGCTGTTCAGCTGTTATGGGAGTATTTGCAAACCTGATATTTGGTTTAAGTGTCGTGGAACATGGTTGGGGGAAATAATAGTACTTGCAGACTTGTGAAGACTTCAATGAATCAGGTGGAACGGATATCAGGTGCTGACATTGAACACTACAGGTTGATGACAAACTAAAAATGTCCGAGGTTCAGTCAGTGAAAGAACAAGGATGGTATGTCTGTGGCTTGTCGAACTCCACGTCTACACAGGTAATTATATGTAGGTTGCTTGGTCACAGTCTAAGAGATTAAGGTTTCGTTTCAATGGATATGCATTCTACAAATATTTTATTATATTTTATAATAACAAAAGTAGGTACAGTTGGTGGGATTGCAATTAAATGTAAATGTTCTGGATATGCAATGAACTTTGTTTTAGTATTTGAAAGATTTAGGAATGTGGATTTGAATGGAGGTGGGGGGGGTGGGAATAATGGTACTTACAGACACCTGGAGACCTGAACAAAACGAAACTAAACTAGATGAAGTGCCGGCATTGAACACGAGGTTCACAAATGACATCTGGAGGCTTCCGAGAACACAAGAGTTTGCACTCGTGCCTTGTCAAGTTTCCTCTACAACAGGTAATTAGTTGGATGTGATGTAGATGGGAAAATTATTTGTAGTGTATATTGATTAGTTATAGTTTTTTGCTTGATTGCAATCTTCAGAGTTTATGGTTTATTTTCAATGAATATGAATTTACAAACCTTTCTATTATATATTATCAGAAGAGGGCAGGAAATGTACATTTGGTGGGATAGCTAAGCCTATCTTGCTGCAACTGTGATGGCTCCTTGCCATGGAGTATTAATTATCTGGATGTTGAATGTTTAGTTTTGAAAGTAATGGGTGGGGTTTTATATGATGGTGGGGAGAGGGGGGCAATATTGGTACTTGCAGAGACCTGGAGACCTGAACTAGAATGAAACTAAACTAGATGAAGTGCTGACATTAAACACGAGGTTCGCAAATGACGAAACTGGAGGCTTCATCGAAGAAAGCAAGATTTTGTACTCGTGCCATGCCAAGTTTCTCCTCTACAACAGGTATTTAGTTGGATGCGATGTAGATGGAACCATTATCCTTGTCTGATTACTTTGTCACTATTAATCAAACTGACACAAGCATTAGTGTTAAGATATTGCCGCTGTAAGGTTTATCCTGGGTTGGTTTAGTTAGCTTCAGTGATTTACTTCTGCCCTGGCTTGGAAAATACAAATATGGATGTTACTATAAAGGTGACTGACCATTAGTGAAATTAGAATTTGTACACATTATGGGTGGGGAAAATAATCGTAGTTGCAGATCCTGAAAACTTCTGGGAATGGACCAAGTTTGAGTTCTGACACTACATTTGGTTGACGAACAAAGCTGAAGGTTTTGTCAATGAAGACAAGAATGGTATATGGGTGTGACTTTTCAAGCATCTTCAGTAAACAGGTATTTATTCGGATCTGATGCTGGTTCAATAGCAAAGATTGTTATTCTTCGATTGCAGTATTAGATTAGTGAAAGCGATGTATTTTAAAGTAACATACAGGATTTGTCCAGTAATTCTGTCCTGCTGTAACTGGTATGATAACTTCTCGCCTAAGGATGCTTAACTGTCTACTTGCTTTGTATCAAGGAATTACTTGATTCATATGGGGGCCGGGTGCCTCTGTGGTATAGTGCTCGGCTCGTGATCTAAAGGTTGGGAGTTCGATCCTGGCTCATGGCAGCTTCTTAGTGAAAGGGGTAGTGCTCTTGTTAACCCTAGCAGAACTATGGTCTATAGATGCCTAATTCGGGGGAATTTTTTATTACTTCATTGATTTAGTTACGTACAGAGAAGGGAGTGTGGGGGAATAATGGTACTTACAGGTTCTTGGAGCCCTCATTGAAGCTGTTGGAGAAAAGGAATTGAAGTGCTGGCATTGAACACTACCATTTCCACCAATGACAAAGATATGCTTATTCAGGTACAAGTGCTGTGGCCAACTTCTCTGCAACAGGTATTTAGTTGGATGCGATGTTGATGGCTAAATTGTCTTTAATTATTTATATATAAGGTTATTTTTGTCAGCGTTAGACTGAGTATTGTACCCAGTGTGTGAAGTTAATTTCCCCTGGGCTTATGATGATCCATAAGTTTGCAAGTACTGTGTTGCCTTGGCATGGAATTAATTAAAACTAAATAAGTGTAATTTAAAGGCATTTGCATTGTGTGTGTGGGGGGGGGCGGGTGTAATTAATGATCTTAGCTTCGTAGTGGGTAGAATTGGTTTGGTTTGGTTGTCTTTCTTTAAAGAACGATGCCTGGGTGTTAACTTCCATCCTGCACTTACTGATTACTACACTGAAGACAGCCATGACATACACTAATATATTCAGCATGGCACAGAGGTAACTATTGAGAAGTGTTATTGAACTTAGATGATCATAATAGAAGAAAAAATTGTATGATGGTGATTTTAAATTACATATTGTAAATAAATTAACCATCGTATATGATGGAATGTTTGTTCTGAAGTCAAATTATTGCGGGTCAGTATTGAATTGGGTGGGAATGAGGATGTGGGAGGTGCTTCCAATTTTAGGTGCTGCTACAAAGAAGCATCGATTTTCACTGGCTCATCGGGCTATTCCACAACTTAAACCTGTGCTATGACATCAGGACAAAAAAAAGTGAGTGTTATAGAATGTAAATGCTGTCTTGAAGGTATGTTAAAATTTAAAGGATTTGTTGCAGTTTGTAGATTCTGCATAGCGCATCCGTAGCATGATTTCAATTTATTTAACAATGAATGTGTCTATGGATACATAATTTGCTGTCTAAGAAGGGAAACGAACAGCTGCTATACCAAGTTGGGTGACTAGAATTACTTATATAAAGGAGGTCTGTATTGATTGATGTGAAGGGTGGAAGGTCTCAAGAGTTATCAAATTTATCCTCAGAAATACTGTATCTTGTTTGCATTTAGAGGGTGTGTGTGGGGGGGGGTGGGGCACTATTAATGTATCTTTTCAGACTACACTACATGAAGATTTCATCAGGATGAATGTGCATCAAAACTAAGGCACTCGTAGCTTCGTAAGTGAAATTTCCACTAGAGGTATGATTATAAACATGCATTCTAAAGTATAAGCTGCATAATTGTAAAAAAGTTGCGTGGTTCTGTCAATGATTGAGGTCAGGGGTCAAGTTGCACCTGTAATCAAGTAATCCATTACATCAGGTGTGATGATATTTGTTTTTTTTTTGTAAATTTAAAGTTGACCATTGAAAATTAAATAACTAAATTGGAAATGGGAGGGTTTATGTTCAGTGGTGTTGGGGGAGGGCACCATTCATATATATCTTTTCAGAATGGCATTATCAAACCAGGGCTTTATCTAGATACTGCCCATCATCATACTTGGTGTTGTTTAGAGATCTGTGCCTCATTGTCGTCGTGGTCCATCGCTGCTCATACATCAAATATGAGGTAACCAATGTTTCACTTGAATAATAGGAATCATTGGTGCATGAATGTCCTGTAGCATTTCATGATATTTAATAGTTAGACTATAGGTGGTGAAGCTTTAGAGGAAATTGCATAATTTGCATATCTTGCCGGAGGAAGAGTACAAGTGTCCATAGATTTTGCAGTGGTTTCATCCAGATAACTTATTGTCGTCATAATATATTTTAATGAGAATCTGCAACAAAAATGTGTTAAGCCATTATTTTTGTTTGATGATACAAGAAACCTTAATGTTTGTTAGATTCTAGGTAATTATATAACATTCCAGATGGAAGGGAATGGTTTGGGAGGGATGGGTAGGGTATGAAGTAACTGTCTTTTCAGAGTTAAGGCTCTTCAACAGCAACGCACAGCATTGGCTTCAATTAGCATCTGTTGATACTATGCATCTATTTTGTACTGCAAGAAATAAGGTATTTGTAACAATGTTATGCATAATTTTCTAAAATAGTCAAGAAAACTTGGGCAGATTGAACGTGAATATATAGGACACGTGGCTGTTGGGTTTATGGGGGGGGTGGGGGGCATAATAAAGAAAAATTATCTTTACAGATTTTCGTAATAGGTTTCCATCCAGAACTTCACAGCACACTCTTGACATTTACCGTGCACCAGGTAAACATTTAATTTTTTTAATTTTTGAGTGAAAGAAATTTATACATTAATTGTGTAGTTGAAATGCTAAATGTGAAAGGGGAAGATTATTTACTAGGGTTTGGGAGGGTTGTACTTACTCTCTTTTCAGAGCTAGTAAGGTATCACCAGTCACTGCATCCGTGAAGTCCTTCCAACAAGGTAACATTAATTATGTGCCATACAACATTCTGGGGTCGTTAAAGGTAATGAACATATTGGAGGGTGAGGGCGGATTAAATGTTGTCTTTTCAGAGTTGTGCGTA
>JAPQNM010000004.1:9926424-9933924 GCA_029783475.1 Metacarcinus magister
CACTGGCAGAGTGGTATGGTCGTCAAGCAGGTTGGCGTGATCGTCCAGGAAAGCAGCAAGGTCTACCAAGATATGGGCGTTATAGTCAGGTATGGCAGTGGTGTCATCCAGGAAAGCAGCAAAGTCTTCCGAGAGGGCAGCATGGTTCTCTGGTTGGGTGGTGAGGTCATTCAGGAAAGCAACAGTATTGGGAGGGTGGAGTGGTCTTCCAGGAAAGCAGCAAAGTATTTTGAGAGGGCTGCGTGGCCATCCAGCATGGTTGTCCGATAAGGTGGCGTGGTCATCCAGGAAAGCAGCAAAATCTTCCTAGAGGGTGGCATCTGGTCTCTCTAAAAGGAGGTGACATCTGGTCTTCCGAGAGGGCAGCGTGTCATCCGGTCTTCCGAGAGGGCAGCGTGGTCGTCCAGGAGGGCGGCATGGCATCTGGTCTTCTGAGAAGGCAGTGTGGTCTTCTGAGAGGACGGCGTGGCATCCTGTCTTCCGAGAGGGCGGCATGGCATCCTGTCTTCCGAGAGGGCAGCGTGGTTGTCCGGTCTTTCGAGAGGGCGGCATGGTCGTCCGGTCTTTCGAGAGGGCAGCATGGTCATCCAGTCTTTCGAGAGGGTGGCATGGTCATCCGGTCTTTCGAGAGGTCGGTGTGGCATCCAGTCTTCCGAGAGGGCAGCATGGTCATCCGGTCTTCCGAGAGGGCTGCGTGGCATCCAGTCTTCCGAGAGGGCGACATGGCATCCGGTTTTCCTAAAGGGCAGCGTGCCATCCAACCTTTCGAGAGGGCGACGTGGCATCCGGTCTTCCTAAAGGGTGGCGTGCCATCCGGTCTTCCAAGAGGGTGATGTGGCATCTGGTCTTCCTAAAGGGCGGCGTGCCATCCGGTCTTTCGAGAGGGTGGCATGCCATTCAGTCTTCTGAGAGGGCAGCATGGTATCCGGTCTTCCAAGAGAGCGGCGTGGCATCCAGTCTTCAGAGAGGGCAGCGTGTTTGTACGGAAGGGCAGTGTGCCACCCAGTTTTCTGACAGGGCGGTGTGACGTCCATTCTTCTGAGAGGGCGGTGTGGCATCCAGTCCTCCGAGAGGGCAGCGTGGCATTTGGTCTTCCGAGAGGGCGGCGTGTTTGTCTGGTCTTCCGAAAGGGTGGTGTGCCATCCGGTCATCTGAGATGGCGGTGTGGCATCCGGTCTTCCGAGAAGGCGGTGTGCAATCCAATCTTCTGAGAAGGCGGTGTGCAATCCGGTCTTCTGACAGGGTGGCGTGGCGTCCGGTCTTTCGAGAAGGCGGTGTGCAATCTGGTCTTCTGACAGGGTGGCGTGGCATCCGGTCTTCCGCGAAGGTGGTGTGCAATCCGGTCTTCCGAGAGGGTGGTGTGGCATCCGGTCTTCCCAGAGAGCGGTGTGGCATCCGGTCTTCCTAGAGGGTGGCGTGGCATCCAGTCTTCCCAGAGGGCGGTGTGGCATCCAGTCTTCTGACAGGGCGGTGTGGCATCCGGTTTTCCGAGGGGGCGGTGTGCCATCCCGTCCTCCGAGAGGATGGCGTGGCATCCGGTCTTCCGAGAGGGCGGCGTGGCATCCGGTCTTCCGAGAGGGCGGCATGGCATCTGGTGTTCCGAGAGGGCGGCGTGGCATCCGGTCTTCCGAGAGGGCGGCATGGCATCTGGTCTTCCGAGAGGGCGGCGTGGCATCCGATCTTCCGAGAGGGCGGCGTGGCATCTGGTCTTTTGAGAGGGCGGCGCGGCATCCGATCTTCCGAGAGGGCAGCGCGGCATCCGGTCTTCCGAGAGGGCGGCGTGGCATCCGGTCTTCCGAGAGGGCGGCGTGGCATATGGTCTTCCGAGAGGGCGGCGTGGCATCCGGTCTTCTGAGAGGGTGGTGTGCCATCCCGTCCTCCGAGAGGGCGGCGTGTTCGTCCGGAAGGGCAGCGTGCCATCCAGTCCTCCGTGAGGGCAGCGTGGCATCTGGTCTTCCGAGAGGGCGGCGTGGCATCCGGTCTTCCGAGAGGGCGGCGTGTTCGTCCGGAAGGGCAGCGTGCCATCCAGTCCTCCGTGAGGGCAGCGTGGCATCTGGTCTTCCGAAAGGGCGGCGTGTTCGTCCGGAAGGGCAGCGTGCCATCCAGTCCTCCGTGAGGGCAGCGTGGCATCTGGTCTTCCGAGAGGGCGGTGTGCCATCCGGTCTTCCGAGAGGGTGGCGTGCCATCCGGTCTTCCGAGAGGGCGGCATGGCATCTGGTCTTCCGAGAGGGCGGTGTGCCATCCGGTCTTCCGAGAGGGCGGCGTGCCATCCGGTCTTCCGAGAGGGCGGCGTGCCATCCGGTCTTCCGAGAGGGTGGCGTGCCATCCGGTCTTCCGAGAGGGCGGCGTGCCATCCGGTCTTCCGAGAGGGCGGCGTGCCATCCGGTCTTCCGAGAGGGTGGCGTGCCATCCGGTCTTCCGAGAGGGTGGCGTGCCATCCGGTCTTCCGAGAGGGCGGCGTGCCATCCGGTCTTCCGAGAGGGTGGCGTGCCATCCGGTCTTCCGAGAGGGCGGCGTGCCATCCGGTCTTCCGAGAGGGCGGCGTGGCATCCGGTCTTCCGAGAGGGCGGTGTGCCATCACGTCCTCTGAGAGGGCAGGGCGGTGTGCCATCCTCTCCTCTGAGAGGACAGCATGGCATCCTGTCTTCTGAGAGGACAGTGTGGCATCCTGTCTTCCGAGAGGGCGATGTGGCATCCGATCTTCCGAGAGGGCGGCATGGTTGTCTGAGAAGGCGGCGTGGTTGTCCGAGAGGGAGGCTTGGTCACTCGGGAGGGTGATGTAGCATCCGGTCTTCCAAGAGGGCGGCGTGGCATCCAGGAAAGCAGTAAGGTCTTCCGAGAGGGCGAGTGGTCGTCCGGGATGGTGGTGTAGCATCCAGGAAAGCAGCAAGGTCATTCGAGAGGGTGGCGTGGTCATCCGGGAGGGTGGTGTGGCATCCAGGAAATCAGCAAGGTCTTCTGATCTTCCGAGAGGGCGGCGTGGTCGTCGGCAGGGCGTTTTTGTTTTTCGACAGATTGGCGTGGTTGTTGAGGAGGGCGGCGAGGTCTTCCATGCAGGCAGTGATGGACATCAGCATAGTCATCCGGCAAAGTGACGCTGATGTGCAGCCTGGTTGTCCAGGAAGGTGACCCTAGAGGAAGGGTGGCGTGGTTAAATGGTGCTGGAAGGTGGCGTTACGATGGAGGATGGTGTGGGTTTCAGGAATGATGGCGTTAGAGGGTGCTGTGGTCGTCTGTGATGATGGTGATGGAGGGCAGCATGGCAGTGCGTGAAAGTGAAGCTGGAGGGCGATGTAGATGTCCAGAAAGACTGCCGGTGCGCATAGGCGACTCTGGAGGGCGCTGTGTGGCTGTCCAGGAAGGCGGTTTGTGAGGGCTGCGGGCGACGTGGACTTTTGAAAAGGTGGCAGCTGAGGGCAGCGTGGACATCCAGTAAGGTGGTGGTTGAGGGTGGCTTAGTCATCCGGAAAATTGGCAGTTGAGGGCGGAATGGTTGTCCAGGATGATGGTGCTGGAAGGCTGCATGGCTGTCCAGTGGAGAGAGGCCCGGCCATCCAGTGAGCCTACATCCAGGAAAGCGACACTGGAGAGTAGCGTGGACGTCTGGGAAGACAGCATGGTGGTGCGTGAAGTCTACTATTAGGTCATCTTGGGAGGCAGCGTGGCTGGGAAGATGGTGTGGAGGTGTGTGAAGTTGATGCTGGTGGACACAAGTGGACATACATGATGACTGCGTCACGGTTTGTGAAGGCGATGCTGGAGGGTGGCGTGGTTGTCCATGGAGGCGGTGCTGGAGGGCAGCATGGTCATGTAGTGGAAGGTGGTCCCGGTTGTCAGTCTGGTGGTGCGTCAAGATGTTGGAGAACTTCATTGAAGGTCATTGAGGTGATTATGATGAAGACCGACTTGGCAGTGCATGTAAGCATCACTGGCTGGCTGCCAGATATAATGAGAAGATGGCGCTGAAAGGCAGCATAGTGGTTCACAAAGATGCATGTTACACAAGTTTATCATGCCTCTGAAGAAGCAAGATTATTTGAAGTGGTGAAGAAGTCAGGAGTTGGTCATTTCGGTTGCAGGCAACACAGTGGTCTCCAAAAGACTGCAGGCACTGTGTATAATGTGTACATACAGAAGAGTGCAGCAGTTACGGATATAGTAATAAGGTTTGTATTTTCTTAATTTATCAGTAGAATTTTAATGAATTATATTAAAATTCTCTCTCTCTCTCTCTCTCTCTCATATATATATATATATATATATATATATATATATATATATATATATATATATATATATATATATATATATATATATATAATACATACATATACATATATATATAGCTATTTTATTTTGTTATTAATTTTTCTAATTTAAAAAATATTTATTTTATTACTTTCTTTTCAGGTTATGAAGTATGAAATTTGTTACGTTGTGAAGACTGAGCTGGTGTTTGTAGGCGTAAGCCAGAACTGCATCTTCAAGTGATAATGGTTAGTATTTATTTGTACCATATAATTCATAAGATATTACAAAAAGCTGACAAAAAATGTGAAGATCGAGGCCAATGGTCAGTTGGGTATGGTTAAACTACAGCTTTGCTTTTGAATTTTCAGGTCTGGGTATGGTGTCAAGTTAGTCCATTGAAGTTATCGTCCCTAGTGATATTTGAATGACTAAGATTTTGTTGACTTGTACTATGATTTTCTGGTGAGTGATTGTAACAATCAATAAATATCGTGGGGGGAGGAGGGGAGGCAGATTAAAATAATTTGGCTGGGGTGGCTTTAGCTGCGATCCCTTCAATCTGACCTTTCATGAAACTACTCTTAACTTTGTTGCCATGAAAAACAGTTCTGCCTTGAAGAAAGTCCAAGGAACAGCAGCCTCCATACTTGGTTGTGTGAATTATAGGCTGGGCATCCATGAGCTTAAGACTGGAAAAATGCTGGAAACATAGAAGTATAAGTAATCTGAAAATGAGTTTTTAAGATGTACTATGGTAACATTAAATCTGGGGTTAACAAAGGGTAAGAAACGTACATCAATTGATTGGTTATTGGATACGAAATGCAATCGGCAAATTCTAGTGCCTTTATCTTAATTTGTTATATATTTGGTACAAAGAAGTGGCTATGAGAAATTAATTATACTCCTCTTGTTGAAAAGGTACATGTATTTATACTGAGAAATCCTACACAAGGAAGTATGCTGTGCTATCCTGTTAGGTATAAGGAAAAGTAAAGAGGATTTTCAAAGGTCGTTGGAACTGCATACATAACTACTACTACATGACAATCGGCTACATATATAATTATTATGGAAGTAAAAATTATTTGACATATTTGGATGATAAGGCAAGGAAGGGGTACTACAAAACTTAACCTTTAAGGTAAATAAAGTATAAATGGGGGAAAATTTGATGTTTTCAAAGGGTGAGCTAAAATTTTTGACACTGAATTAAGAGAATGATTTTGCTAACGTCCTACATATAATGTACTTATATGGACATTTGTCTGAATTTAGAGAATTATGTTTCCATCGTACATAAGGGGATTTATATGAACATTTGTTAAAAGTCCAACAAATAAAGTGCATGCAATGCATATGTAAGGAATGGATGTTGTGAGGGAGCATTTAAATTGTTTATTCATTGTCAATGATGCATCCTGAAGAGGATTGATGATAACAATATTGGTGTTTAACGAACAAATTGATTGTTAGTTTTTGTCTGGTTAGTATTAAAACATGTATGTGAATGTCTGGCATAATGGTCATAATGTAAGAGTTGGACCTCTTCTGAACAGTAATCTCAGGGGAAGACTAACTGGTGTGATGGTGATGGTTGTTGCCCACCAATTATTGCAGCGCAACATTGAGAACAATGCAGAAAAACGAAATATAGAATTGGCAGCGATTAACGAGGCTCACGTAAGAATGGTCGTCATTTGGAGAGAGTGATGAGTATGATGTCAATCGATCATCTTGTCGCAGAGAGATTATGCGTGTCATCATCAGAAGAGGATGGGCGTGGTCGTCGTCAGTCATCATAGGGCGAAGAAGATGGGCGTGGTTATCGTAGGGCGAAGCAAGAAGAGGATGGGCGTCGTCGTCGGTCATCATAGCGCGAAGAGGATGTCGGTCATCCTAGAGCGAAAAAAAGAAGAGGATGGTCGTCATAGTTCATCGTAGGGCGAAGAAAGAAAAGGGTGGGCGTGGTCTTGGTCAGTCATCGTGGCGTGAATAGAAGAGGATGGGCATGGTCTCCGTCGGTCATTGTGGTGTGAAGAGGATGGGCATGGTCTCCATCGGTCATCATGGCGTGAAGAGGAAGAGGATGGGCGTGGTCTCCGTCGGTCATCGTGGCGTGAAGAGGATGGGCGTGGTCTCCGTCGGTCATCGTGGCGTGAAGAGGATGGGCGTGGTCTCCGTCGGTCATCTTGGCGTGAAGAGGATGGGCGTGGTCTCCGTCGGTCATCATGGCGTGAAGAGGATGGGCGTGGTCTCCGTCGGTCATCATGGCGTGAAGAGGATGGGCGTGGTCTCCGTCGGTCATCATGGCGTGAAGAGGATGGGCATGGTCTCCGTCGGTCATCGTGGCGTGAAGAGGATGGGCGTGGTCTCCGTCGGTCATCTTACCATGAAGAGGATGGGCGTGGTCATTGTCGGTCATCGTGGCGTGAAGAGGATGGGCGTGGTCGTCGTCGTGGCGTGAAGAAGATGGGCGTGGTCGTCGTCGGTCATCGTGGCGTGAAGATGGACATGGTCGTCGTCAGTCGTAGTGCGTGAGGAGCATGGTAACTGATCATCTTGGCGTGATGAAAGACTGGGCATGGTTGACACCGATTGCCAGTCATCGCTCCGTAAATAAGAGGATGGGCGTGGTCATCATCGGTCACTGATTACTGCTTGACAAAGCGAGAGGAGTTAGGGCATGGTCGTCATTGGTTATGTCACTGCGACGCCAAGGAGTGTTGGGTGAAGTTGTTGCTGGTGTCTGTCGTCATGACTACAATGAGCATTGTCGTCACCTTTATTCAATGAGTTCATCATCCATTACCCATATCAAGAAGAGGGGGAGCTTCGTCCATCATCGGGGTGAGAAGAATTGTATGAATTATTTAGTTGTACTCTGATGGCTTGAACTGTAAATGTATGTTACTATACTGAAGTGATGTAACAGGTGTTACTGGGTCAAGATGCGACTCTAAACACATATTTTGATCCAAGATCCAAAAGAAGGTTATTGTGAAGATCTGGTGCACATCGTTGTAGCAAATATTCATCGTCAGAAAGCAGTCTTTGATGGGGAGGAAATGAACTTGCTAGAAGTATATTTAAAGTACTCAATCTTATGGGTGTGTAAGAGAAGAATACATACTGGAAAAGTTTTCCCCAAGGTAAATTTGAGCAAGGCATGGGGTAGAGTAAGGTTTATTTTCCCGCAGAGTGAATATTGACGGCATCTGAGTCATCGGACTTCGACAAGATATCAGT
>JAPQNM010000004.1:9941424-9976424 GCA_029783475.1 Metacarcinus magister
TTGATAACTACATTATATGCTGAATAAATGAGTATTGAAAAAATTGTAATGACGAACTGATAAAGCTTAGTAGCGTCATTTGGTGCACACCAAAACAATTTATTATGAGACAATAACTGGTTAATTAATTAAAAAAGTAGGCCTAACTATTGTTTGGTCCACATGTTATAATGCTTCTTCTGTGGTAGTTTATATTCGGGCATTGTACTATTATATTTTGTGGAGGTAACTACTTCATTTACCTGATAAGGCACTAACAAGAGCAGCAGCAGTAACACTACCTTACTAATAATGATGGTATAGTAGTAGTAGTAGTAGTACGTAGTAGTAGTAGCAGCAGCAGCAGCAGCAGCAATTTAGCATTAGCGTATCTATTTTTATCATAAAGCTTGGAAGTATATATGATTGAATTGAATTGAGGACTAATAGGCTAGGAATCAACTGTTTTGTATTAAACTGAAAATCCCTTTCTAACGATGATGAAAATCCATTTACGCATATATAGCTGCTTCATTTTGGTCATTAGGCTAAGAGTGAGCGAGCTGGATGGGGGCATGGTGGCTCTCTTGTGGTCTTCCGTGTGGGCAGTTGTGTGTGTCTGCCTATGCGTTACCCTTGAGACTAATGCCACAGTGACGGGGCGCTCCTCTGACCCCAACGTGCAGCATGGGGACGGAGGGCAAGTTTTCTCTGATCCCAACAACTTGCCGGAACTCCCCCTGGGCAAGCCTGATACGGTCAGTTACATGTGATTATATGGCAAGTTGGTTGATTCATTAATTCTGTTTTTCTTGTTTAAGTAGGTAATTATTTTACAAAATTTTAGCATGCCATTCATATGCATACCTAACTCGGTTTGGGAAAAAAATGTTCTGTAGAAGTGACTGAAATTAAGTTAAACACCTCTTCGATTTTGTTTTTAGTACATGTTGATACACTCAATGTTTGAAGCTTGTGAAAATAATTATTAAGTATTTTGTAGTCGGTGTTAAGAGTGACCATCTGGAAGTAATAGGTCTAGCAATACTCACATTTCCATTATTTTTACATTTCGGTGATTAAGTATTGATTTAATTTTTTTTTTTTCTGTCTTAGATTGAGACAGATATTCCTGGCGCTCCACTCAGTCCGTCAGACTTCAAAAAAAGTGAAGGCATGAGTGAGTACTTGTGTCTTGGAAGAAGTTTTGGCTGTTTTGTAAGACGAAGTGCAGGAAGTGTTGTTCATCACCATTTTTGTTGACAATGAATTATGTGGAGATAGTGACGGCTATTCGTATGTCAAGTGTTTTTCGAACATACACCATTATAAGGTGAATTAGTGTCACACACACACACACACACACACACACACACACAGTAATTAATTCTTCTATTTTTTATCTTTGGTGTGTGTGTGTGTGTGTGTGTGTGTGTGTGTGTGTGTATTTCCACTATAGGCCGTACTGCACCTACTGCCATAAGCCTTTCCCCCACAGAACACAACACCATTGACACCAGCACCCAGGCGGACCCCATCGAACTAGCTGGCCTCTTCCAAGGAGACATTATGCTCAACCCCAAGGACACCCTCACTGACATGGCGCACGGGGTAAGTTAATGGAAGAACGTGGTAGTGGGGACGGGATGTCTGGGTCTGCTATAGGTAGATGCAGAGCTTGAGTAGCTAAGGACGACCATATGGTAGGGGAAGTATAGAAGTAATAGGGATGTGTTTTTGCTGATAATCAATTAACATGATAGTGATGAGGACATACTAATAAATGAACAATGATAATTATAGTAATAATATTATTATTATTTAATTATTATTGTTATTATTACTATAATTATTATTCTTATCATTATTATTATTATTATTATTATTATTATTACTATTACTATTATTATTATTATTATCATTATTATTATTTTTTTTTATCATTATTATCATTATCATTATCATTATTGTTTTTGTTATTGTTATTATTATTATTATTATTATTATTATTATTATTATTATTATTATAATCATTATTGTAATAATGATAATATTAATGATAATAATAATAATCTATTTATAAATATACATAGCTTATACATCCATTAAAACACAAGACAAGGCGATTAGGATCGAGGGAGACATTACTTTTCTCTCCCCCTCTGTGCCTTGTCTTTTCGTAAGAGAAAATACAGAGGAGGGGGATCCCAAACCCCTTACTCCGTCCATTTTGATCGTCTTTTACGATCTGCAGAGAATACGGTGATAGTATTCTTGCAGCCCCTACCACAAGGCTATAATAGAAAGTGTGTGTGTGTGTGTGTGTGTATATATATATATATATATATATATATATATATATATATATATATATATATATATATATATTGTTATTTTCTCTCTCTCTCTCTCTCTCTCTCTCTCTCTCTCTCTCTCTCTCTCTCTCTCTCTCTCTCTCTCTCTCTCTCTCTCTCTCTCTCTCTCATACACACACACAGGACCCGCCAACGAGCAGAACGGGGAGGAGTGCCATGGTAGACATCCACCATCGTTGGCCCAACGGAATCATTCCTTATGTCATATCCCAGGCATACGGTACGTCAAATTTCTTCCTATCCTCCCTTTTCTCTCTCCCTCTCCACTCATCTCCCTCCCACTCTTTCTTCTGATTTTCTTCTTCATCACATACCTAAGAAGCGCTGTTTACTATTTTGGTGTATGGACGTATTGCCTTGACCCAAGATTAAACGAGCGAATGGTGAAAGAGTTACAGTATGACATGTTTATTGTGAAGAGGTTAAAGCTTGGTTATACTTATATATACAGGCGTCTATAGTTTCTCCTCTGTATATGTATGTTGATAATACTACTTTCATTTCCCCGTTCATAGATTTTTTTAGTTCTGTCCTTAGTAATTTTGATTTGTTATAATTCACTTTGTTCGTCTCATCCCCTGTTTTCAATGTCACCATATTGAACAGAATTTCTTGTATCATTGACATTAGATTGATATATATTTTTCTATCTTATTATTATCATTATCTTTAATTAATTTTTTTTTTATTTATTTTGTGTGTGTGTGTGTGTGGGGCGGGGTCGGCACCTACAGACAAATTCGCTCGAGGTACAATCGCTAAGGCCATGCTTGAGTTTCACGAGAAGACCTGCATCCGCTTTGTCCCTCGCACCATTGAGAAGGACTACATCCACATCCTCAAGGGCGACGGGTGGGTCCTGATTCCTGTTACCTGCCTCCACACCCTATACCGAATGCAGGAGGGTGGAGGGTAGAAATCACAGGATATAATTTTGTTTTTATTTTCCTTTTTTCTCATTTTTTCACGATATAGTCTCATTTGCTAAAAGTCTGCATCCGTTATCTATATTGATATCTTAATGTGTACTGTTCTACGTTGTTCCTCATAATGTAGTTTGTAGATTGTGATTTTACTTTTCCCTCATGTGTTGCAGGTGCTCCAGCTCGGTTGGGCGAGTGCTTGGGGCCCAGGAGGTGTCGCTGGGCCCCGGTTGCCTCTACGTAGGGATCGTCATGCATGAGTTCATGCACGTGGCTGGATTTTGGCACGAACAATCCCGCTCCGACCGTGACAACTACATCACAGTCAATATATTAAACGTGCAGGAGGGCATGCAGCCCAACTTTGTCAAGTACGGTTGGGACAAGATTCTTAGTCTTGGCATCTCCTACGACTTAGGTAAGAATGCGTACTAATATACATGTGTCTTGTCCAGAGGTTGCCTCACTAATCGCCTCCTTCGACACGGGATGCGATATCTGTTATATATTTACTCAATGATAAAACAACTGATGATCTCGAAATAGGTGAACTTTTATATGCCATCACTATATGGACAAGGACAAGGCTACTAAATCAGTAACTTTACAATCCTTTTTCCTTATTTTTGCTTGAATCCTCATTGTTATTATTATTATTATTATTATTATTATTATTATTATCATTATTGTTGTTATTATTATCATTATATTATTATTATCATTATATTATTATTATTAGTAGTAGTATTTGTATTGTTGTTTTTATAAGTATTATCATCAATATTGTTATTATAATAATTTTATTTATTTATTAATTGAATTATGTAGTTGTTATTGATGTTATATATCTTTATAACCAAGTACACATTTTAACACCATCGTCTTTGGTGTCCCCGTAGAGTCGGTGATGCACTACGGTCCCTACGCCTTCGCCAAAGAGAGAAGTCCAACCATCATCCCGAGGGAAAGTGGCGCCGAGATGGGGCAACGTCGAGGCTTCTCCAAGGTGAGTCAGCAGGAGGCGGGATAAGTGCAGAGGAATGAAGGTGACAATATCAATGATAATAATAGTAATGATAGTAATAATAATAATAATAATAATAATAATAATAATAATAATAATAATAATAATAATAATAATAATAACAATAATAATAACAATAACAATAATAATAATAACAATAATAATAATAATAATAATAATAATAATAATAATGATAATAGTAATAATAATATATAACGAATGCATACGTTGATAAATGGGAGCTGTAGTTCAATTGTACATATTGTTGTAATACACTAGTTGTATTCTTTTCTTATGACTGTATTTCAAAGGACGTCCCCAATTGCTTGATGGACTATTGTTATGAATGTCCACTAACTTAATTCCTGTAAAGGGAATTTGACGGTAATCAGTCGGGGAAGTAAAAACCAGTGAAATAATTGATGATCCAATGTTGTTTGTAATTGAAAATGTTTATTATATCTATTTATTTATCTATTTATTTTGAAATTGTTATTATTTTTATTATTATTATTATTATTATTATTATTACTAATATTATTACTATTATTATTACTACTACTACTACTGCTATTATTATTATTGTTATTATTATCATTGTTATTATTATCATTATTATTATTAACATTATCATTATTATTATTACTATTATTGTTACTATTACCATTATTATTATCATCATTATCATCATCATTTCTAGCGGGACGTTGAGAAGTTGCAGAAGCTGTATAACTGCGCCAACACCTCGACGTTATATACCACCACATACTCCCCCCTAATTGCTGCAGCCACAGGTGTGTGTGTGTGTGTGTGTGTGTGTGTGTGTGTGTGTGTGTGTGTGTGTGTGTGTGTGTGTGTGTGACTTACCACGAAACTGTTGTTTATATTTGCATATAATACGATGTTCATTTCTCTCTCTCTCTCTCTCTCTCTCTCTCTCTCTCTCTCTCTCTCTCTCTCTCTCTCTCTCTCTCTCTCTCTCTCTCTCTCTCTCTCTCTCTCTCTCTCTCTCTCTCTCTCTCTTTTTTTTTTTTTTTGCCGCTCACAATATTCTCCGTGACAGAGGAATGTGCGGATAACGATCAAAAGTACTGCCAGACCTGGGCCGACCGCGGGGAGTGTGAAGTTAACCCCGTCTGGATGAACATAAACTGCAGAAAGGCGTGCAGACAGTGTGGTGGGTATTCTTCCCCCATAACATTATTTCCTACTAGGCTTTTCTGCACAATGCTTCATTAAGATTCTTAGTGCAATGGGAGGGAAAACGGGATGGTATTTCCTTTCATGTTTATATTAAGGATAATTGTGGTAGTGTTTTAGTTATTTTTTCTACTGGTCTGGCGCCGCCCTCCCCCCATCCCTTCTTCTATCCTCTCGTACAGTAAAGAGGATTTAGCTTCTCCATATATACAACTCACGTTTATTCACTTAGCATTTATATATTCGACGGGATTTGTTTATCATTCCATTGTGGCGTTGTTTCTTTTCCAGTGAATTGATGCGCTGGTTCCCGACACTCAGGGAAAATTATTTGACGTAATAACTGTTTCACATGTTCAGCGTGAGGGTAAGATGCGGGATGTTGGGTCGTCCACTAGGTTCATAGGGGTGGAGGGAGAGGATGTTACGTAACTGAAGTCTATTGTCCATTCGCACTACATCGTCTCGTCACAGATAGAGGGAGCCATGTCATTACTTTCATACCAACTGTACTTACGTCGTCCAAATGAGCACATTTAAAAATGTATATTTACTCTTTCGAGTTCCCAGTTTCGTAAACACTCGCATATTGTCAAAAATGTAATTCACACTACATCCACAGTAAGGTCTGACACCCACGTCCGCGGTCGTTGCCCCCGCCACGTTCCTGTAGCATAGCTACCTACGAAAATAGATATATTACCGTTTCCTACTAGCACACGAACATAAAAATGCACACACCCACATCAATAAAGCCGAATAATTATATGGAGTGTGCCTAAGTATTAGAGGGGGGAGGAGGGCAGGTGAGAGGAAAGTGTGCAGGTGGTATTGTCTTCCTCAGCCGGGATGGATGTTCCGGGTGTTATGACCTTTGCCGGTAGATGTTGGTATAATCAAGTATTCATCCAGAAAAAAATACATTAAACTCACTGCTTAGGTACTGAGATAGCATGATATAGGCGAATGTGCCTGGTAATCTGACACAAAATACTAAATGACAGTACTGGATAGAACGTCGCTAACACATTTGTATTACTAGTGTGAGTGGTTAAATGTTTACGTTATTAAGGTTTATATTACATTTGTATGCTTGCTACTTTTGACGCTGCTTTACCACTGGTGGAACTCGAAACGCTTTGAGTTGTTAGTTTCAAACAAGCGTGATGTCATAGCTTACTGAGATGGAAACTTAAATAACAAAAGCTTATAATAATAATAACAGAGCGATAATAAAAACTTATAATAACATGCGGGCAACAAAAATAACCATCAATAGTATGTGTCTATTGCTGGGGTATTTATTTATATTAATATCATTTTAGAAATATGTAATGCGTTGGCATCTGACGAAATTCTTTAAAATTAAAAAGACCATATGATTAAACTATATCAAATGTCATGGGCACTCGCGAGTGGTTCGCCGAGCGAGGTACTCATCCTTTGTGTGTCAACAAAACAGCTTGAGTGTAGTAAATACATGAAGTAAATTATTGTCACCTCACGTGACCCAGCGACAGATAAGTCAGTAATACCAGGTGGTGCTGCAGGTAAGGAGTGCCAAGATCAGTGCGTTTACTGCAAGACTTGGAGCCAGACTCAGGAATGCACCAAGAACCCTGAGTATATGACGATCTTCTGCAAGAAGTCTTGTGGTCTCTGTCACGATCACACGGAAGGTTAGTTACCCTTGAAACATTTTTCCTCATGAGCTCGCGCCATCTTGCAAAACACACACACACACACACACACACACACACACACACACACACACACACACACACACACACACACACACACACACTGCTTAGTGGCTCAGTGGTAAAGTATCGACCTGTCACAGTCTTACCCATAGATCGGACTATAATTAGTTTTAAGCTCCTTCCAGGAGGGTAATGGCTGGCAATCACGAGTCCAGCGCGTGATCCTCTAGACTGTAGTGAATGAAATACACACGATCAATAAGTAGGTCGTACACTACAAGCAACGCCGTGAGTAAGTCAATGGACACCTTTTTGGAAAGGTGGCGACCCGCACAACACATTTTATATAGTTAGCTTCCATCAAGCCTGGTGAGGTGTGCTCGGACTGGAGAGGTTGCCTGACACACGGAAGTAAGGGGTGGGAGAAGGCGGCACTGACTAGGAAAGGAGGATGGGGAAAATTATATTATGTTGACTATAGTTATGCAAGTGCGTGAGATACATTTTCTGCAAAGTTGCATTAAAATTACTTTACATTCGTAACAGACTTGGCGTCTCAGAACCGATGTGACAACAAGAACAAATTCTGCGAGCCTTGGAGCAAGCTGGGTCAATGTCATTCCAACAAGAAGTATATGACGCTCTACTGCAGAAAGTCCTGTAGAATCTGCCAACAGAAAGCAACTGGTAACCTCCTCTCTTGACTCCAGACGGCGGCCGTTCTCCGGAACCTATTGGACCTGTCGGGCATAACGATCTTCCGCACATTTCACTCTGTGCAATAACATTGTTTCTTATTCCAATTCTTCCCTTTATCAATGGATTTCATGTTTATTCAAATTTTGTTGAATGGCAGTAGCAAATTCACATCATGATGGTATTTTCATACATCCATCATGGTTTGAAAAATGCATAGTTAGATTTTAGATTTACCGGCTTTACGTATCTATATTCATGAGTATATAGTGTGTATAAAGATAAAGTTCGTTTAGAAAAACCCTTCCTAAATTTTCCCTCTTTATTCAAGTTTTCTTATTGTGAGTAGTGAGACTGTTGTACGGGTGAATATAACCAAGGGACACATTGTATCCATCACTTTATTTTCTCTCCGAACATATGCAGAACAGAATAAATTGTATAGGCTGACATAGCTGACTGCAGTTTCTTTTCCATACCTTGGTGACGATTTTGTGTTTATTGTCTTATGTCAGAGAAAAAAAGTCCTGTATCCACCTACCACTCTACATGTAAACAAAGGAAAAACAAACACATCCACGAAAACGTCTAGCGTAAATTATCTGACTGTATATATCACCACCCTGTTTTTATTACCACGTTTGCATTAGTGAAAGAAGAAAGTGAGGAAGAAGAAAATCTATGTTAGCCGTAGTGGACAATTAGAAACTGGACATCCTTACACGAGTGATTCTTGTTCACACGGTAAGCTTATAATGTAATTGAAATTACTATTTATATAATGTTGTTGAATTACTGTTGATGTTTTTGTTTTGTTGTTTGAAGTGAGGCTTTTCAGTTCGTATTTTTTTTCATTAATCAGGCAGTGACGTCTTTCTCTATGTATTTGAAGGCATTGATATTTTTTGTCTCGTTAATTTCACCACTGCTTAAGAAGGAATTTCGTCTTTAACTTCTTTTATAATAAAGTATAGGCATTGCTTTCACAAAGGCCTTCATCGGTTAAGACAGACAACTCATAACATAACTCATCATCATCAGCCTGTTATTATTAAGTACTAAACAAATGTAAAAGGTACGGTGAATGTAGAAATAATAATCTTTTCTTTAATGTGTGGCTAACCTCAAATTTTAATTGGGTATTTTTGTATAACTACTACTCGGACGATATTTATATGAATATAAAATCCTACATACTATATATAGTGTAGTCAACACATATGTGAAGGTTTCAGGCGGTACTCGTCATTATTTTGGTAAAGCGTGTTTAAAGTTAGGTGCCTCGAAAAAAAAATCTGAAGTCCGCACGACTATCACAACAGAAACACACGCTTTCTAGATTTCCACTATATGTTATACGTCACTATGACGTAGTCCTTTCAGAATTCCTAGTCAATGAGAATTCTTCACGTGGCTTTGTGGCACATACTAGCTAGATGACAGTTCATATGTCATATCAGTTCGTTCAGAGCCGCCATCATGGGAAACTTGCACTGATCCGGGATTTTGGATTAAGGGAAAAGCAAGTGAGAGCTATTTGACCTGTGCGTTCGTCACATACTTGTTTGACTCCAAGGACTAAGAAGAGTGTGGCAAGCCAGCGACACTTTCAACCAAAAGTTTTGGTTAAGATAAGTTTGCTAGAAGAGGAGTGTGTGGGGCTTACCACACATCTATGAGATTATTACGTGAGTTAATTATGATTATTACGTGACAGGTTGAGGAGTCTGGAGGGGCTTGCCCCCCAGCCATGAGGTTATTGCGTGAGTTCTGCTTAGGTTAGGTCGGGGGTCTGGGTGAAGTGAATTCAGGGTAGGTTAGGTTATGTTCGGTCCCGGGGTCTAGGGGGGGGGCTACCCCTCCTCATCCCCCTCCCCCTTCCCCTTCCCCTTCCCCGTTAAGTGGTTATTACCTGAGTTCAGATTAGGTTAGATTAGGTTGTGGGGGTGATGTAAGTTTGTTTTTTTTGCGTTACCCAATAAACAAGGTTTTTCACCTTAGATTTTTTCCGGAGTTCCGTAAATGACCTATATTTGCTAGCCTCACCCTAAAACCCCGCTTTCCCAAGTGATCCCCAAGCTTGTTGGCTATAGGAAGAAGATAATTTACCTTTAATTGTTCATCACTGACTTGATAGAAAAGGAGAAACTTGGGGCTAGACATTACAGCCATGTTATTTATTAGTAAAAAGCAGTCATATCCATGAACTTATGAGTCAAAAATGGAATAACGATGTGGACTAATTGGTGTGGTAATTTCAGAGGGCGAAAGGGTTGACATTAAGAATTTTGTCATCTTTTCTTGAATCTCGACACCCTTCATCCTCTGAGTGGGAGAAAGAAGCTCTTTATATTGGTGATGAAGATAATGTATATTTGGCAGAGGTACAGTGCTAAGCTTTGCAGTCTTGGCTCAACAGTAGTTTTACAGTTGATCTTTCTGGTAATACATAAGTGCTGTGCTTTTCCCATCATTGAAAGTCAGTGTCTTCTACTTCCTATTGCTATTTTAGTCTTTCATCTATAATTCGTAGGAAGGTAAATTTGGTGTGGGGACTGCACTTTCAGGTGTGCTTCTCTATGACCAGCTGGTGATGGAAAGCCTTGATCGTACTGTTTATATGCTTGTTGGTGCGTTAAAGGATGTTGTATAATAGGTTCTGAATAGGGTTATATAGTTAGTTCATCCAGAATAAATGCATTGTTGTAGCCTTGTATTCTACAGCAGGGATTTCCAAACTATAAGCCATAGGGTGTTTTCTGGGGATGGGAGAGGCAGGAAAGAATTTGAAAATCAAGTGTTTGAATTAAACTGGAAGTTTCATAGCAATATATTTCAAGCTTTTTAGTCTTCACTTTTCGAGAGTATGGTTAGGGGGGAACATAAGATACAGTACAGTATATGATTAGGAACCACTGTTCCAAGGACACTCTCTCTCTCTCTCTCTCTCTCTCTCTCTCTCTCTCTCTCTCTCTCTCTCTCTCTCTCTCTATTTAAACATGTTCTTTACATATCATAAGTCTTGTTACTGAATACAGATTCTGTTAATTAATTTTTGGTAAGTTTAGCTAAAGATGACATCTGTCCTGAGGCATCTATCTTAAAGCTAATTAACTCTAAATGTATTTATAGCTAATCTCTCACTCTCTCTCACTCTCTCTCTCTCTCTCTCTCTCTCTCTATCTATATATATATATATATATATATATATATATATATATATATATATATATATATATATATATATATATATACATATATACATATATATATATATATATATATATATATATATATATATATATATATATATATACAGGGCTTGCTCTGGACATTTAAAACTTGTAGCCAACTTTGTAGCCAAATAAAAAAAAATACAGAATACAATATACTGTCACCAAGAACATTCGCCAATGTGATATGATTATCGCCATTGTTTTTATTTTATCGTATGTGGCAAAAATGGCGAGTGCCAGCGCGAGCCCTGTGTATATATATATATATATATATATATATATATATATATATATATATATATATATATATATATATATATGTGTATATATATATATATATATATATATATATATATATATATATATATATATATATATATATATTTATATATATATATATATATATATATATATATATATATATATATGTGTATATATATATATATATATATATATATATATATATATATATATATATATATATATATATATATATATAGTCAGTACTCGGGATACGAGTGCCTTGATTTACGAGTATTTTGGGTGACGAGCACCTATTTTTAATTTGAGTGTCTTGGATGACGAGCAACTGCGTTGGAGAACGGAGCGTTTTTTTATATGTCCTTAACCTGTGGTGCCGGTAGGCTTAATAGAGGCGTTAGATGGTCAGCCTCCGCACTTTAGTAGCGCAGGTTAGATTTTTTAAATGGTGCCTCGTTTCTTATTGAGAGGCTCATGCTGCCTGCGGAAGCTCCTCGTGCATATAACTTTGCAGTACTGTTGAGGATAGTGTTATGGCAGCACGTGGGTGATCTTTGGCCACTCAGCGTTTTTACCAAAGAAAAGTGGCACCCCATGCCGGGATTCAAACAAGGGACTGAGCTTGTCTGCTGTACCGCTAGCCACTTGGCCTCCTCCTCCCCACGTACCATGAAACCCACACCCAAAAGTCATAATATAAAAAAGGGAACCTGGTGCCAATTACTCTATAATTGTAGCATATGATATGGATACAATATATAAAAATAAAAATAAAAACTTTTGCTTGAATAATTGTTTACCTACATACTATTTTTCAATGAAACACTATTCAAAGGCTTAGACCTATCTTAAAACTTGACTTTTGGAAGTTAGCTTGGGAGGAGAAAGTCAAGAGAGCATCTGCATTCAGAAATTTCTAGCAGAAGACCAGGTTGGGGCTGGGAATGAGTCACTTGCAGCAAAGGTGACTGCTCTTTTCTCATGTGTCCAATATTCTTACAAAAAGAAGATACCCTAGGTGCCAAATACTCTAATATAATTGTTGTATGTAATGTGGATACAACTTATAAAAATTAAAGAAATGTTATTAGTTGAGTAACCAGTAACAAAACAAACATGCAACGATGATATAGTATGGTTGCTTACTGTCAAGTAAGAGTGAAATGAGTTTTAATGCCCGACTCCTGCAAGGAAGGAAGGTAAATGTAGGGAAAAGAAAGGTTTGTAATTCGAGCCATTATTTTCTTACTTTTATACAAGATAAATTTGTTATTTGATCCAATTTTTCTAAAATTGTACAATAGCTCAAAGAAGTTCTGATATGAAAGTTAGTCTCTAGTAAGTTTTATCTCTTAAAAAGATTTAGTTGACCGCAAACATTTAATAAGAAGGGTGTGGTAATTTTCCCCTCATCATATTTCTGCCAGTAGCTGAACACCTTCCCCAACATTTGGTGGACCTTTGTCTACTGATACTTGGCAAGTGTTGACTCATTTAGAACCTTCACCTCGATGCACATCATACAAAAGGCAAGGGGAACATGCCTGTATGCTTCTGTAGAGACAAGGAAGTGATGTTGAATACAAATTTCAGAAATATGAATTTGTCAAAAGATGTTTTCATTCTTTCTCATTTCAAAATGTTAATGCAGATATGTATGGTGACAAGTTCTCTGTAAACGTTAGAATGCATCAAGGATCTAACTTAAGCCCCTCACTGTTCATTGTAAATCTTAAGGCTTTGTAATATGATCTTAGGACAATCTTCCATGGGATATGTTGTATGCATATAATCGGGTACTAATTGCAGAGAATAAGGTAGAAGCAGGGAAAAAAAAATTAAGGAAAGGAGAGGGAATGGAATCCAAGGATCTGGGAGTAAAGACATACTGTGACTGGGATGGGATATCATAAATGTTAGTGAGGTTAGAAAAACTGGAGAATAGTTCATAAATAGAAAGATTGATCACATATTTTGCTACAGTGAACAAAAAGACAAGAAAGAATATAGAGTAGGCTTCTTAGTGAACAAAGAACTAGCAGTAAATATTGAATATCTTTATAGTTTAAGTAAGAGAGTAACAGGCTTAGTGATTAAGCTAAAAACATAAGAATGTAAGAACAGATACCACGAGATGTGTTGGACTATAACTAAGATATTTGCTGGAGCCTACAACAAAACTCTGCATCATTATCCGTCACCACTATTTTAGATCATAAAATCTCTGCATCATCATCCTCATCTGCGTTACAGAACTGCGTAGGTTGTGGATTTCCACCCATCCAACATTTCTCCTTTCTCTTTTTGTCACAATCCCTTTTCTACTCTCCATTCACTTCTATCACACACAATCATCCTTCCTTGCTCCACAGATATTTCTCTTTTGTTCAGCGCTATTTTCACATCCGTCCATCCTGTTCGTGGCCTTCCTCTCACATCGGATCCTACTATTCTTTTCACCAATTATATTACTGAAAAAAAAAACCAAGATGGAATCATTAAGTTCATGGAGAGGTGGATGCTCAGTGGAACAACCTGTGAATATTACTTCAATACTGTCAAAATGCAGCATTTATTATGAAATTAATTAATGCATAATGTTTTATTACAGCTCATGGTGTGCCTAATGTTTAATTTGGTTGTATAAGTTTACTATTATTAGAAGTTTTTATCTATCTATCTATCTATATATCTGGCTTAGGGTTCAGGGAGACTTTACTCTCCCCTACCCTTCTGAACCCTGTATTTTCATAAGAAAGAACGCAGAGGAGGGGCTTCCCAGACCCCTCGCTCCACCTGTTTTTGTAACTTTACAATCTGCAGGCAATACGGTGGTAGTATTCTTGCAGCCCCCACCACGGGGCTAAGTTTAAGTAGTAGTATAATATTTACATAAATTCATACATATAGCTGGTGTTGTTTTTCTGATATAACTTATAATAATAGTAAACTTATACTATGAAATAAACATTATGCACACTCTGAATTATATTTGATGAGACGGAGCTCTTGCTTGGGTTCAGTGTTTTGATCAGCCTCTCGGACGTGTCACACTCTACAACGTGGAGTGGCAGCGTATTGGCTAAAAATAGGTCCACAATTCTTTGATCCACAACTGCCTGGGTTATGCCACTGCCAGAAATAGTGATGCCGAAGGACTCACCAATGGCTGGCTGGGGTACTTTCTTGGCAGCAGGAAGTGAAAACTGACTCAGTAATACCAAAGTGCTACTGCTAGTGACCTCAAACTGAATGAGGTTGACTAGGTGGATCCTCTTGATGTGGTGCTTGAGGTTGTTGAGGCTTGTTATGTGGCCCTTGATTTGCACAGTCTTGGCCAGGTACAGCTTATAGTTGAAAATCAACTTGAAAAAGAATTAGTTGCCCAGGTGAAGCCAAGTGTTCTGAGCAACTTCTTGCTCAGGTCCAGTGGCAATAGAAGTTTCAACCTCGACAACGTCAACAGATTCAAGTTCTTAAGATGCCATGATGACATAAGATTCAAAATGACAGAAGTTTCTATTAAAATCTGAAACACTAATAAAACTTTATTTCTTAAAGTTTTATATTAACAATTTTGAGTTAACAATTTAATTAGTCAAGTAATGATTTTCAAATTCATATTGAAAGTAAAATTGGTGACGAAAAACAGTTAACGTTAATGTTAACAAAAAATGCTGAACGGATTAATGAATTGGAGCCTAGTTTTTGTAATGGCATAATAATGATTTGTGTGTGTTTGTGTTTGTGTGTGTTTGTGTTTGTGTTTGTGTTTGTGAGTTTGTGTGTGTGTGTGTGTGTGTGTGTGTGTGTGTGTGTGTGTGTGTGTGTGTGTGTGTGTGTGTGTGTGTGTGTGTGTGTGTGTGTGTGTGTGTGCGCGTTATTCACAATGGTCTGCAGGATCACACGCTGGACTCGTGATAGTCATTCATTACCATCCCCGATGGAACTCAAAGCTCATAGAGACAGATCTATGGGTAAAACTGAGACCTCTCACACATCCCCATCCCCTTGCTCAAGGTGTACAGTAACCATGACCTGGCAGTAAAAAATCCTTAGCGATCTGAATGAGATTCGAACCTACGTCTGCCGGCCTTGCCGGCCAGCATGTGGGGATGATAACCATTGACCCACATGAGTGTGTGTATGTGAGTGTGTGTATGTGTGTGTGTGTTTTCACTGTACAGTCTGCTGCTGGTCTCTCTCGAGACAGCCAGCCGTCCCCCTATGGAAAGAGCTCAGAGCTCATACTGACCAATCTTTGGGTTGGACCGAGACCACTCACACACAACACACCGAGACAACGAGGTCACAACTCCTCGACTTACATCCCGTACCTACTCACTGATAGGTGAACAGGGGCTACACGTGAAAGGAGAAACACCCAAATAGTCTCTGTCCGCCCAGGGGATCGAACCCTGGCCCCTTCGGTTGTGAGCCCAGTGCGCTAACCACTACGCTAGCGGACCGTGTGTGTGTGTGTATGTGTGTGTGTGTGTGTGTGTGTGTGTGTGTGTGTGTGTGTTTATATATATTTATATATATATATATATATATATATATATATATATTATATATATATTATATATATATATATATATATATATATATATATATATATATATATATATATATTGAGAGAGATTCAACAATATCACTGCAGTATTGTCAACTATGAATTGATTGAGGAAAGTATGAAGTACAAATGAATGAGGGAAATATAAGAAAAAAATTGGATTATAAATAATGATCACACTTCAAGTAGATATCTTAGAAACTATAGTTTTCAAAGGATCTCATCAGAAAAAATGAAGAAAAGTATGCACAGGTTATTTCTTACGTGCTTCAGTCTCAACAAGAGTGTGGATGGAGAGTAGTTGTTTGAATGGCAGCTTGACAAACTTGAAGGTTCCATCAATATAAATGATCTTGGCCTTGTTGAGAAGAGTAAGCTGTTTCAGTGTGGAGAACACCAGGTGCCGGATGCTGCCTGTGTGGATGTCCTGTAAGAAATTCATGGGGATGAATTCAGCTCCTAATTCAAAATTGAGGCTCTTTGGTTGTGCTAATTTGTTGGAATGACGGTATCGGTTTGTGATGCGTATTAGCAGGGAGGGGTTGATGTTCTCTGCAGACTCATCCTCACATCTTTTCCATGATGACTGTTTTCACAATGGCAGAGGCTGACTGAAGTAGGTCTTCCTTAGCCCGCTGCTTTACCTCTGCTGCCACCTCCAGCATTTTTTCTGCCCCTGGCTGCATTGGGTGGCAGTGGGTGTAGCGACCAGGTGTGAATGTGCTGCCTTGATGTATAACTGATGCACTGCACTTCACATGCTTGTTGCGCATTCTGCATACCCAGTAGAATTTCTTTGGTTTTGGGTTCTTCATTATTCCTTGTGTAGGAGTAGCTCAGGGAATCCACCAGCAGGGGTCGGCCTCGTGTTGTTCCTTGAGGGAGGAATTTGTAGGTGACCTGTATCGCTTTACGCTGAGCCAGTGATTCTGTTGGGAAGTTTGACAAAGTTTCTTCATTTTTCTCTTTGAGGATTTTTGGAAAGTTGTACAAGAAAAAGACCGGCGCTCTTCCTCTAAAGAGTCAGACAGGTCCAAGTCACTGTCTTGGTAACTGTGTTCGTCCATTCTTACCTGGTGGGCTTCCCGGACCCTGAATGTGATTGCTCGGTACAGGGACCGAGGAAGCCACACACTGCTGGTGCGCCAATCCCGAAAAAGATATAGTCCATATCATGTGGGTCCTTGCTTTCTTATCACTCATCCGTATAGGTGTCCAAGGGAGACAAAATATGTACGTGGTGCTCGTCTGGGAATTGGCGTGTGGTACTTTTCGACAAGAAGAGTGGGTTTGACGCTCAACCGATACACAAGTAAGGCAAGGGATGGAGCTAGCTAGACCTGAGATCAGTGGACGCTCATCTCAACTGGGCTAATAATAACCAGAATTAACATTAGTAACCAGAGCAAGTTACTTGACCAGGAAAATGTTTGTTGATGTAGTCTTCTTATAGTTGACAATATCATGATTCTAATGTTGAATTCACTTCATAGGGAGCAGTTTCTTTAATTGATATTTCTCCAAAGGGTGAATCCTTCATAATTGTCTCTGTTTTTCGTAGGATAAATATTTGTTCTTCGTGTATTTGAAGGGTCCGTGTAAGTTGTGGTGCCATAGCCTATAGTGCCCAGAAAGTGCAGGTGAAGGATGAACTTAAAATTTGTTTGGTGGTGGTGTTTAGGACTGTGACGGTCTATTAGACCCTATTCGCCCAAAATTTGTTTGTAAGCCGCGTGAACGGTGCAATGTTATGTTCGTGACGAGTCGGATCCTAGTAGTAGTTGCTATGTAGTATTTTCTATGAGGTAAATAGAAAAAACCGGTTTTTCTGCTATACTCTCATATTTACATGTATATTCATTGTATGAAGAATTGTATGAGTATCGTTTGTGACTCCTCGTTTTTGTTCCTAGTTGCGGGCAGTGTTTATTCTATGGGAGCCCGCGTCTTTTGAAATAGTGAATGGAAATTATCTGCTTATTTGTCCCTGCTTACAATATATGTGATATTTTAGGCATGTCCTGCTATTTATCCGGGCTTAAACTTTGTCACGTTATTCCGTTAATGCACTTTGTGACATTTAATTTGGATTTAAAACTATAGTTCTGCAGTAGAGTAGGCTATATATGAAGCTCGCCGGACGGTTTGGTAGCCGTACGGGAATCTGGCCGCACAGGTACCGTGGGAACAGCCTCATTGAACTGCATTGATTTGTAAACTGTACGGTTTTTTCCTGTTCAAAAAAGCCGTTCTTGTGAAGTGAGCCTTACTCAGGCAGTGCTATACTTCACCAGACCCAGAGTCCCAGATAATGTACATAATGTACACTAACCCTCCCACCTCAGCCAAGCACACCCACTCACCACCTTGATTCTGTTTCACCTTCCGGAACAGTCTTCATAGGTATAACAACTTACCTGTTTGGAAAGTCCTTAGCAGGATTAGTAGAGAGCAGACAGTAATTATCTTGCACACAGAACATGCAGGAATGTTTACTTTTATGGTCGTCACCACTACTCACAGTACCTCAGGTGCTCCTCCACTACAGCGACAACTACATTTACAACATATTTTTTCCTTCTTTTATGTGTCTACTTACTACTCCATAACCACTGACTTTCTTGTCTCGTTCTGCTCTTGGAGATTACGAATCTGTCAATTTGGTCTATTTAACGGGTTACACCCAAACTGATAACTGTTTCGGGCCTCCGCAACTCACTCTATATGACGCAAACGTGGATACGTTTTATATCAAGTTCTTTGCTGACTAGATTTTATCTGGAATATTTCTGAGGGAAGTCGTCGTGTGAACGTGTCTTTATAAGATACACTTTAATGTGGACACGCACAGTACAAGTCGTTGGTCTTAGGTTACATAAACTCGCTCTCTTGGTTTGTTTATGATTCTGGCTGGTATTTGTCCTTGAAATACTGATTCTGCAGCAATTGTTCACTGAATGATAAGTTGAATCTTACTTTATTGAATAATGATGCTTACACGTATGTACACATGGTGATGATGATGACACATGGTCTCAAGAATAATGCATTGTAGATTTAGGAAGGGACGTGTGGGTGACACCACACCAGGCCTATCTCGAGTACAGCACAACTCAGCTGGGCGTGTGTCGGTGGGCGTGTATGGATTTTTCCTTGCATGTTACTGCGACACGCACACACACACACACACACACACACACACACACACACACACACACACACACACACACACACACACACACACACACACAGGTAATTAGTGCATGTCTGAGCTGGGTGCCTTGACTCCGCCGTGATGCAGGTGGTGAGGGTTATCAAGGAAGCAGGAAGGGTGGTGGTGGTGCTGGTGGTTACTGTTCTATAGCTTTGAGACAATTAAAAATCATTAAGTTGAAGCGTTCTGGTGCAGGGGTCTTTGTGGAACGGGCGTTGACGGGAGAGAGAGAGAGAGAGAGAGAGAGAGAGAGAGAGAGAGAGAGAGAGAGAGAGAGAGAGAGAGAGAGAGAGAGAGAGAGAGAGAGAGAGAGACAGACAGACTAACAACACTCCTCATTAGTGACATCACCGTTACCATTCACGTTAGGAAGGACATTTTAAGCCAAGCCAACATATACAAGTCTAATATTACGATTGTTATAGTGAAATTAAAGGTATACACCTGTGAAATACTATAGACTATGAACACATGAATAAAGGAGGATACAGATGAGTGAATGAAGTCGTCTATAATACCCTTCCTTGGTGTGGGATATAATATGTAAGACTTGAGTAGTTTGCTATTTTAGTTTAGGTGTTTAGATTATTAGTTTTATATCCCTTATGAAACGATAATCATGTGTGTGTGTGTGTGTGTGTGTGTGTGTGTGTGTGTGTGTGTGTGTGTGTGTGTGTGTGTGTGTGTGTGTGTTTTCTCCCATAGGAACCTCATTTACTCCTCCTTGGCATTAAGATCTCATTAGCTCCACGAAAAAGTAATTGGTTGGCTTCTGAAGCCACACACACACACACACACACACACACACACACACACACACACACACACACACACACACACACACTTTTACGTGACGCATTCCTGTTCTCTAATATTAAACTTACAAGTGTGAAAGATGAAAGAACCCTCAGTGTAAATTCTTCTCATTTTCCCTCCGTTTCTTCTCTTACCTCCCCCCATCACTCACTCCCTTCCTCTCTTCTTCCTCCAACGTCCCTCTCCACCCCACTCCCCCCTCACCCTTCCCCTCTCTCGCTTCTCTACCTTTCTACGTATCTTTCTTTCTTTCTGGTCTAATCCCTGCATCATCAGGTGAGGAAAATGTGCAGGATTCTCTCTCAATTTATCAATGTACCTATCTATCAGTGTGTGTGTGTGTGTGTGTGTGTGTGTGTGTGTGTGTGTGTGTGTGTGTGTGTGTGTGTGTGTGTGTTGTGACTGGTGTATCTCCTCTCCCGTTAGGCACAACTTAATGACATGCTAACGTTTATTAATCTCTCTCTCTCTCTCTCTCTCTCTCTCTCTCTCTCTCTCTCTCTCTCTCTCTCTCTCTCTCTCTCTCTCTCTCTCTCTCTCTCTCTTCCTCCCTTCCATCCTCTAATATGACCCTCGTTCGTCCTTTCTGTATGGCTTGAATTCTTTCCTCCTCCTCCTCCTCCTCCTCCTCCTCCTCCTCCTCCTCCTCCTCCTCCTCCTCCTCCTCCTCCTCCTCCCTGCATCATTTATTCCATCCTCCCTTCCCGGATCCACCTCGGGAAAAGGGACAACGATGGGTGGAAGACCCGGAAATTCCCCTCCTGAAACACACACGCACACGCACACACACACACACACACACACACACACACACACACACACACACACACACACACACACACACACACACACACACACACACACATTGTATTCACTTTCGTCCTTTGCGTTTTGTTATTGTTGTTATTTATTTATTTATTTATTTATTTATTTATTTATTTGTTTATATTTATCTCAGAATGTTCAACGCTTCACTTTCCTCCTCCTCCTCCTCCTCCTCCTCCTCCTCCTCCTCCTCCTCCTCCTCCTCCTCCTCCTCCTCCTCCTTCTTTTACCGAAAGCAACGCGTTTCTTTCCATCCGGTCGGTTCCTGAGGTTTCCCGTTCTTTCCTCCTCCTCCTCCTCCTCCTCCTCCTCCTCCTCCTCCTCCTCCTCCTCCTCCTCCTCCCACCGCCAGGAAGATGTCAAGGGCGTTGGCTTGGCGAGACAATAGGCTTTAGTTTGTTGTTGTGGAGAGTTCGTTTATTTCCTGGTGGAGTGTGTAATGGGTGGATCGGTGTGAGAAGGGGGGTGAGGGGTCAGGTGGATGGATAGAGGGAGAGAAGGGGAAGTAGAGCGGGGGAGGTGGTGGGTGTATTGTTGTTTAACCCATTCAGTTCTTGCGGCACACCGTATGTGCCAGCAGCGTCTCCCTCTCCTGTGTTTGCGGCACGACGTCTGTGCCAAGATCTGTATATCATTCCCATGCATATACCAAACGTATGATGACAATAAGTATAGGCCAGTGTAACAACTTTTATCATTATTTACAAATTTTTATTGTCTTATGTATCAGAATTACCGTTCTTATGAGTATTTATGTGATATTCAATAGATAATTTTACGGTACGATAACTGCGGTTTGGCAACACCGCCGGCAGCAATATATAACCGTCGCTCCGTCGGCCGTCAGCGACGGGCTCTTCTAGCTAGCATTAGATATTGGGTATTGAAAATATTGGAAATATTGGAAATATCATTGCAGCATCTGATACACCTAATTAAACTGTACAACTGTCATTATGAATATTTGTTTTATGACTAATAATTACGCAGTAAAATGAAACTTAATATTTATATATAAACATGACATTCCTCCTCATTTTCCCGAAAGCTATTAGAGATATTGGAAATATCATTGCAGCATCTTATACACCTAATTAAACTGTACAACTGATATTATGAATATTTGTTCTATGACTAATAATTACGCAGTAAAATTAAACTTAATATTTATTTAAAAACATGACTTTCCTCCTCATTTTCTCGAAAGCTATTAGAAATATTGGAAATATCATTGCAACATCTGATACACCTAATTAAACTGTACAACTGATATTATGAATATTTGTTCTATGGCTAATAATTATGCAGTAAAATGAAACTTAATATTTATATAAAAACATGACTTTCCTCCTCATTTTCTCGAAAGCTATTAGAGATATTGGAAATATCATTGCAGGTTCTGATACACCTAATTAAACTGTACAACTCTCATTATGAATATTTGTTCTATGACTAATAATTACGCAGTAAAATGAAACTTAATATTTATATAAAAACATGATTTTCCTCCTCATTTTCTCGAAAGCTATTAGAGATATTGGAAATATCACTGCAGCATCTGATAGACCTAATTAAACTGTAAATTTGACATTATGAATATTTGTTCTATGACTAATAATTACGCAGTAAAATGAAACTATATATTTATATAAACACATGACATTCCTCCTCATTTTCTCGAAAGCTATTAGAGATATTGGAAATATCATTGCAGCATCTGATATACCTAATTAAACTGTAGAACTGAAATTATGAATATTTGTTCTATGACTAATAATTACGCAGTAAAATGAAACTTAATATTTATATAAAAACATGACTTTCCTCCTCATTTTCCCGAAAGCTATTAGAGATATTGGAAATATCATTGCAGCATCTGATATACCTAATTAAACTGTACAACTCTCATTATGAATATTTTTTCTATGACTAATAATTACGCAGTAAAATGAAACTTAATATTTATATAAAAACATGATTTTCCTCCTCATTTTCTCGAAAGCTATTAGAGATATTGGAAATATCATTGCAGCATCTGATAGACCAAATTAAAATCTACTACTGTCATTATGAATATTTTCACTAGTACTAATAAATACTGAATTTTACTTTTTTTTTAATTACTTTATTCCTCGTTTTCTCGAAAGCTATTAGAGATATTGGAAATATCATTGCATCATCTGATACACCTAATTCAACTGTACAACTGATATTATGAATATTTGTTCTATGACTAATAATTACGCAGTAAAATAAAACCGTATTTTTATATAATAACATGAATTTCCTCGTCATTTTCTTGAAAGCTATTAGAGATATTGGAAATATAATTGCAGCATCTGATAGACCTAATTAAACTGTACAACTGATATTATGAATATTTGTTCTATGACTAATAATTACGCAGTAAAATGAAACTTAATATTTATTTAAAAACATGACTTTCCTCCTCATTTTCTCGAAAGCTATTAGAGATATTGGAAATATCATTGCAGCATCTGATACACCTAATTAAACTGTACAACTGTCATTATGAATATTTGTTCTATGACTAATAATTACGCAGTAAAATGAAACTTAATATTTATATAAAAACATGATTTCCTCCTCATTTTCTCGAAAGCTATTAGAGATATTGGAAATATCATTGCAGCATCTGATAGACCTAATTAAACTGTAAAACTGACATTATGAATATTTGTTCTATGACTAATAATTACGCAGTAAAATGAAACTATATATTTATATAAAAACATGACTTTCCTCCTCATTTTCTCGAAAGCTATTAGAGATATTGGAAATATCATTGCAGCATCTGATATACCTAATTAAACTGTACAACTGTCATTATGAATATTTGTTCTATGACTAATAATTACGCAGTAAAATGAAACTTAATATTTATATAAAAACATGACTTTCCTCCTCATTTTCTCGAAAGCTATTAGAGATATTGGAAATATCATTGCAGCATCTGATAGACCAAATTAAAATCTACTACTGTCATTATGAATATTTTCACTAGTACTAATAAATACTGAATTTTAACTTTTTTTATAAATTACTTTCTCCTCGTTTTCTCGAAAGCTATTAGAGATATTGGAAATATCATTGCATCATCTGATACACCTAATTCAACTGTACAACTGATATTATGAATATTTGTTCTATGACTAATAATTACGCAGTAAAATGAAAACCGTATTTTATATAATAACATGAATTTCCTCGTCATTTTCTCGAAAGCTATTAGAGATATTGGAAATATCATTGCAGCATCTGATAGACCTAATTAAACTGTACAACTGATATTATGAATATTTGTTCTATGACTAATAATTACGCAGTAAAATGAAACTTAATATTTATTTAAAAACATGACTTTCCTCCTCATTTTCTCGAAAGCTATTAGAGATATTGGAAATATCATTGCAGCATCTGATACACCTAATTAAACTGTACAACTGTCATTATGAATATTTGTTCTATGACTAATAATTACGCAGTAAAATGAAACTTAATATTTATATAAAAACATGAATTTCCTCCTCATTTTCTCGAAAGCTATTAGAGATATTGGAAATATCATTGCAGCATCTGATAGACCTAATTAAACTGTACAACTGACATTATGAATATTTGTTCTATGACTAATAATTACGCAGTAAAATGAAACTTAATATTTATTTAAAAACATGACTTTCCTCCTCATTTTCTCGAAAGCTATTAGAGATATTGGAAATATCATTGCAGCATCTGATACACCTAATTAAACTGTACAACTGTCATTATGAATATTTGTTCTATGACTAATAATTACGCAGTAAAATGAAACTTAATATTTATATAAAAACATGACTTTCCTCCTCATTTTCTCGAAAGCTATTAGAGATATTGGAAATATCATTGCAGCATCTGATACACCTAATTAAACTGTACAACTGTCATTATGAATATTTGTTCTATGACTAATAATTACGCAGTAAAATGAAACTTAATATTTATATAAAAACATGACTTTCCTCCTCATTTTCTCGAAAGCTATTAGAGATATTGGAAATATCATTGCATCATCTGATACACCTAATTAAACTGTACAACTGTCATTATGAATATTTGTTCTATGACTAATAATTACGCAGTAAACTGAAACTTAATATTTATATAAAAAATGAATTTCCTCCTCATTTTCTCGAAATCTATTAGAGATATTGGAAATATCATTGCAGCATCTGATAGACCTAATTAAACTGTAGAACTGAAATTATGAATATTTGTTCTATGACTAATAATTACGCAGTAAAATGAAACTTAATATTTATTTAAAAACATGACTTTCCTCCTCATTTTCCCGAAAGCTATTAGAGATATTGGAAATATCATTGCAGCATCTGATACACCTAATTAAACTGTACAACTCTCATTATGAATATTTGTTCTATGACTAATAATTACGCAGTAAAATGAAACTTAATATTTATATAAAAACATGATTTTCCTCCTCATTTTCTCGAAAGCTATTAGAGATATTGGAAATATCATTGCAGCATCTGATAGACCAAATTAAAATCTACTACTGTCATTATGAATATTTTCACTAGTACTAATAAATACTGAATTTTACTTTTTTTTAAATTACTTTCTTCCTCGTTTTCTCGAAAGCTATTAGAGATATTGGAAATATCATTGCATCATCTGATACACCTAATTCAACTGTACAACTGATATTATGAATATTTGTTCTATGACTAATAATTACGCAGTAAAATAAAACCGTATTTTTATATAATAACATGACTTTCCTCGTCATTTTCTTGAAAGCTATTAGAGATATTGGAAATATCATTGCAGCATCTGATAGACCTAATTAAACTGTACAACTGATATTATGAATATTTGTTCTATGACTAATAATTACGCAGTAAAATGAAACTTAATATTTATTTAAAAACATGACTTTCCTCCTCATTTTCTCGAAAGCTATTAGAGATATTGGAAATATCAATGCAGCATCTGATACACCTAATTAAACTGTACAACTGTCATTATGAATATTTGTTCTATGACTAATAATTACGCAGTAAAATGAAACTTAATATTTATATAAAAATATGAATTTCCTCCTCATTTTCTCGAAAGTTATTAGATATTGGAAATATCATTGCAGCATCTGATAGACCTAATTAAACTGTAAAACTGAAATTATGAATATTTGTTCTATGACTAATAATTACGCAGTAAAATGAAACTTAATATTTATTTAAAAACATGACTTTCCTCCTCATTTTCTCGAAAGCTATTAGAGATATTGGAAATATCATTGCAGCATCTGATACAACTAATTAAACTCTACAACTGTCATTATGAATATTTGTTCTATGACTAATAATTACGCAGTAAAATGAAACTTAATATTTATATAAAAACATGACTTTCCTCCTCATTTTCTCGAAAGCTATTAGAGATATTGGATATATCACTGCAGCATCTGATACAACTAATTAAACTCTACAACTGTCATTATGAATATTTGTTCTATGACTAATAATTACGCAGTAAAATGAAACTTAATATTTATATAAAAACATGACTTTCCTCCTCATTTTCCCGAAAGCTATTAGAGATATTGGAAATATCATTGCATCATCTGATACACCTAATTAAACTGTACAACTGTCATTATGAATATTTGTTCTATGACTAATAATTACGCAGTAAAACTGAAACTTAATATTTATATAAAAAATGAATTTCCTCCTCATTTTCTCGAAATCTATTAGAGATATTAGAAATATCATTGCAGCATCTGATAGACCTAATTAAACTGTAGAACTGAAATTATGAATATTTGTTCTATGACTAATAATTACGCAGTAAAATGAAACTTAATATTTATATAAAAACATGACTTTCCTCCTCATTTTCCCGAAAGCTATTAGAGATATTGGAAATATCATTGCAGCATCTGATATACCTAATTAAACTGTACAACTCTCATTATGAATATTTGTTCTATGACTAATAATTACGCAGTAAAATGAAACTTAATATTTATATAAAAATATGACTTTCCTCCTCATTTTCCCGGAAGCTATTAGAGATATTGGAAATATCATTGCAGGCATCTGATACACCTAATTAAACTGTACAACTGTCATTATGAATATTTGTTTTATGACTAATAATTACGCAGTAAAATGAAACTTAATATTTTTATATAAACATAACTTTTCTCCTCATTTCCTCGAAAGCTATTAGAGATATTGGAAATATCATTGCAGCATCTGATACACCTAATTAAACTGTACAACTGTCATTATTAATATTTGTTCTATGACTAATAATTACGCAGTAAAATGAAACTTAATATTTATATAAAAAATGAATTTCCTCCTCATTTTCTCGAAATCTATTAGAGATATTGGAAATATCATTGCAGCATCTGATATACCTAATTAAACTGTAGAACTGAAATTATGAATATTTGTTCTATGACTAATAATTACGCAGCAAAATGAAACTTAATATTTATATAAAAACATGACTTTCCTCCTCATTTTCCCGAAAGCTATTAGAGATATTGGAAATATCATTGCAGCATCTGATATACCTAATTAAACTGTACAACTCTCATTATGAATATTTTTTCTATGACTAATAATTACGCAGTAAAATGAAACTTAATATTTATATAAAAACATGATTTTCCTCCTCATTTTCTCGAAAGCTATTAGAGATATTGGAAATATCATTGCAGCATCTGATAGACCAAATTAAAATCTACTACTGTCATTATGAATATTTTCACTAGTACTAATAAATACTGAATTTTACTTTTTTTTTAATTACTTTATTCCTCGTTTTCTCGAAAGCTATTAGAGATATTGGAAATATCATTGCATCATCTGATACACCTAATTCAACTGTACAACTGATATTATGAATATTTGTTCTATGACTAATAATTACGCAGTAAAATAAAACCGTATTTTTATATAATAACATGACTTTCCTCGTCATTTTCTTGAAAGCTATTAGAGATATTGGAAATATAATTGCAGCATCTGATAGACTTAATTAAACTGTACAACTGATATTATGAATATTTGTTCTATGACTAATAATTACGCAGTAAAATGAAACTTAATATTTATTTAAAAACATGACTTTCCTCCTCATTTTCTCGAAAGCTATTAGAGATATCGGAAATATCATTGCAGCATCTGATACACCTAATTAAACTGTACAACTGTCATTATGAATATTTGTTCTATGACTAATAATTACGCAGTAAAATGAAACTTAATATTTATATAAAAATATGAATTTCCTCCTCATTTTCTTGAAAGTTATTAGATATTGGAAATATCATTGCAGCATCTGATAGACCTAATTAAACTGTAAAACTGAAATTATGAATATTTGTTCTATGACTAATAATTACGCAGTAAAATGAAACTTAATATTTATTTAAAAACATGACTTTCCTCCTCATTTTCTCGAAAGCTATTAGAGATATTGGATATATCACTGCAGCATCTGATACAACTAATTAAACTCTACAACTGTCATTATGAATATTTGTTCTATGACTAATAATTACGCAGTAAAATGAAACTTAATATTTATATAAAAACATGACTTTCCTCCTCATTTTCTCGAAAGCTATTAGAGATATTGGATATATCACTGCAGCATCTGATACAACTAATTAAACTCTACAACTGTCATTATGAATATTTGTTCTATGACTAATAATTACGCAGTAAAATGAAACTTAATATATATATAAAAACAAGACTTTCCTCCTCATTTTCCCGAAAGCTATTAGAAATATTGTAAATATCATTGCAGCATCTGATACACCTAATTAAACTGTACAACTGTCATTATGAATATTTGTTCTATGACTAATAATTACGCAGTAAACTGAAACTTAATATTTATATAAAAAATGAATTTCCTCCTCATTTTCTCGAAATCTATTAGAGATATTGGAAATATCATTGCAGCATCTGATAGACCTAATTAAACTGTAGAACTGAAATTATGAATATTTGTTCTATGACTAATAATTACGCAGTAAAATGAAACTTAATATTTATATAAAAACATGACTTTCCTCCTCATTTTCCCGAAAGCTATTAGAGATATTGGAAATATCATTGCAGCATCTGATATACCTAATTAAACTGTACAACTCTCATTATGAATATTTGTTCTATGACTAATAATTACGCAGTAAAATGAAACTTAATATTTATATAAAAACATGATTTTCCTCCTCATTTTCTCGAAAGCTATTAGAGATATTGGAAATATCATTGCAGCATCTGATAGACCAAATTAAAATCTACTACTGTCATTATGAATATTTTCACTAGTACTAATAAATACTGAATTTTACTTTTTTTTAATTACTTTATTCCTCGTTTTCTCGAAAGCTATTAGAGATATTGGAAATATCATTGCATCATCTGATACACCTAATTCAACTGTACAACTGATATTATGAATATTTGTTCTATGACTAATAATTACGCAGTAAAATAAAACCGTATTTTTATATAATAACATGACTTTCCTCGTCATTTTCTTGAAAGCTATTAGAGATATTGGAAATATAATTGCAGCATCTGATAGACCTAATTAAACTGTACAACTGATATTATGAATATTTGTTCTATGACTAATAATTACGCAGTAAAATGAAACTTAATATTTATTTAAAAACATGACTTTCCTCCTCATTTTCTCGAAAGCTATTAGAGATATTGGAAATATCATTGCAGCATCTGATATACCTAATTAAACTGTACAACTGTCATTATGAATATTTGTTCTATGACTAATAATTACGCAGTAAAATGAAACTTAATATTTATATAAAAATATGAATTTCCTCCTCATTTTCTTGAAAGTTATTAGATATTGGAAATATCATTGCAGCATCTGATAGACCTAATTAAACTGTAAAACTGAAATTATGAATATTTGTTCTATGACTAATAATTACGCAGTAAAATGAAACTTAATATTTATTTAAAAACATGACTTTCCTCCTCATTTTCTCGAAAGCTATTAGAGATATTGGATATATCACTGCAGCATCTGATACAACTAATTAAACTCTACAACTGTCATTATGAATATTTGTTCTATGACTAATAATTACGCAGTAAAATGAAACTTAATATTTATATAAAAACATGACTTTCCTCCTCATTTTCTCGAAAGCTATTAGAGATATTGGAAATATCATTGCAGCATCTGATACACCTAATTAAACTGTACAACTGTCATTATGAATATTTGTTCTATGACTAATAATTACGCAGTAAAATGAAACTTAATATTTATATAAAAACATGACTTTCCTCCTCATTTTCCCGAAAGCTATTAGAGATATTGGAAATATCATTGCAGCATCTGATATACCTAATTAAACTGTACAACTCTCATTATGAATATTTGTTCTATGACTAATAATTACGCAGTAAAATGAAACTTAATATTTATATAAAAACATGATTTTCCTCCTCATTTTCTCGAAAGCTATTAGAGATATTGGAAATATCATTGCAGCATCTGATAGACCAAATTAAAATCTACTACTGTCATTATGAATATTTTCACTAGTACTAATAAATACTGAATTTTACTTTTTTTTAATTACTTTATTCCTCGTTTTCTCGAAAGCTATTAGAGATATTGGAAATATCATTGCATCATCTGATACACCTAATTCAACTGTACAACTGATATTATGAATATTTGTTCTATGACTAATAATTACGCAGTAAAATAAAACCGTATTTTTATATAATAACATGCACTTTCCTCGTCATTTTCTTGAAAGCTATTAGAGATATTGGAAATATAATTGCAGCATCTGATAGACCTAATTAAACTGTACAACTGATATTATGAATATTTGTTCTATGACTAATAATTACGCAGTAAAATGAAACTTAATATTTATTTAAAAACATGACTTTCCTCCTCATTTTCTCGAAAGCTATTAGAGATATTGGAAATATCATTGCAGCATCTGATACACCTAATTAAACTGTACAACTGTCATTATGAATATTTGTTCTATGACTAATAATTACGCAGTAAAATGAAACTTAATATTTATATAAAAATATGAATTTCCTCCTCATTTTCTTGAAAGTTATTAGATATTGGAAATATCATTGCAGCATCTGATAGACCTAATTAAACTGTAAAACTGAAATTATGAATATTTGTTCTATGACTAATAATTACGCAGTAAAATGAAACTTAATATTTATTTAAAAACATGACTTTCCTCCTCATTTTCTCGAAAGCTATTAGAGATATTGGATATATCACTGCAGCATCTGATACAACTAATTAAACTCTACAACTGTCATTATGAATATTTGTTCTATGACTAATAATTACGCAGTAAAATGAAACTTAATATTTATATAAAAACATGACTTTCCTCCTCATTTTCCCGAAAGCTATTAGAGATATTGGAAATATCATTGCAGCATCTGATATACCTAATTAAACTGTACAACTCTCATTATGAATATTTGTTCTATGACTAATAATTACGCAGTAAAATGAAACTTAATATTTATATAAAAATATGACTTTCCTCCTCATTTTCCCGGAAGCTATTAGAGATATTGGAAATATCATTGAGGCATCTGATACACCTAATTAAACTGTACAACTGTCATTATGAATATTTGTTTTATGACTAATAATTACGCAGTAAAATGAAACTTAATATTTTTATATAAACATAACTTTTCTCCTCATTTCCTCGAAAGCTATTAGAGATATTGGAAATATCATTGCAGCATCTGATACACCTAATTAAACTGTACAACTGTCATTATTAATATTTGTTCTATGACTAATAATTACGCAGTAAAATGAAACTTAATATTTATATAAAAAATGAATTTCCTCCTCATTTTCTCGAAATCTATTAGAGATATTGGAAATATCATTGCAGCATCTGATATACCTAATTAAACTGTAGAACTGAAATTATGAATATTTGTTCTATGACTAATAATTACGCAGTAAAATGAAACTTAATATTTATATAAAAACATGACTTTCCTCCTCATTTTCCCGAAAGCTATTAGAGATATTGGAAATATCATTGCAGCATCTGATATACCTAATTAAACTGTACAACTGTCATTATGAATATTTTTTCTATGACTAATAATTACGCAGTAAAATGAAACTTAATATTTATATAAAAACATGATTTTCCTCCTCATTTTCTCGAAAGCTATTAGAGATATTGGAAATATCATTGCAGCATCTGATAGACCAAATTAAAATCTACTACTGTCATTATGAATATTTTCACTAGTACTAATAAATACTGAATTTTACTTTTTTTTTAATTACTTTATTCCTCGTTTTCTCGAAAGCTATTAGAGATATTGGAAATATCATTGCATCATCTGATACACCTAATTCAACTGTACAACTGATATTATGAATATTTGTTCTATGACTAATAATTACGCAGTAAAATAAAACCGTATTTTTATATAATAACATGACTTTCCTCGTCATTTTCTTGAAAGCTATTAGAGATATTGGAAATATAATTGCAGCATCTGATAGACCTAATTAAACTGTACAACTGATATTATGAATATTTGTTCTATGACTAATAATTACGCAGTAAAATGAAACTTAATATTTATTTAAAAACATGACTTTCCTCCTCATTTTCTCGAAAGCTATTAGAGATATCGGAAATATCATTGCAGCATCTGATACACCTAATTAAACTGTACAACTGTCATTATGAATATTTGTTCTATGACTAATAATTACGCAGTAAAATGAAACTTAATATTTATATAAAAATATGAATTTCCTCCTCATTTTCTTGAAAGTTATTAGATATTGGAAATATCATTGCAGTATCTGATAGACCTAATTAAACTGTAAAACTGAAATTATGAATATTTGTTCTATGACTAATAATTACGCAGTAAAATGTAACTTAATATTTATTTAAAAACATGACTTTCCTCCTCATTTTCTCGAAAGCTATTAGAGATATTGGATATATCACTGCAGCATCTGATACAACTAATTAAACTCTACAACTGTCATTATGAATATTTGTTCTATGACTAATAATTACGCAGTAAAATGAAACTTAATATTTATATAAAAACATGACTTTCCTCCTCATTTTCTCGAAAGCTATTAGAGATATTGGATATATCACTGCAGCATCTGATACAACTAATTAAACTCTACAACTGTCATTATGAATATTTGTTCTATGACTAATAATTACGCAGTAAAATGAAACTTAATATTTATATAAAAACATGACTTTCCTCCTCATTTTCCCGAAAGCTATTAGAGATATTGTAAATATCATTGCATCATCTGATACACCTAATTAAACTGTACAACTGTCATTATGAATATTTGTTCTATGACTAATAATTACGCAGTAAAATGAAACTTAATATTTATATAAAAAATGAATTTCCTCCTCATTTTCTCGAAATCTATTAGAATATTGGAAATATCATTGCAGCATCTGATAGACCTAATTAAACTGTAGAACTGAAATTATGAATATTTGTTCTATGACTAATAATTACGCAGTAAAATGAAACTTAATATTTATATAAAAACATGACTTTCCTCCTCATTTTCCCGAAAGCTATTAGAGATATTGGAAATATCATTGCAGCATCTGATATACCTAATTAAACTGTACAACTCTCATTATGAATATTTGTTCTATGACTAATAATTACGCAGTAAAATGAAACTTAATATTTATATAAAAACATGATTTTCCTCCTCATTTTCTCGAAAGCTATTAGAGATATTGGAAATATCATTGCAGCATCTGATAGACCAAATTAAAATCTACTACTGTCATTATGAATATTTTCACTAGTACTAATAAATACTGAATTTTACTTTTTTTTTAATTACTTTATTCCTTGTTTTCTCGAAAGCTATTAGAGATATTGGAAATATCATTGCATCATCTGATACACCTAATTCAACTGTACAACTGATATTATGAATATTTGTTCTATGACTAATAATTACGCAGTAAAATAAAACCGTATTTTTATATAATAACATGACTTTCCTCGTCATTTTCTTGAAAGCTATTAGAGATATTGGAAATATAATTGCAGCATCTGATAGACCTAATTAAACTGTACAACTGATATTATGAATATTTGTTCTATGACTAATAATTACGCAGTAAAATGAAACTTAATATTTATATAAAAACATGACTTTCCTCCTCATTTTCCCGAAAGCTATTAGAGATATTGGAAATATCATTGCAGCATCTGATATACCTAATTAAACTGTACAACTCTCATTATGAATATTTGTTCTATGACTAATAATTACGCAGTAAAATGAAACTTAATATTTATATTAAAATATGACTTTCCTCCTCATTTTCCCGGAAGCTATTAGAGATATTGGAAATATCATTGAGGCATCTGATACACCTAATTAAACTGTACAAGTGTCATTATGAATATTTGTTTTATCACTAATAATTACGCAGTAAAATGAAACTTAATATTTTTATATAAACATAACTTTTCTCCTCATTTCCTCGAAAGCTATTAGAGATATTGGAAATATCATTGCAGCATCTGATACACCTAATTAAACTGTACAACTGTCATTATTAATATTTGTTCTATGACTAATAATTACGCAGTAAAATGAAACTTAATATTTATATAAAAAATGAATTTCCTCCTCATTTTCTCGAAATCTATTAGAGATATTGGAAATATCATTGCAGCATCTGATATACCTAATTAAACTGTAGAACTGAAATTATGAATATTTGTTCTATGACTAATAATTACGCAGTAAAATGAAACTTAATATTTATATAAAAACATGACTTTCCTCCTCATTTTCCCGAAAGCTATTAGAGATATTGGAAATATCATTGCAGCATCTGATATACCTAATTAAACTGTACAACTCTCATTATGAATATTTTTTCTATGACTAATAATTACGCAGTAAAATGAAACTTAATATTTATATAAAAACATGATTTTCCTCCTCATTTTCTCGAAAGCTATTAGAGATATTGGAAATATCATTGCAGCATCTGATAGACCAAATTAAAATCTA
>JAPQNM010000004.1:9986424-9988924 GCA_029783475.1 Metacarcinus magister
CTACTTCTGACTACTATTTTTTACTACTACTATATAAATAATGAAAACGAAATCTTCAGAATAATCTTCATTGTCATATTACTTTCCATTCTCTTCTCTTTGTATTGTATTAAAATAAAACTCATAATACTTTCCCCCTCTCCCCTTCCACACACACACACACACACACACACACACACACACACACACACACACACACACACATTTCACAAGCACTCCCACACACCTCATCATTCTCCCTCTCCTTCCCCTCTTCCTCCCCTTCCAGAACACACACACACCTCTTCACCTCTCCTTCACACATGCACTTGACATTACCCTGCCTAGTCTGTCTTCCCTTCCCTTTCCCCTCCGTTCTTCCCCTCACTTTCAACCAGTAGGATATATACACGTGGAATGGTGGAGTTGAAGGTATGGAAGGTTTGAAATTTATAGATAGATTGATTGATAGTTAGGTAGACATATAAATAGATAAGAATATTGATAGTTTGATTAATGGATGATTTGATAGATAATAGCGAAAAAAAAACGATTGAAGAAACACACCTTAAGGATAGATAGATAGATAGATAGATAGATAGACATAGATGATATATGAGGCGTAGAATGAGAAAAAAAACCCAGTATTTCTCAAGAACTTTTCCCATAACTCATAAAACTTCACTCTAGCCCCCCAACCGTTCCTTCCCCCAAAAAAAGGTTGCCCTCCCCCTCACCTCTCTCCCCTCTTCCTTCCCCTCTCCACCTCCTCTTCCTCTCCATCCGCCATGCCACTAGGGAGTTAAAAGGGGTAAGGGGGTAGGATATTAATGGGGGAATGGGTGGGGGTAGGAGACTGGTGTACCGTTTCCCCGCATCCAATCAGGACATAACCTCTCCTCTCCGCCTCACCCCTAACCCCCCATCCGCCCCCCAACCCCCCCTTTAATGGCGTATTATGATTGGCTCTTTCTAACCGGAAGTGGTGTTTGCATTACCTGTTAGTGCCAGTTTTTTCGAGTTTTTTCTTTTAGTTTTTTTTCTTTTCTTCCTGTCACCGGAAATATATAAATGAGGATGTGCGCGCATACATACATACATACACACACACACACACATATATATATATATATATACACACACACGTACATACATACATTATCTCTCTCTATCTCTATCTATCTATCTATCTATTTTTCTCTCTATATCTCTCTCTCTCTCCCGCTCTCCGGCCGTTACACTGAGAGAGGCGCCACCGACACACATAATTGAGAGAGAGAGAGAGAGAGAGAGAGAGAGAGAGAGAGAGAGAGAGAGAGAGAGAGAGAGAGAGAGAGAGAGAGAGAAAGAGAAAAAAAAAATAACACAGACAGAGGGTAAATGAAGTATATGAAGCAACGTCCTACTTCCATACGTATGTGTATAAACAGACTCACCAGCTGTTGTTAGTGGTTCCTCCCTCTGTAGGTTACATTCTATGGCATCCTCCTCCTCCTCCTCCTCTTCCTCCTCCTCCTCTGCTTTGTTAGGTGGTGGTGGTGGTGGTAGTGGTAGTGTTGCCTTTCCTCATGGTGTTGAGATGAAGCTGCAAGAGGAGGAGGAGGAGGAGGAGGAGGAGGAATAGTTCTCTTCTGGTTTGGTCTAGTCTGGCTCCTCTCACTGCTCTGATTAAGTTGTAGTGGTCTGCTTTCCTCCTCCTCCTCCTCCTCCTCCTCCTCCTCCTCCTCCTCCTCCTCCTTTTTCATTGCCTCACGTCCTCATTTTCCGGTGAAATAAAAGGGTATTTGACTATTTTCTGTCTCTTTCTTTTTCTCTATTCCTCTCGTTCTTTCCTCTCCTATTTTGCCGTGTTATCTCTCTCTCTCTCTCTCTCTCTCTCTCTCTCTCTCTCTCTCTCTCTCTCTCTCTCTCTCTCTCTCTCTCTCTCTCTCTCTCTCTCTCCATTTGTCACGCTTTTTCCCTACGAATGAGGAAACTTTTCTCTTTACTCTTCATCTCCGTTTTTTTTCCTCCCATTTTTCTTTCTCGGTTCTGTCTTCATCTTCAGAATTTTAGAGAGAGAGAGAGAGAGAGAGAGAGAGAGAGAGAGAGAGAGAGAGAGAGAGAGAGAGAGAGAGAGAGAGAGAGAGAGAGAGAGAGAGAGAGAGAGAGAGAGAGCAGTGGTTGTGTGGTCATTACACCTACCTGTCCGACTGACTTCACAGCCCCATTTTTTAGCGGCCACACACACACACACACACACACACACACACACACACACACAACCCCATTACTCCTCATTTCTAATTCTTCGTTTCCTTTTCCTCCTCCTCCTCCTCGTTCTCCTCCTCCTCCTCAAAACGCTTCTCATTAAACATACTTAAGAGAGAGAGAGAGAGAGAGAGAGAGAGAGAGAGAGAGAGAGAGAGAGAGAGAGAGAGAGAGAGAGAGAGAGAGAGAGAGAGAGAGAGAGAGAGAGAGAGAGAGAGAGAGAGAGATAATGCGTAACAGATAACAGAAGGTGGCTTAGCTTACATGATAA
>JAPQNM010000004.1:9993924-10001424 GCA_029783475.1 Metacarcinus magister
AGTTATAGGTTGTGGCAAGTCATCGTTAAAGAGAGAGGCGGAGTGCTCTTTCTTTGTTTTGTTTTTTTCTTCTTCTTCTTCTTCTCTCTCTCCTCCTTTCTCATAATGCCACGCCCCGCCCCGCCTTGCCCCGCCCCGCCCCGCCCCACCTCTTGCCCCAGCCATGCTAATGAAAGACGTACATTGTTCACTTGTTCTTCCCTGTAATTTCTATCCACAGTGTTCTTTCTCATCCCCCTCCCCCCTCCTCCCTCCTCCCTCCTCCTCCCTCCTCCCTCCTCGGCGTCGTGCCTGTGGTCACGGAGCACCACCTGGAACGGTCCACCACAGGGAGATAAGGGGGGGAGAGGGAGGGTGTGTGGTGGAGGAGGAGGAGGAGGAGGAGGAGGATGGGACGCTCTTGCTATAATACCTGTGACCCTCTGACTGACTGACTGACTGACTGACTGATTGGCTGACTTATCGACCGAATAAATGGCTGGCTGAGTGAGTGAGTGACTGATTGACTGACTGATTAATTGACTGATTGACTGACTGGCTTGTTAACGTGATGCATATTGGTTGTTTTGTCTGTGATAGAACTTGCTCGTGTGTGTATATGTAATTCCGTGTGTGTGTGTGTGTGTGTGTGTGTGTGTGTGTGTGTGTGTGTGTGTGTGTGTGTGTGTGTGTGTGTGCATCCGCGCGCTCACGTCAACCTGCTTGATTGCTTGTTTGGAATACCTTAGGCAAAGAGAGAGAGAGAGAGAGAGAGAGAGAGAGAGAGAGAGAGAGAGAGAGAGAGAGAGAGAGAGAGAGAGAAAAAAAAAGTTCCACCATTTCTTGCATGTAAGTCTTGCTTGCACTACAACCACACTACAACCACACTACAACCACACTACAACCACACTACAACCACACAACAACCACACTACAACCACACTACAACCACACAACAACCACACTACAACCACACTCTTCTCCTCTTACTTTCCTTTGTTGTCTTCCTCTTACTTTGGGCAACTGTCTTTGTATTGGATGTATTATTCTCTCTCTCTCTCTCTCTCTCTCTCTCTCTCTCTCTCTCTCTCTCTCTCTCTCTCTCTCTCTCTCTCTCTCTCTCTCTCTCTCTCTCTCTCTCTCTCTCTCTCTGGTTTGTTAATGTATGCAGAACCGCCCCAGCCTAGTACGCGCGTCCGGGTTAGTGGAACGTAAGGTGATGCCAGGCTCGGTGTGTTCTGCAGTACATCACACTGAGCTACTGGTGTTGTTAGTGTTGGTGGTGGTGGTGATGTTGGTGGTGGTGATAGTGATGGTGGTGGTGGTGATGGTGTTGTTGTTGTTGTTGGTGTTGTCTGGTGGTGCGGTGGATACAATGTGACCTTATAATAAAATGCCACTTGATGTCTCATTGATGATTGGATTGATGTCAATGTTATATTTTTTTCTTATCAATGGGACGCCAATGTCAAGATTATTTTTGCCAAAGGTTATGTTGGTAATTTTTTTGTGTGTTTATGAAGTTACTGATAATGAAAGGGGAAAATGCATCTTCCGCTGCCTGTTTTTATTTATTTATTTATTTTTTTTTCTGGTGACTTGGTGATGGAAACTAAGCAAGAGACGGATAAAGATCTATTAATTTCCGGGTTTTTTTGTTGTTGTGTATATATATGTGTGTGTGTGTGTGTGTGTGTGTGTGTGTGACGGATGAAAGGTAGGAAGATGGTGTTACGTACGCCGCAGTGTGTGTTGTGTGTACTACATCACGGGTGCTGAAGGTGTGTTGTAACAGTGTTGATGCGGTGGTGGTGATGGTGGTGGTGGTGTTCCCTGCATGCTCCACTTACTACAGATTGACTGATGCGTGGTGGTGGATGCAAGCAAGTGATAGGGGCGATACGGATTGAATACGATGCTGATATAGTGGATGAAGAAGGTACAGGAATAGTGGATAGATCTTAGAAGTGAAATAGAAGTAAAAAGATACCAGCAGGGATAGGATACAGGGGTAGATGACAGTGCAAGGGTGAATTACAGGGGATCAGGGTCAGGATGTAGGGGTACAGGGATAGTGGGTAGGGTTTATAGGTGAAATAGGAGTACCTGTAGGCAGCAGAGGTAAGTAAAAAGGTTAGGGTTAGGACAGTACTAGGGGTCAGGAGTAGGATTCAGGGGTTACAGGTGTGTGTTTAAGGGTAGGGTGGTAAAGGGTTAATCCAGGTGTCAGGGGCAGGATTCAGGGGTACAGGTGTGTGTCTAAGGGTAGGGTGACACCTGTTAATCACTCACCGGTGCTGCTTGAGGATTTGTCATCGAAATTGAGTTTGCGGATCTCTTGGGTGATCTCGTCCGCCGGTGTGGGCGCTGGGGCTTTGTTGAGGTTCATTCTGGGCGGCAGCTGAGGGAGGTAGAAGAAAGGGAGCGTTATTGTGTGTTAATGTGTGTGTGTGTGTGTGTGTGTGTTTAGGGTGTAAGAGGTGGATTGTGAAGATGGTATTATTATGATTGCTGAAAAAAAGGGCAAGGAAAGTATACACACACACACACACACACACACACACACACACACACACACACACACACACACACACACACACACACACACACGATAAAAAAGAAAGAAAGAAGGAAGAAGACGCATCAAGACAAACGAGTATGCCGAGCAGCAAGAACAAACAGCAAGTGACTTACAAACTAACTCAATCCTTCCGCTTCTCTCCTCCTCCTCCTCCTCCTCCTCCTTCTCCTTCTCCTTCTCCTCCTTCACTTGTATCCGGAACTCACACTGGCAAACTAACCTAACTGTCTTCCTCCTCTTCTCTTCTCCTCAGCCTCCCCGCCTCGGAACTCAACCTCAGAAGACCAGACTCCTCCTCCTCCTCCTCCTCCTCCTCCTCCTCCTCCTCCTCCTCCTCCTCCTCGTTTTACTTACACATTGAAAAGCTACATAAAGAACGCATCCTCATTTGTTTGATATTGTGTTATTGTTTAGTGTGTGTGTGTGTGTGTGTGTGTGTGTGTGTGTGTGTGTGTGTGTGTGTGTGTGTGAGGGTCGCCACAGTGGTTAAGTCTCAGGTTCAAGTTCGTCACTGTTCTCATATCTCACCAACCGTAACTTACAACTTCCCAACGCCCCCCCCCCAACCCCCCTTCCCCGCCTCCCTCCCTCCCTTCCCCTCCATCACGGCGAGGCGAGTGGGTGGGTGGGTGGGTGGATGGGTGGGGTTGTTTGTCTGGTGGTGTTGGGGGTATGTGTGGGGGGGCTGCTGCTGTTCCCCTTCACCCCCTGCCCTGTTGCCCCCACAATTTTACTTTCCTCATTTCACTTTTCACAGCGTATCAACTTTTTCTTCGTAATTAACCTCTTTCCTCTTTCCTGTTTCCTCTTTCCATCTCAAACTCTCTCACTCCACCTCAGTTCATTCTCTCTCACTGTGATTTCAACCTTATTTTGTGTCGCCTTCACCTCGTTTTAACCCTTTAACCCTCACTCGATTTCTATTCTCAATGCACTTTTATTTCTCTCTCTCTCTCTCTCTCTCTCTCTCTCTCTCTCTCTCTCTCTCTCTCTCTCTCTCTCTCTCTCTCTCTCTCTCTCTCTCTCTCTCTCTCTCTCTCTCCACTTCCCTTCCTCCCCCACCCCCCTACACTGGCAACACTTTCAGTCAGGTAAACGCTTCCGTGAAAAAAATAATAAAAATATCTCTACACGCTTAACATTTTCCTAATATCACTTTTCTCTCTCTCTCTCTCTCTCTCTCTCTCTCTCTCTCTCTCTCTCTCTCTCTCTCTCTCTCTCTCTCTCTCTCTCTCTCTCTCTCTCTCTCTCTCTCTCTCTCTCTCTCTCTCTCTCTCTCGCTTTTGTGTACCTTGAGTCAGCTTCCTTATGCAGTATGTAAACAGTAACACAAGGGAGGATGTAGGGGCGGTAAACAACACCTGACGCGGCAACAGGTGAGGTTGATGGGTGACAGGTGTTAGGGACGAGGTGGAGGGAGGGGCGGGTTAGGGGGGCAGGCCTCTTTTCATGATATATACACCACCTCGTACACACATACACACATACATACATATAATTTTTCTTGTCTATTCATGTTCACGTTAGGCAAGACAGGTGTGTGTGTGTGTGTGTGTGTGTGTTGTTTGTTTGGTGTGAGAGGAAGTGCAAGGCAGGACAGATGTGTGATGTTACAGGGTCACGTGAGAGGGAGGCAATGGGGGGGGGGTAGGGGGGCAGGGAAGCAGACCAAAAAAACAGGTAGTACAACGAAAGCATAAGGTTACTAGTCGCCTCCACTCACTCCCCTTCCACTTGCTGGCCTCCACCTCCATCTCCACCTGGTGCTGCTGCTGCTGTATATCTTGTGTTTCATTCGTGGAAAGTGACAGGAGAAAGGAAAGGAAATAAGGTCTTCTCTCATGGCCTTATTTTCCCTTCCACCTCCTCCTGCAACCCCCATCCTACCTTACACCTCTGCCCCCTCCTCCCTCCTCCTCCTTCCTTCTTGTGGTGAGCTAATGCATCATATCATGGTACTTTGTCCGAATTTAGCAGTTTTTTCATCTCATTAGTCTTGGTGACAAACTGATTAGACAATTAGTTTTGTCTTCCTTAGTGACGAGTCTTTATTGGACGTTATCGAGAAGGGGTTTTTTACTTCCTCAGCCTTGGGTTACGATTGTTGTTGAGGTCGTGTACCAAAACATTTTTTTCCGCCCTTCATTATTGTTTTTGTTTTAGCCTTGATGATGATTCCCAATGACTTTTTTTCCTTCCGTCACTCTGCATTCCATCACGCATTCACTCATTTGCTGTGACTCTAGCGTGACTCAACACATCTTGGCCTTTATCCAGTAAATACCGTGACCTTGGGGCCTCCTGAAGCACTCTCTGCCATGTCGCTTCCTCCGTCACGCCGCGCCTCCCTTGACTTGGTGTGTAATGTAACATCACCTCTTCCACACCTTGGTCATGGCGCTGCGCAGTGTTCCATGCGCTTTCCTCCACGTAATGTTGCCACGCTCCTGGAACTCTTCTCACACAGCTGATCATCACCACCTCCCCCTCACGGTGTTGCTCGTGGAATCGACGTGGGGTGTGTGCACATTTCCCTTTCGTGCCTACAACTCAACACATAACGACACACTCCTTAAATAGATGCAACTTCTTCCTCTTCATCTATTCCTTTGTGGCTATTCCGATATTCCTTCGTCGTGTAATTCTAAGTTTGGGCAAGGAGGAGGAACATACACTGGCAAGTTGTCTTATGTATAACGAAATTAGTTTTGTCTTTTAATTCATTCCACTGCTGCCGCATGGAGACGTAACGATGCACTCACTACTTTGTCAGTCAGAGGAAGAAAGAAGAACATGCGTGTAGTTGTAGAGGTATAATATATAATAGTATAGTAGTGATATGGGTGTAATAATATAAATCTTGCCATAAAATCCATCCGAAGTCAACTAACGGTGTATGGGAGTATAAAGACACACTATACACACTTATATACATAATGGAGATGCTCTGAGTGTACTCGTAAATCGCAGGGGAAGGAGGAATAGCAGTGAATATATAGATGTACAACACAATGTCATTACGCGAGAGGGAGGTTGAGTGACTGCATGAATAATAATAATAAGTGGTAGTGTTGATGGTATAGCTTGCAGAAAAGGTTTCTCTCGACAGATGTTGGTTGGTTGGTGAGGACGCCATCTTACGAACGTGTCTTAGCACTTTCCCTTCGAGTATTCTGGACACACACACACACCACACACACACACACACACACACACACACACACACACCACACACACACACACACACAAGGGCAAGAGGGTGGTGGCAGTGTCGGGGTTTCAGTACACGCCAAGCTTAGTGGAATGGGTGAGCACGTGGGGCCAGTGATGCACGGGCGTACGTAACCATGAAGCCAGAAATTGAAGTGAAGATTATGTACGTAACGATGTGTACCTATGTCTGTCTTTTTATATGTCAAAAAATAAGTAAAAGAAAGTGAAGGCTAATTTCATAACTATTATCTGCGGATAATGCAATTAACCTCGAACTCCCACAAGTAACAACAATAACGTGCAACACACTCGTCACAACACCGTCACCTGATCATGCGCTGACGTCAGAATTTTTTTTTATCCCTTACTCGTGGCACCGGTAGGCTTCATGGAGGCCTTAGAGGCTTAGATGGTCAGCCTCCGCCCGTTAGTAGCGCGGGTTAGATTTTTTAAGTGACGTCTCGTTTCTTATTGAGAGGTTCATGCTGCCAGCGGAAGCTCCTCGAGCATATAGCTTTGCAGTCCCGTCGAGGATAGTGATATGGCAGCATGTGGGTGATCTTAGGCCACTCAACGGTATTACCAAAGAAAAGTGGCCAGCTCGTGCCGGGGCTCGAACTCAGGACCGCCTTTTTAATGCTGGTCTTCCCTATTCAGAATCATCATCATTATTATTAATATTTTTATCATTATCATTATTATTGTTTACATCAGCAGCAGCAGCAGCAGTAGGAGTTGTAAGCTGTAAAATATAACATTGGCATCCGATGCTTCGTAGAGCTAGACAATTAATAAGCATCTGACCGCATCAAGGTGAGGAGAGAGTTTCTTGCTTCACCTAATAGCTGCTCGGTGCGAGACTTAAACTTGAAGAGTCTGTGTCCACGAACTGAACATTCATTCAGAATCACTCGTCCTTCGATGTTAGTATTAGTTTTGTTACCTTTACATAAAATGAATTAATATATGGACGTTTAGCTATTGATATGCACCTTGGCATTGTTCTTATCTTATTGTTTGTAGGGTTGGGTTGGATTGTATAGTTTATTGTTCAATTAATTAAGTAGAGGGCACACCCTTCACTACACAGGCTATGAGAGTTCGTGTAATGTTGCTGGGCATGGCTGCTGCAAGGCGCTATATTTAAGTGATGGAATGAGGCTGTCTGAACACCTCCTCACCCACCCCCCTCTCATGGGTGATGGGTGACTATGTACGTACAGGGTGACGCCCGGGGCTGGGTTGTGTAGGGCACGGTCTAGGAGGGCCGTGTTGAGCTCACTCAGCACCCAAGACACGCAGCCACGCAATGCACCTCATGCTACTCCCAACACCCTACTGTGTAGATTATGATTCAGGGTTTGGCGGCAAAAAAATGGAAAGTGTCGAAGATTTGAAAGATATCATTGTGTAAAGTTTTTCTCTGACTGACATTTTCTTAAATAATCATGATGATAGTTTTTTTTTCTAGGTTCAAATTACTTTTACTTTTGATACAAATGATATTGTTATATTTATTTTATTATTATTGTGGAGAGGAAGTGGGTGTCTGCGTCGCGACCTGCAACTAAACCTGCTTGCGCGGTGTCATGGCACCGTCCCGGGGAGGTCATTGCACCGGTCTTGCTTCAGGTTAGTGGAATAGCTCCTTGTTGCCCTCATTGACAAGGTCTTGCTTGGCCGGGGCCGCAGCCGCACCCACGGATGTGAAGCAATGCTATTGACCG